>JAWWNH010000056.1:14412500-14822500 GCA_034641385.1 Darevskia mixta | reverse complement strand
TCTTAAAACCCAACCTTTTTTTGTAGAAAACTCAGTGAACAATTTCCCCCACTGTAGACAGCCTTATGTGCTGCTATTCCATCCTGCTAGATTGCTCTAGCTGTTTCCTGGGGTGTCCTCCTGCCATTTCCTTCTCAATCATTTGTCTTCCCTCTCTAAGAATCAGCTCTGCCACTTCATTCCTTGCATTTCCAAATAGCTTTGGCTTTCTATATCTTTTTTTCTCCTCCCTAAATTGCAGAGGGGTATGTGCGTGTGTAGGGACGTGGATGGCGCTGTGGGTTAAACCACAGAGCCTAGGGCTTGCCGATCAGAAGGTCAGCAGTTTGAATCCCCGCGACGGGGTGAGCTCCCATTGCTCGGTCCCTGCTCCTGCCAACCTAGCAATTCGAAAGCACGTCAAAATGCAAGTAGACAAATAGGTACCGCTCCGGCAGGAAGGTAAACTGCATTTTCGTGTGCTGCTCTGGTTCTCCAGAAGTGGCTTAGTCATGCTGGCCACATGACCTGGAAGCTGTACGCTGGCTCCCTCGGCCAGTAAAGCGAGATGAGCGCCGCAACCCCAGAGTCGGTCACGACTAGACCTAATGGTCAGGGGTCCCTTTACCTTTACTATGTGTGTGTGCGTGTGGGCACTACCATTACTGGGAGGGGAGTGGTGGAGAAGGAGTCTTTAACCTTTTCTTCCCACATAATGATCCCAATGAAAACTGCCTTCCAACATTTGGAACGGGTGAAAGAGGGACTGTCCTGTTGGCTACAGAATGCTAGAGGTCTGTGAGTAGAGCTGCTATTCCACTTCTGGCTTAAAGCAGGACAGCGATGAGTGGGTGCTGCTAAATTGTCCTTGTCCAGAAGTACCCTCTGCCTGCCTGTCTTTACTTGCATAGTCACTCCAGTCCAAAACATGATGACACCTGAGAACGACTTTTCTTACATATCTTAAGACCAGGGTTGGCTTCAAAGGGTGGTCAGGTTGGGCATTTGCAAAGGCCTCGCATTTGGCAAATGGGCCCACAGCCCCAAATGTCACTGCACACCCAACCTCTTTCAGTTCAAGGGGACCCATGTTTACTACCTACTTTTGGCATTCTCTCAACAGGGACCTTATATGTCATATCATCAAAATTTCTTGAACATAGTTTTAACGCTGTTTAAGAGACAAATTACATATGACCAGTGTCTAAATCCTTTGCATAACTAAAGGCTGTTATGGGGTGCTAGCTGGATCAGGGAAATAGCTTGGGGGTGTAGATGTTTAATGCTTACACCTCCTGTGCTGTTTTCCTGATCTAAATCCTCCCTCGCCCAAACACATGCACACTTGCTGTTTGCTCTGTGGCTGAAAACATTCCAGCATGGTGCATGCAGTCCCCCTGCGAATGCACTTAGTAAGAGCATGAAATAAAATGTCTGGAGTTCAATGGAGGATTCCTGATGAAATGTGTACTTTGGTCCTAAGAGCCATGTGTTTGAAGATACACCTCTGTGTCAGGTGGAGTGCTCTATATACACAGCAGAATGAAGTGGGAGTGAAGTAATTAATAGAGTTCTGAGGTTGTAGAGTGGTCTGTACCACTTCAGACTGCAGGTGAGACCACACATTTAAATACCTTTCTATGTAAGGAAAGCAAGGAGCGCCCACTTCCTGCACTTGCAAAAAAACACAGCAGGGAGTTAGCTGGGCAAGAATTTTTCTCCCTGACGTACTAGATTTCTCCTTGTGGAGAGTTTTTACCTGGAAGAGTGTTCAAAAATGTGACACACACACACACCACCCTCTCACAGCGGTCTGAAGTGGTACAGTCTGCTCTACGGCCTCGGGATTCTACCGCTTCATTCTGCATGCTTACGTATGCCAGAGCTCAGTTTCATGGGAAATTATTACACTCCAGTGAAGTTGTGTAATTGAGTGACCTGAATGTGAAATCAAAAAGCGTCCACTTGTTCTAAAAAGAAACATAATTGACAAGGAGTTTAAAACACCCACCAACACACCCTCTGTCCAGGCCACTGAGAAGAATCATGGGAAGTAAGCTTGGGCTACCAATTTTTGCAAGAGACTGTCTCCCCTGTCTTAAAATGACATTCAGATGGAATGTGAGAATGACAAGGCAGGCAGCTATGTTGGAGATATGATCCCTTTTGTCTGAAAAGCCAGAGTCTTAGGCTGCCTGCACACCATTCATTTAAAGCACGTTGTAGTTTACCCCCTTAGAGAGTTACAATTGGCAGCACCCTTAACAAACGATAGTTCCCATGATCCTTTGAGGGAAGTCATGTGCTTTAGATGTATGCCTGTAGCAGCCCTGCTGTTCCTGGTGATGTTGGGGTGTGGAGTGGCCATTCTCCTGTATGCATTTCTGGGACCACTTCGTACATCTAACCTTATCTTAGCTCTGCCTTGCATGCAGAAGGTCCCATGTTAAAGGACTCCTGCCTTAAACGATGGAGAGCCACTGCTAGGTGGACAACACTGAGCTAGGTGGACCATTGGTTTGAGTTGATAGAAGGCAGTTTTCTGTGTTCCTATCTCCTTCTAAAATGAAGCCAACATAGGTATAGGGCTGGTACATGCAGCTGGAGAAAATGGCCTCTCTGGTAAAATTAGGATAACTGCTGGACCTAATTAGGCTTGTGGGCTGGAGGTTCCCCATATTGCTCCAACCACCACACTCTGCACTGTCTCCCCACATACATGCATACATACATACATACATACATACATACATACATACATAGTTCTTTATCCTTGCCTGCATTTCCCCTCTATTGCCTCCACTGGGTCTGATTTCAGATTGTAAGTTCCTCGGCGCGGGGACCTGCCTTCTTACTGCTCTGTACAGCGCCGTGCATGTTGCTGGTGCCATATAGATAACGGAAAACCTTTAAATTCACAAGAATGAATACTAACCTGTGTGCCTGCCAACCCACCTCCCTGGTAACATGTAAAGGTTGGTACCTGTACGTGGAATATGCTTTAATCCTAACTTAATGCAGCGGGAAGCAGGCGTACACACAGTAACTTCCAGCCACTTGTACGTAGAATAAAAAGCTCTCTTGTGATCATGCACAAATTAACATATTACCTTTTTGATATGAGTATTATTCCAAAGGTGGAGAGTGGGGAAGGTGGTAAGTACCGTGGGGGAGGAGCTGTATGGTACTGGCATGGCTAGTGAGTGTGCCTGCTTGTATTTTTCAAACATCATGTAAAAAGTGGCCGTCAGCGCCACCATGATGACTTCAGTGCCGCTGCTAATGAAATCTTTGCCATGTTATCTCTCTCCCTTCCTCTCCCCCTCTTAACCCCCTCACCATTTTCCTCTTCTCTGTTACAGGTTTTATGCTGCAGAAATTGCAATTGGGCTGTTCTTTTTGCATAACAAAGGAATTATTTACAGGTGAGTCTATTCTGTTCTCTATATAGGTCCCAGACGTGACTGCAAAACCCCACTTTCCCCACTGAGAATCCAGGGGTTCTGGCTCCATCTATTCTGCCCCCCTGCCCCCTCTCCAAATCTCTACAGGACTCCTTCCTTCCTTCCTTCCTTCCTTCCACTATCAAGATTCTAATAGGCAAAAAATGCTGGCAGCTTTACAATAAATTCAACAGAGTAAATAAGTTTTGATGGATGTAACAGTGGAAAACCAATTTGAATAGTTATTGTAAAAAATGCAGGGATGTAAGATATGCAAAATGAACCAAGGAAAGAGAAGAAGGGAAGTCATTGGATATTCTAAAGTATGTAAAATGTTTATTTGAAATTGTAAAACAGAAAAAAAATTATTATTATTTTTAAGAAAGAGATATTCTAATAGGCAAATCATCTTTTATTCCGGATTGTCCTCTTGGAACTAGGAATAGGGGAGGAATTCAGTTTGCATTTAAAGGTGAACTTGCCTTACTTGCACTTTCCATAACACTGCACCAACTGAAACATAGCCAGTGGTTGAAATGCAGGCTTCTCCTAATGTTCTCCAGCCAAGTAATGTACACAAAGATGCATATCCTAAGATAAAGTTTGCACAAAGATGCAGATATACACATGAAAACAACTTACAAAAATGCATTATATTAGGGGAGATTGCTTTGCAGAAATGTGCACATCAAGAAAAAAAATCATACTAGACTGCTGGTGAATGTTCAAAAGACAAAAATCACAAATTGATGTGGAAGACTGAATTTCAAACTGGAAAAATGAGAAACTGGGAGAAGCTGAAATTGATGAATCTGCCCATCCCTTCCTTACTTGAAGGATGTAATTCCCAGCTGTAATTTGGCGCCCTCTGCTGGGAGGACAGCACTCCTATTGCTTGCTTTCTCTTTCCTGCCCAGGGATCTGAAACTGGACAATGTAATGTTGGATGCTGATGGTCACATTAAGATTACTGATTTTGGGATGTGTAAAGAAAACATTTTTCCTGGCATCACCACACGGACCTTTTGTGGAACACCGGACTACATCGCTCCAGAGGTACAGAATGCTCCTAAGTCTCCCATCCCCAATCTCACATCTCACCACCTTTCCAAAGAAACATCAGGTTCCTTCTGCTCTAATCTAAACTCTCCCCAGGAATTTAACCTTATAGGTTAGACTTGTTGCCCTCTAAAAACTCCAGAGTCCTGGTTTCAGATTCCTACCTCTTATGCTCGGATCCAAAACAACTGTATGTGACAGGCACACCCATCATTGTATATTCCTGTGCCTGGGGGTCTAATTTTACAGTTAAATGTGTGGGGTTGTGAGTGTAATAGTTGACCTCCGACCCTGCCTTAATTCGCTGTGTCCCTTTCATATCCCGCTTGACCCTCAGAGCATTCTGGACGAAGCAGGTTGTTGAATGAATGAATCTGCTATCCCAATTCACCCCGTTGCCAGGAATCTTGGATCTTAGCTCTCCAATGCATGCCTTGGTGACTTAATAGACGAGGTTATTCCCCAGAGAGGCTCGCTTTGCTCCTTCTCTACTAGTTTTTCAGACATTGGCCAAAGGCAACTTAATTTCTAAGGATATTTGGGACCAATTGAATCGTGTTTGTTGCTTCTCTTGGAACTTCTTGGTTTATATGGTTTGGATTTCTGTTATTGGTTGTTATTTACTATGTTGCTTATGGTTTTAGAGTTTATTTTTGCAAGCTGTTTTGTTGGACAGCTTTGTTGGTAAAAAAATGGAATGAAAAAGGTCTGTAGATTTAAAGGACCTAACCTCCCATTTCTACCCATCTTAGATTATTGCCTATCAGCCATACGGGAAGTCAGTGGACTGGTGGTCATTTGGTGTCCTTCTGTATGAAATGTTAGCTGGGCAGGTAAGTATGTTGAGGTGGGTTTTTCCCCATGATCCAGTCCAGTTCAAGGGATACATTTGTGGTATCAGGGGATGGTTTGGGACTGTTGCCAAGAGACCTTAAGGCATTAATTTCTTAGTCTAAATATTCCACCTGCCATAGTTCTCACACTAGCTTTACCTGGTCCACAGCCACCATTTGATGGAGAGGACGAGGATGAACTCTTCCAGTCGATCATGGAGCACACAGTGTCCTATCCCAAATCTCTTTCGCGTGAGGCTGTCTCCATCTGCAAAGGGGTGAGTCCTGGCACATCAAAGAGGGAAAAGGCTTCGTGCCACATTTCCTTTTTGCTGCCCTGAAGGTTGAAACCAGGTGGTTGTGAGTGAAACAATGGGTGACTCTCATTGGGAATAGAGGGACTTTCAGGGAAGAATTGGCCCAAATGTGGGGGGTGCTTAACTCTGAATTCACAAGCTGATTGTTCTGCCCCTGGACATTTTTAATGGACAGCAATAATGGGGGAGCAGGGATCCGCAGGGGAGAATCGGCAGGGTTGTAAAGGGTTAAACGCTTCTCCCTCTCACCCAGGGCTGGATTTAGGTTTGATGAGGCCTTAAGGTACTGAAGGTAATGGGGCCCTTTATATGTCCAGCTGTCCTTTGTCAACAACGAATTGTCGCTATTTTTTGTGTTGAATATATGCTATATGGCAGGGATGTCCAACAGGTCGATCGCGATCTACTGGTAGATCCCCGGGAAGTTTTGGTAGATCGCTGGGTCTTTTTCCAAATCTTTGGTAAAATCAAATTTGGTCCTGCCCCCTCGCCCCGCCCTCCATTGTTGCACGATCTGCAGAACAGAAGACGGAGTTTACTCAGTGAGGCTGTTTGTTTCCCCAGAGATTTGTTGGTGAGAGGATGCTCCTCTCCCCCCCAAACCCTTTAAAATTGGGCTCTCCTCCTCCCTAAAAAAACTCAACAACTTTGCCCTGAACCCCTATAAAACGGGACTTTCCTTCTCCTTAAAAAACGCTCAACATCTTTGACCTGAACCCAAAAGAACGGGGGTAGATCACTGCCAGTTTTTAATTCTGTAAGCAGATCGCAGTCTCTTGGGAGTTGGCCACCCCTGCTATATGGTAATTTATGGACCTAAGAGGTATCTAAAGCCATTTGCACATAACAAAATATGTATTTTATCAAAGTAATTGTTGAACTTATCTTATATTTTGGAAATGTACATCCAGGTTTTTTTTCTTTAATTTTTTTTGGGGCCCCCAAGAGAGTGGGGCCCTAAGCTATAGCTTGTTTAGCTTATACAGTTGTACCTCCACTTACGTATCCCTCTGGATACGTAAACTTCGGGGTGCGAACATGGCAAACATGGAAGTATTTTTCTGGGTTTCGCCGCGTGCACATGTGCAGAAGCGCTAATCTGCACATGTGCACGCGGGAATTCCTCGGGATCTGGCCGGACCTCCAGAACGGATCCCGTTCGCAACCAGAGGTACCACTGTACATAAATCCGGCACTGCTCTCACCTCTCCTCCCTGTCTTGGTAGATGCAGATTGGGAGATGCATTTCTTGAGACGATGTCCAATTTTCATCCTGTAACAGGCAATCTCGGATTGTGGTCCGCACCCCTTAGAAGAGGAGGGTGTTCCTAGCAAATCTCTTTCTCTTTCCCCAGTTCTTGACCAAGCATCCACTGAAGCGCCTGGGCTCAGGACCAGAAGGGGAACGGGATATCCGGGAGCATGGCTTCTTCCGCTGGATGGACTGGGAGAGGCTGGAGCAGCTGGAAATCCCCCCGCCGTTCATCCCCCGCCCAGTGAGTAGCTTTGGATCCCCAAATGAGCTTGGCCACATCCAGTTGTGCAGGCTCCTTCCACCAGGTGTGAATAGGCACACACCTGTATTTGTGCATGTGGATGGGCACACTCATGTTGTCCTACAGACCTGTGGCTCAAGCACAGTGTCACATACCTCCGTTAAGAATACATGCAATGCTGTACATTACTCAGGCAGAACTTTGCAAATCTACAGATTGGAACCTTTTCACACATTCATTGCAACGTGCATAGATCAGTTTATTAGTATGTTTACTTTCTGTATGCCTTCCTCCAAGGAGTCAAGGCAGTGTACAGTGTGCCCCCTCCCATTTTATCCTCACGGCAACCCTGCGAGGTAGGTCAGCCTGAGAGTGGGTGACTGGCCGAGGTCACTTTCATGGCAAAATGAGGATTCAGACCAGAGTTTTCCCAGACTTATTCCAACACTCTACACAATACTGCGTTTCATATCTATTAATATCTGTAAACACCCACAGACACCAGCTCTAGATATATGAGCTGCAGCATGCAGAGATCTTCACACAACACAATATAATGACATGCACCAGGAAGATATAAAACAGTGATCAAGATTCAGGGCTGTATCCAATGTTAGTCATACCCGTAGATCCATTTCAAACTCCTTTCCATTCCCCCGTCTCCCTGAGATGGAAAGAAATGTCAAACAAAACTCAAAAGGCTAACAGAGCGGTGGGGTTTTTTAAGGTTAAAAAATTCAGATGTTGTGTTCGGTTTTTAATTCTGGAAACGTTATGAAGGAACGCCTTTGAAGACGTAGCAAGTTCAAGAAAGATTAAAAAATGGAGAGGGAGGGGTTGTGTTAAAGAAACCAACAGAGATAATTCTTATTCCCTTTCTCTTTCCATTTTCCTTGTTCCCCTCATCTCTCCTATTCCACTTTTCTTTTCTTTCCTATCCCCCCCATCCAGTGCGGCCGAAGCGGCGAAAACTTTGACAAGTTTTTCACACGGGCACCTCCAGCGCTGACACCCCCAGACCAGCTGGTCCTCGCAAGCATTGATCAGAGCGAGTTCCAGGGGTTCACCTACATCAACCCTGAGTTTGTGCACCCATCCATGTTGCGGCAGGGGAGCCTCTCCCCAACGGCCCTGCCCCTCTCCCCAACGGCCCTGCCCCTCTCCCCAACGGCCCTGCCCCTCTCTCCAACGGCCCTGCCCCTCTCTCCGACCAGCATGCCCCTCTCTCCGACCGGGATGATCCCTTCTCCAACCTCCCTGGTGTGAGAGTGTCTCCCGGATGACCCTTGACCCTAAGAACCCCAATTCAAGCCTCACCCTTAGAATTCTGCTCCCAGGAGCATGACTCCTGCTCAGAGCTCAGCCCTATACTGTAAACCCTACGCTTGACCTTATGACCCCTGCCTCCCCTAGAAAACACCTTTTTTTTGGTTAATTGTCTCCAGTGAGTTGCTTCCCTCCTTCCTTACCTCCACTAGGTGAAACCCAGATCAGCGAGGTTAAGAAAGCACACATATGTCTATAGAGGGATTTTTAAACTCCACCGCCCCAATAAAATAGGAATATTCCCTAGGTCAAGGCTAATCTTTTTTGAGCATCCCCCAATTGTACATTGGCACAAAGAGAGAAAACTGTGCCAGGCGTTTCTGTAAAAATGGCCTTTTCGGTACTGTGTTTACAAGGTTCCCCCCCCCCTATAATCAGAGCAGTGGATAGCTTTCACACCATCAGAAATTCCTCTAAATTGGCCAAAACATGGGATGGCCTAAGCAGGCAAGGGGGAAATAGACAGGACTGCACACACTTTGTGACAAAACGATGGAAATTGTGGCTGAAATCTGCCCAGAAGACATGCCCTCTGCCCTAAATCCAGGTTGGCCACATGACTGCAAAGTTCTGGCAAATGGGTTGAGTAGGCAGTGAAATGAAGGTGTGTTGCAAAAATAGAGATCCAAGCAGGAAGCAGTCGTGGAACTCCCCAGCAAAATATGTATTTTTTTTCATCCCTTACAAAAGGCCATGTGATTATTTATTTATTTGGCCCTTGCAAATTTTTCTTTGATGAGTTTGGTTTCTCTAATGGATAAGGGGAATGCAGTGGGCATAATTATACTCTGGAATTGAAGAAGCAACCATAAGGTGAGCATGTGATCACTGACCAAAATAGCAGCCTGTGAATTATTATTCCATGTGTTGCTCTGCACTAAAGTGGGGTGGGGTGGGGGAGGAGAGCCCACCCTTTCACTGCTGTCTGTCCTGATCACACATTCTAAAGGATGTGCTTTCCTTCACAGGGCCATGGCTGAGTGGTAGAGCAAAGGCCATGAGTTCAATTTCTAGCTTCTCTAGGGCTGGGAAATGTTCCCAAACTGAAACCCCTAAGGAGAGCCACCGCCAGTCAGTGCAGACAGGACAAAGCTAGATTGGCCCAGTGGTCTGACTCAGTATATGGCAGCTTCCTCAGTCCCTACGTACAGGCTTAATATGAAGGGATGCTTAATCTACGTTTAAATGATCCTGAGTATCTGTTTGCCCTGGAAGTAATTTTTAAATTTGGGGGGAATGTCAGGAAGCAACACCTTCCTTCCTTCCCTCTCTCTCCCTGCCTCCCCTGCTGATTGACTGCTCAGATAATTTCCAAAAACCCTTCCAGTCTTCATCCCTTGCCCTGTTCCCAGATCCTAGTCCTAAATTTCATCTCCGTGGTGCTTTCCTTACCTGCTACAGTGTGACGATGTAACCTTGAACTCAATAGATCTTACCCAAAGTAGTTGGAGCCCTTCGATTTCACGCATAGCTAGGATGCCTGCCTGCACAAAAAGAGTGTAGAATCCCAAACCGGCCCTTCCTCTACACCCCTACCCACCCACCTCACTCTTTGTGACACAGTCCTGCCCTTGTTGAGCCCCGATGGCTCGGTCCCCCATCGCCCCCAGCACTGACACCTTTGCCTTGCTTCCTTCAACATGGCCGCTTGCATCACCCACTCAGCTGCTGAAAACCAGACTTTGGAAAGGAAGCGATGACAGCAACAGAGGTGGCACGCTAGACTCCGAGGAGAAAATATCGCCCTCCTTTATAGTAACACACAGCATGTCCAAATGCGACTTTTCTTTCGTTCTTTCTCTCTCTCTTTCTCTGGTGCATGGACTATATTACATGAAAATTATAGTATATTTATTTATACCTATCTTCCACGTTCCCATCCTGCTCAGTGGACACCACCAACCCTCTGCATCTGCTCTCCCAAGTTAATACCTGGCAGCCTCTTTTCAGCTTTATAACTCGAGGTGTGTGGTAAACTGAAGATGGCACCTCCCCCCCCCCGCATCCCCCCAATTCTCTGGGACTCCTCTTAACAGATCATTTCATTTATTATGAATACCCCGTTGCTTTTTGATGAAAGACACCCTGTCAAGCTTGTGTTGTGAATATTTTTCATTATGTGGCAAAAGACTGGCATTTGTTTTTGCCTCATGAGGGAAGCCCATCGAAAATTGGTCTTTGTCCTGATTTGCCCAGTGCTGACGATTTCCGTAAGAGGGAGTGCTCGCCATGTTAAATGGGTGCGTGTAAGATGATCCTGGGGTGTCTCTGCTGTGCCAAAAGTTACAAAAAACTGGTCTTAGTCGGCGACAGATTGATGGGTGGAGAAATAATTACATTCTGCTGGCAGGGCATGTAGATGAGCTAAGCGAAAAATTTCAACTCCATTCTCTTCCCTTCATGCATCAGGCTGCAGATTCTGGTGCGTCCCTCTTTACCTGTCTCCTCTCACTTTGAAATTGGTGGAAGCTAGATTTGGCCTCTGTCACCTCACGCCTGCCCATTCTATGTGGACCTCATTCCTCCTTCTCTGGCAGAGGGTTTTTATCAAGCACCCAGCAGGCTGTAAGCTGGGGCAAATGGGCGCCAAGTGGGTAGCCCTCTTCAGCCCATCCCTAACTCAGCAAGGGCATGGGGTTAAGAGCGAGCATGGGAGCTAGACCACAAGTACCTTGTACCTACCTAAGGAAGAGATAGCCTGTCGTTAGACCAGAAGATGTTGGGATCCAGAACTGCTGCGCTCATGAAAGATGAGTAAGATTGCTAATAGGACCGGAATTGTTCTCCTGAGTCATTTCCAGAGCTCTTTCCCCTTTGGTTTGCCTGATCCTTCCAGCACATCAGTCTTCCACCAGTTTCCAGCCTCGGTCTTTTTTCTCTTTGCTGACATCCCTCCCACCCCCGCAGCTTGGGAATAATCCACCCACACCTCCTTCCCTTCGGCTTGTGGTTCCCTGTAGCCAGTACCATAGATTAATGGACTCACCTATGCATTTCAATATAAAAGATATTTATCCAACCCGCAGTGTGCCTTGCCTTTCTGTCTCTGTGTTGGTTGGCGAGATGTTGTGTTGTCATACTGGATGAAAGGGATTTGGGCTGCATTCCCTAAGCATCATGACCAGGGAGTAAGAAGGGAAGTGGACGGTGGGGTGGCACCCTTCACCTGACCCCTGTTTGCTGAGAGGTGCAGGGGAGAGGCAGCGGGGAGCATGGTCTGGTGATTCTGCTGATGCATTTGCACCGAGCCTACTTTGCTGCTGCTTCGCTCCTCCCCTTCTACAGTACATCCTGGCAAGCAGCAGCAACTCAACCAATCTGAGGCCAGGTGAGCAGCAGGACCTCTTCACATTATAAATAGCAAATGGCATCTAACAGCCTGCTAACTCTGTGCAAATAAATCAGGACGAATATTCAGTGAACAGGTCATCAGGAAGCAACAAAAGGTCCAATTTGCTGGTGCTGGTGAGAAGCACATTTGTTGCATCAGGGTGCCAAATCTTCTTTAGAAACATGGCCCAAATTTACTGAAATGTGATTGATGTGGGTTTTAGCCACTTTTGCCCAGATGAATCATCCAGAGATTTCTACAGAATTCCTACAAAGTTTCCATGTCTGTATCTTGTCGAGGAATGTAATAATAATAATAATAATTTATTATTTGTATCCCGCCCATCTGGCCGGGTCTCCCCAGCCACTCTGGGCGGCTTCCAACAAATATCAAAATACATTAAAATATCACAGATTAAAAACTTCCCTAAAAACTTCCTTCAGGTATCAATGTAGTCTAAATTGATGCAACCCCATGTGATTTAGCTGATCTCCACCTGAACAGAGCCTCAAATGTTGGTCGAGCAGAGAGAATTGGGATCATCTTGCCACCTTTGGGAGAAAAGATCAGGCTATGATTCACAACACAGTTAAAGTGGAGTTGGGTGCAGACTACCCAGGGGTACACAGCATCACACTCTGGGTAGTAAATCCTCATAAGCTTAGAGGGACTTGCTCCCGTCTCCAGTAAACATGGGTAGGATCACAGCCTTGTTCCAGCTTAACAGAGCAATCCTAAATATAGAAAACCATAAATTTATGCGCCTGAATTACCGCTATCCCAAACTCCATTCAGGACGAATTTTTCTTACACCATCCTTTCTCTGGAACACTCCTTTTTGGGGACGTGCTGATGTAAGTTACACCAGTTTTAAGTTCTGCCAGCTGTGCCCCGGTTTAGGGAGTTAAGATGGTATATCTCCAGCTGAGCTAAGCTTAGGGACTTATGCCAGCATAGCCCCAGCTGTGCCCAGTCTCAGCCAGGAAAGACCAACACCTGCCAAATCTCGTGCTGTTGGATCTTGGGTTTGGATTGCGCTGTTAGGGAACCTGGTTTATGCATGCCCTTGTAAACATTAATCACATGCACTCACAGATCTACAAATCTGGGATTTTTTGCAATATGGATTCCACTGATGGAGTCGATGTAGGAGGCTCCTATTTAAAGTATGAGCTGTTTAGGAGAATAATCAGAGGCTCACTTTTCTGTCTTATGCCTCCATCCCCCTCCCCTGCCACAAGCCTATCTCCCAAATCTCCTTGATTGGAACAGTCCCCCTTGTATATTTACTCCAAAAAGAGTAAGGGTGGCTACTGTTTATTTGATGTTAGCCAAATATCAGTCTTGCTTACAACAAATAAAATTTTGGGGGGCGGGCGGGGGATAATAAGTTGGGAGAGAGAGGAAGGCTGAAAGCTAGAATAATTGTTTAATTGTTCAGATGGAAACAGTGAAACACATACACATTAACACCCTGGTGTGGGCACCTCCCAGGACTGGGGGAAACCTGAAAGGTTAGATCCAGGTGGATCTTTTGTTTCTGATGTTTCTAGTGACATCAGGCACTTGGCCTTTCCTTTCTTGCAGGGAAGTCAGTTTCTAGGCACTCTGCACCTCATTTCCCGAGGACTCTGAAGAAGCAGTGGGCTCTTTGACATTGTCAGTGGACAAGTCATTTCCCCCAAATGTAGCTAAAGACAATGGTCGCTAGAGGGAGCTGCAGGACAGAGCAATGCTCAACTAATAAAAACAACTACTTGCAACCTTCCCTGCACCCCAGCCTCAATCTAGCAAGGCTCCTGCACTTTTAACAACAGCTTTGTGTCTGGAAGAAATTCAGCTGGTTCAGGTTTTCCTATGCTCTGGTTCCAAGAAAGGATGGCTTAAGGTGGATGGGCATTGCTGGGCTGGGGAGTGGGCCTGCTGCTGCTCCACCACCCTCCCAGCATCCAAAGTCTGAGGTGGCTGCTTCACTCTGCCTAATGGCAGGGCTGGCCCAGACGCTTCAACTGGGAATGTCTAGGGGCAATGCACAGTTTTTGCCCTTACCTTAAAGAGCACTATTCCGTTTCCCTTTTACAATACGAGAGAAAATATTCTCATATATTGTATTGATCATATTCTCATTTGAATTATTTTCCTCCCAGTACTGTAGCATTTTAAAGACTTCTGCAAAAATAACAAGGGACACTTCCAGCCGCTCACTATTTCAAGGTGGGATTCAATCACATACTACTGGCAAATTCAGGTTGTGCAATTATACTTGATTGGGGTGTCTCGTATGGCAAACCTGCTTCCCTCACAAAGACCAGACTCCACCCCCCCAATAAAGAAAGTGACAGGAAAATGCATTGGAAAATGTGGGATGACACTGGATTTGACACAATGTCATCTAACCTCCGCACAAACAAATCAGGATGAATGCTCATTAAATAGCCGGTGTTGTCTAACTTCCCTGCAGAGAAATCAGAACGGATGCTCAAGAAGCAGGGTTGCCTGGAAGCAGCCAAGGTACTGAATTTAACAGCTGATGCCTAACATTCCTGCCTTAGAATTCCTCAGCAAAATGTAGTTTGTTTAAAGCATCTTGCAGAGGTGTGGGTGTTTATTTGTGTGTCATCCTGCCTTCCCAGATGATCAGGTTGATAGATGCCACCTGTGCGTGTTTTTATGTGGCAGTCCTCGGTGCATGGTGTTTAGACAATATATAGACCACTTAACATTTCTAAATAGTTTGCAAGTATCATAAGATATTACAAATAAATGTGTTCCAGGTGATGTGGGTTTTTTTTAATGTTCTGTCTACCCATGTGTTTATGTTTAATTTTATATATTGACATATAAGATAAGATAATTTATTTATTGTCATTGCACAAGTACAAGCACAACGCTATACAAGTGCAATGAAATTGCATGCCATCCCGTAAAAACCAGAAAGAAAAAGAAAATAAAACAGCACAAAACACACACACACCAAAAAAAGCCACACATGCACACACACATACACCCATCACAGCTCTCCAAGGTCATATTATCTGGTTACAGCATTTAAGATGGTTATAGCTCTTGGGTATATATATATATTAACCCCAAGTGGCGGGAAGGGTCCCTGCCTCTGGGACATTCATAGAATCATAGAATTGTAGAGCTGGAAGGGACCCCAAGGGTCATCTAGTCCAACCCCATGCAATGCAGGATTTTCTCAGCTAAAGCATCCATGACAGATGGCCATCCAACCTCTGCTTTAAAATCTCCAGGGAAGGAGAGTCCACAACCTCTCTTGTGAGTCTGTTCCACTGTCGAACAGCTCTTACTGTCAGAAAGTTCTTCCTGATGTTTAGTCGGAATCTCCTTTCTTGTAACTTGAAGCCATTGGTTCGGTTCCTACCCTCCGGAGCAGGAGAAAACAAACTTGTTACAAGCTAAATGTTGACTGTGGTCAATCATTTAGCAATGATAGATACTTAGACTTCTTTCCACCGGAAGGCAGGACCTTGCTTTTAAGGCTTTGTGGAAAATGTGTTTTGAGGAGAGATCTCGGAGACGAAAGAGCTGCCACCATGTTTTCAACCAGCATTTATTCACTGTGCCAACTAGTAAAACATGTTCTCTCAAGTAACCAGTGTGTTCTTTCCCAAGTAACCATGAAAAACCAGTAAACTTCAGATTCAGCCAGGTTCTAGCCATAACCCATGTTTCCACCCATGTTCTGTCACAGATCTGCCAGACCAAGCGTAGCCAGTGCGGCGCCTTCCAAATGTTGCAGAGACTACAACTTCCATTAGCACTAGCCAGCATGGCTGGCATTCTGGAATTATGGGAGTTGTGGTCCAAAAACATGGGTGGGGGCACTGCATTGGCTTACTCATGTGCAAGATTCTGCCCGGACTCTTCCCTGCTGAACTTCCAGATTCTGCACAGACTCCATCCCTCACCATCCAAATTTTTACAGATTCAGAGAGCTGGAGATGTATGAGTGGATATGTGTGGTGCATGGCTATGAATGGGGACATGATGGTCTGTATTTAAACCAGCTAATAATGTGTCCATTGAGTGACTGCAGCTTTAATCCCATGAAGAGTCACATGGAAGTAAACCCTGTTGGACACTGGGTCTTATTTCCAGAAGCATCAGTTTTAGCAGTTTTCTGTGTGTGCCCTTTGCCTACAGCTGTAGCATGCAAGAGATACGCGGTTGTCTGGCATGGTCTGGGTGTCTGATGGTTGCCTCCCAAGTTATATTCCAGCTTGCAAAGCCTAATGAAATTGCAAGGCAGTTTTATGAAGCCTACAGTATTACTTGGAGTGGATCCTGATTACCATAGATGCCATTCCCATTATGTAAATATGGGCGGCATTAGTGGAGTGCTTGGGCGGCCTCATCTATTGCTATGGTTATGGTATGGGCAATGGCCTGAGGCTTAAAGTTAATTCATACATCAGTGTGTGTGTGTGTGTGTTGTCTGCTGCATATAAACAGCTTGGTCTCTCTCCAGTCAGCCTGATACGTCTCTGATGTATATGTGGGTTTCCCTCCCCGCCTCCTGCTTCATGTTTCTCTGTCATCTGGCTGGTGGCTGTGTTTGTGTGCTCTGTATCTCCAGGTGCTGTGGGTGTGTGAGAGAAGTGCTTATGTGTGTGTGTGACGTCACTATCCGCAGTGGTCGTGCATTCACATTCCAGTCACCAAGTCTGAGATCGACACAGAGACAGCTGGGCATCCCTCTGCCCTCTTTCTTTTTCGCTGCAAAAGAAATGAAGATGCGGGAGGGTAGCAAGCTGCACGGGAGAGGACTAGAGAGGAGCCATTTCACATTTTAATTGGAGGCCGGGTGGGGTGGTGGGAATATTAATGAGACCTGCTCTTGGATGCATTCTAATTGAAAAAGGGGTGTATTTTAATGACATTCCTTCCCCCCCCCCCTGCATGTCACAATATAGCAATATTATCAACACAAGAATGTGAGCTGGCTAAAGAGAGTTGGGTGCCTGGGAAGGAATTACAGTGATGTCTAAAATAGGGCTACCAGCCATAGGGGAGGGCAGCAGTTAGGAAAACTCCTTGGTTTCTCTGGGGATGAATGTGAAAGATGGTTGGGGAATATAACAGATTATGGATGCAGCTGAAATCAAGGACTTCTGAGTTCTTTAGAAGGGTTGCCAACTTCTTAGCTAGCATTTCCTCCTGCACCTTTAACCGACTGGATGGCAGGATATTAGCAGATGACGATCCTTGTTCTCATCCCCAAACAGGCTTCACTTGCTGATTTAATCTGATCAAGTTCCTCTTGAAGAAAAAAAGAAAGTGCTCAAGAAACACCCCCCCCCCAACATTGAGTTGGCAATTTTATTCCTTAAGTGCACATACAACAGATTATGGTTGGAGCCGGGACTCCTGGGTTTGATGAGAGGCACTGGGTGCATAAGGTAGAGCTGCAGCTTAAAAACAAACAAAACCCTGGCAGGGCTTCCGTAGACGTTGATAGATAAAGAAATTCAACAGGTGCAGCACTTGGCATGGCTGTGAGAAAGCTGCTCCTCCGGAATGGATGCCCCACCAGAGTTGCCTCAAGAGGGACTGGAGGTTTTAAAAAAGGGCGTGCTCCTGGAGGTTGCTAGGAAGCAGGGCTGCCGGGTTGTATTTTCCTGACCTGCCTCTCCCTTGCTGCGCAAAACACTGCCGAGAACCAAAAAAAGCTCCCTCGCCCTGTTTACATCTCAGGGTGTAACTGGAGAGCCTGAGGGCAGGAGGACCAGAATAACCGAGGGGAGAGACGTGTTCCTTGCTGGAGAGCATCCCCTTCTCCCTCTCTCTCTCTGCCCCCACCCCCAGTGGGGACGCCCTGTCCCCAGGCTGAGATGCTGACAAGGAGGAATGGAAGATGGGCCGCTGCCTCCCTGCGTAGCAACGGCTGGGAAGAAGAACCCATGCACAATTTCAGCACTTGCTCCCCCCCCTTCTCTGCCACCTCACCTTCCCACACAAAGCCCCAGAAGAGCCCTCCTCGCCTTGCCACAGCGGATGCCAGGCCTCAAGCCCTGGCGAAAAATGAAGATGGCTCTTCGTATTTGGGAGGAGTGTGTGTGTGGAGGCAGGGCCAGGGGAGTATCTCCTTCTTAAATTGGTTTTTGGCATTTCTCTTGACTGTCATTTGTTCCAAACTGATTTTAATATTGTATTTTTTTTTTATCACTGTAACCTGACCTGTAACATTATTGTGAAAGGTGAATAATAAACCGAAACAATAATAATTCTGTGTGATGTAAACATCATGCTGGGGTGACCAGAAGACATTTGCTCTGATTCTTAAGAATTTGATTTTTTTTTTTAAACGGCTGTTTCTTCTGCTTTCACATCTGTGCTGTTCAAAAGGCATTACCAAAAGGTCCAAAAGCACGTTGGAAACTAATTTTAACCAACGGGAACAGTTTTACATTAATTTATTTGCCCCTGGATCATGTTGGCCCTCCAAGGAACCTGTGTGTGTGGCATAATAATTCTAGGGGAACTTTTTATAGGGTGCGCACTCTTAAAAGGGCCTGCTTTAAAAAAAATAAAATGTTTGTGCAGGGTAGCCAGTGCAGCCTGTCTCTTTAAGAGTAGTCAGTGCAGCCTGTCTCTTTAAGAGCCTTGCCTCTATGAGAAACTCTTCCCACCCTTTTGGGGTTTGGTTACCTCCATAGCTCATTAGGAACCCAATGTAACCTTAGTCTTGTCTGTGGAGCAGTTGAGTTGCTGTTCTGCTGCTCATGAATAAATGCAAGTAATGAAATGGAGTCCTCCTGCTGCTTCTGTGGTATTAGGGCAGACTTGTGGCATGGTTCCCCAGTGAGTACCCTTACCAAACCCACAGGATGCTACATGGTGTTAGAAGTAGATTACGGGTTGAATAGAGCCACCTGTTTTAATATGGTGTCTGCCTGGAAGTAGGCCAAGCCCCTCAAAGCCATCTGGAAATGATCCTCTGTGGATGCCAGAAGTTACTCTTTACACCCTCCTGAAGTGGTTCTGGACAATACAAACTGGTCTGCCCAGTAGGGCTGGTTCACATGTGCGCACAGATCAGCAAGTAATAATGTTGGATATATATCTGAGCGTGTGTGTGCTTCTCGCCCCCCATGCATAAGTACAGTTAATTCTGATCAGGACTTACTACCTAGGTAAAGGTAAAGGGACCCCTGACCGTTAGGTCCAGTCGCGGACGACTCTGGGGTTGCGACGCTCATCTCGCTTTACTGGCCGAGGGAGCCGACGTACAGCTTCTGGGTCATGTGGCCAGAATGACTAAGCCGTTTCTGGCGAACCAGAGCAGCACATGGAAACGCCGTTTACCTTCCCGCCGGAGCGGTACCTATTTACTCTACTTGCACTTTGATGTGCTTTCGAACTGCTAGGTTGGCAGGAGCTGGGACCAAACAACGGGAGCTCACCCCGTCGCGGGGATTTGAACCGCTGACCTTCAGATCGGCAAGCCCTAGGCTCTGTGGTTTAACCCACAGCGCCTAGGCGCATTCTAAATTCAATACAGTTGTGAGATCGGCTTAATCCCCATTACTGCTTGTTCACAATTTATCAGGGTTGGGGAGGATCTGAGACTGTCAGACACAGACATCTTCGGAACACCAAAACTCTCAAGTTCTCCACATACCTAGCACCCAAACCTTCGTCACTGCACCCAAGTGCCCTTTGAACCCTTTAGCGTTGAACTGGAACAAATGCCAAATGGGTTTTCTGTGGATTGCAGAGCGGGTTTTCTGGGAGTCAGTGGCTTGGATCCATGCCTAGAAAACACGGCACAAGCAGGAAACTGCTCACACCTATGCTTTGTAGGCATGGGACAAGTGTGGATGAGGCCTAACTTAGCGATGTCTCTCATCAGCAGGGCAACCATTGTTACGGTTTGCCTTTTTGTGTTAAATTTGTGTTAATGTTACCATTAATGGGCCCTAGGTATAAATTGACTGGGCGAGTGATGTAGCTCAGTCTTGTATCTTTAGACTGCTAAGAAAATAAGGATGGAAGAAAGTCTCAAGCAGAAGGCAAGAACAAGGGGGAGAAACTGATAAGTAGTGCGGGGAGACTTAGAGGTCTCAGGGAAGTTGGAGTTGCAAGGATTCTTTTATATTTTCTTTACTACATTTATTTGTATCCTACCCTTCCTCCAAGTTCAAGGCAGTGTACATGGTTCACCCACATTTTATCCTTACAGCAACCCCATGAGGGAGGTTAGGCTGAGAGATAGTAACTGGTCCCAAGTTTACTAAGTGAGTTTCATGGCTTGGAATCTGAGTTTTCCTGAGCCCAGCCCAATGCTCTAACCACTGCACCCTAGCAGTCTGTGTGTTTGCACCTCAACCATAATCTCAGTAATCTTCCACAAGTTTGTGGATGCCTGAACACCATGGATAAGATGGTTTCCTTTCAGGCCATCTATCCTTTAAAATATCTTTGAGGGCTAGAAACCATGTTTGTTTGTTTGTTTGAAAAGGAACCCAAGAGTCTTAACAGCTACAAATTCTCCACTATGTAGATTCAGGTGATACTGGATTTTTACCACCTGCCATGGGACCCAGTCCCTGTCGCTCCCTCTCTCCTTTATTCCTTAACCTCTTTCCACTTTAGAGAGCGTAACACTCCCATCTTCTCTCAAAGCTTGCTTTTTTGCCCTTAGATCTGCGTTCCGCTTGTCACCTGGCTCGCTGATGCTACAACTTGACAGTCGTCTCTTCCCATCAACCCAAGCCAACACATGAATTTTCAGCACACAGAGTACACCAAGGAAAACGAGTTCTCTCTCCAACTCCCACCCCAATCTTTCTTGGAGAAATTCACTTAGATGCAAAGCAGAACGGACAGCCTGGCAACCATGCCTCAGTGGCTCGTTCGTGGTAAGGCTTGGACAGTGTATCCTGAAATTATAAGAACATTGAGAGCCTTTTCAGATCACAGGAGAGGGAAAGTTCTTTTTCTTTCTTTTTAAAGCCCATTTGCCCCAGTTGAGCATTATTAGCCCCAGTTCGCAAACAATGTGTGTGTGGCGGGGGGGGGGGGATTGATAGTCTTGCTCAGAGTGGGTCGGTTATGCTGCAAGGTACGGTAACTGCAATCTGTTCATTGGTCAGTGTTGATTTAAAACACAGGATGTAAACACACATGCTGGAGAGTGGAAGCATGCAGCCTAGAGCCAGGGCTGCCCTCAAGGGTTGGCACCATCTGGCAGCTGCCAAGGCCCATGCCTCCACAGAGGGCCCTGCAGTGCTGCTGTTCCCCCTTTCCATGGGCACCCGTTTGCCCACGCTATCCCTGTGGCCTAGAGGGATCGTGCAACGAGCAATAAATATGAGACGGGGCAGTCACTGCCATTGCCTGTTCACTCATCCGCCCTTTCCTTCTGGGCGGTGGTGGGGATTGGGGCCAGAGATAAAGGGAGACTGAATGAGTGATGTCAGCAAGGTGGAAGGAGTCCAACTGAGAGCGTCTTGCACCAATATGTAATACCCACCCTATCTAGAGAACCTGTGGCGCTTCAGATTCTGTTGAACTCCCACTATCTTCGATGGGAGTCCATCAACTTCTGGAGGGTTGCATCCCTAGCCTAGAGCTAAACTTTAAAAGAATTTTTAAAAGGCAGTTGCTTTGGTAAGAATCTTTTGGTAGGTGTACCCCTCCTCCTTTTATTTTATTTTTTAAAAAACGGGCTCATGAGTGCACCCCCAGCTGTGTGTAGTATGGAAAGCTGAGCCTCTCAAAATTTAATCAACAGGTTAATCGGCTGAAACTTTTAACAGCCAATTTTAACCAGGCAGGACGGTTTTTAACAGCTGTGCCTGAGAGTTGGAAGCACACAGTTGGGATGGTGACTGGTGTTCACTGGGAGTGCCTGGGTAGGAGGCAGGGAGACCAACAGCAGGTGGAGCCAGAGCCAAGCCAGGCAGAGCCCCCCCCCCCTCCACTGGTTGTAAGTCAGAAGGCAGGCAGGCGTTTGCGGAGGGTATACTGAGGCAGGTGAGGCAGTGCCCCACCCTCCCTGATGGGCCAGCCTCCGTTGCACAGCTGTTGTTGTTTAAGGCACTTGCTTCTGGTGTATTGCCATAATAAGATTGTGGTACAGAACTTCCTGAACTCTCGGCTTCAAGGGAGACTGCCAGCAGCTCTCCGCATGGTCTTTGCCAGGGCTGAAAGAAAACTTTACCCAGATTCAAAAAGTGGTGCATTTACAAAGTCAAATCTGGAATTTCAAGTTTTGAGAAGTATGTATCATTATTATTATTATTATTTTTGCTTTCTATATTAACGCCACTCCCCTTATTTATAGGTTTTGCCAAATTCTCCATAACATTTATATAAACGGCCTAAGATTTAAGGGAGTCTTGTTGAGCAAAAATGCCCTGAATTCAGGATATGATCCAGTTGCTCTTTGTGTTCTCCTAGTACCTCTTCTCCACACAGTGCTCTTAAGGTGGGCATTTTCTACTCCCACCTTTTCTCCACAAGCAGAGAACTGCACCTGACTGGACTGAGTCCTTGGCATTTAATATTTGTTATGCTTTCTTTAATACGTCACCTCTAACAAAAGGAAGAACTGGGAAATGTTAACTATTTTTTTTTAAGGTGAGAGTAGGATAATTTTACTTTTTTGCATGAAAAATTTATGTTTTGAGAATGTTGCCTCTAAATTCATTTTGGGTGCTTCCAGGTTGTCACTATATTCTGGTGGGATTTAACTGTGTACCAGCAAATTCAGGGCACACAATTATAGTTGATCAGGAGAGCTTGTGCAACAAACCTGCTTTCCCAAAGGATCTGCTTTTTTTGCAGTAAGGAAAGTGACGGAGAAATGCACAGGAAAGTGTGGCATGGCACTTTGATGCCACTTTGCCTAAACTTCCCACAGACAAATCAGAATTAAATAGCCAGTACTGCCTCATCTCCTTGCAAACAAATAGGGATGGGTGCCCAATAAGAAGTTTGTCTGGAAGTCCCCTCACATTTGAAAGCACTGAGCTTCCTGGCTGCTGGCAGGGCCCTTGACAGAAATTAATTATGGACTGTATCCACCCCAAGTTCCCAGAATGACTGGTTAAAAAACTGCCCTGTGTTTCAGGGTACCTGTCCATAATTCCTTGGGATTTCTAGGCTGATCCCGTGTGTGGCTTTTTGCCACCGTGTAAGAGTCATAGGGCCAGTTAGGGACAGGGGGCTTTTAATTTTTGTACTTGGAGGTTGTACGAAGAAGAAAAGGGAAGAAACTCAGTTTTACAGGGGAAGGATTGGGATTTTTGCTCAGTGTGGCACATCTCTCAAGGGGGGAACTGAGACAAGAATCTAACGCTTGACCGCATGGCGTAGATTTAAAGGAGTCCAAGACACGGCCCCTCCATTGAGCTATAAATAGCCATTTATAAAAACCGGGTTTAAAATACAGCCCTTTATCCTCCCTCCCCTCGTAATTTCTCAGTTCATTAGCACAGCTGTCCCCTCATTCACAAGCAGAGCCCTTTCCTCATAGCCCGCCCGCCCCGCCAATCTAAAACAAAACAAGCACTAGAGGTTCTATTTACAAGTCACAAAACAGGGAAGGGAGAAAACTTGAGTCCAGAGGATGGAGAAAGAGGGCAGGCATGTAGGAGGGAGAAGGTCGGTTCGTTCTGCCCCCTAGGGGTGGGTGGAGGTATATGTATGTTTGTGTGGGGTGTGTGTGTGTGTGTGTGATTGTGTTTGTTGGTAGAATGAGAGAAAGAGAGACTTTGGGATTCTCTCCCGTACGGTTTTTAGGAAGCGTTGCTGCTGCTGCTGCGGCTTTTCATGCAGTATTCCCAGGGCCTCTTGGGCAAGCCAGGGATGGACAAAAGGATAAAGCAGCCTCCGCCAAAGATCAGGATAGCCCCAGCCGCCACTGCACAAGCCACGGACCAGGAATACTCATACTCCAGTGGGATGGTCTCATCCGAGGTGATAAGCCACCGAACCGAGTGCCGGAAAACCTCCAGACATACGAGCACCATAATGCCTAGAGAGGGAGAGAGAATAAGTGAGAAGGCAGTCCTGGGAGTTTCGATGACCTTCCTGCCCCATCCCTGGCGTCCTCCCCAAATTCTAGTTGTGAACGAAGACCGCAAACAAAGGACTATGGGAAGCTTCCCGGATAGACATTTGGCTTAGGGTTAACTGGACCACATGAAGGTACATTGTGTTGTGTTTCCTTTTAACTGTCACCAGTGGCTCACTTAACTCTGGGTGCTTACAGACCATCTAGTCCAGCATCCTGTTCTCACAATGGCCAAGCAAGTGCCTGGAGGACCTAAGCACAGGAGCATTCTCCTTGCAATCCGCCATGGCTTCTAGCAACTAGTATTCAGATGCATCACTGCCTTCAACCATGGAGGCAGAGCATAGCCGTCCTGCTTAGTAAGCTTAAAGGTAAAGGGACCCCTGACCATTAGGTCCAGTCGTGACCGACTCTGGGGTTGTGGCGCTCATCTCGCATTATTGGCCGAGGGAGCCGGCGTACAGCTTCCGGGTCATGTGGCCAGCATGACTAAGCCGCTTCTGGCGAACCAGAGCAGAGCAAGGAAACGCCGTTTACCTTCCCGCCGGAGCGGTACCTATTTATCTACTTGCACTTTGACGTGCTTTCGAACTGCTAGGTTGGCAGGAGCAGGGACCGAGCAATGGGAGCTCACCCCGTCACGGGGATTCAAACCGCCGACCTTCTGATCAGCAAGCCCTAGGCTCTGTGGTTTAACCCACAGCGCCACCCATGTCCCTTTTAGTAAGCTTAGGTTTTCACAATTAAAGTAGTCTTGAAGTCCTTTTGCAACAAACCCACTTCTATCTTCTCCCCCTTTACTTTTGGTGGTAAGGAAAGCGATGGGAAAGTAAAGCGTGGGGTAACCATTGCTCGATGCGGCGTTGTATAACCTCCGCACGAACAAAAAAGAACGATCCAAACCAGACAGCATTGTGTAACCTCCCTGCTGAAAAAATACCCAATCTTTATTGTTGCATTCGATGCCCAGTGCCAAGCAAACAAAATAGGAAGCACATAAAAAAATACAACAGAGTGAAAGAGAATAAAATATATTAAAAAACGTCACAGAGTAAAATGAGATGGGCATCAATGACTTAAAACAGGTCATGTAACCTCTCTGCTAATTTTGTGCAAGCAAACTGGGACAAATGCCCAATAAACAAGGTTGCCTGGAAATGAAATTTGTTTTTCAGGAACGCAGTGGTTGAAGTAATGCAGGGAGTTCTGGGGGCAGCACTGTGGGGGCAGGCCTGGACAAGGGAAGGACGTTTTGCAGGGTGGGCTGCCTTACCTGATATGATAAAGAAACAAGATGCTGGTTTCAGGAGAAATTCAACCCCTTTGCTCAGAGCCACCGTGATGCAGAGGGACCCCATGGCCATTAGGGTGATGCTGACGAGGGACACAATGGCTGCCGTGATGTTCAGTTCTGCACAGCGATGCCAGCCAAGCCAGCAGGGCGGTGGAGGGAGATAAAGCAGACATTTGTAGACACAAAGAATGACGGATTCACAACTACCCACTTGACCTGCTTCCTGTGTGTGTGGCACAGAAGGGAATGCTCAGCCTCTGTGGCATTACAGGGATACACAGCCACACAATCATGTGCTATGTGATAAACAGCCACGGCTGAGGTGTGGTGTTGAGTGAGGCCTGGTAAGAATGGAAGTGTAGGAGATGGGACAGGGCAGCTGGAGAGAGGCTTGGTAAACCAGCCTGAAAGGGACCTTGGGCTGCAGACGGAGAGGAATGCCAGAGAGAGATTCAGCTAACTGCAGGCTATTTTATGTTTTCGAAGGGAGAGCCGCCCGCCACTGCTTGTCTGTCCCAGCATGCCTCTGTGTAATCTGAGATCCTCTGAACAAGGCACGGGCCTTAACCTAAATAGCCTGCCTAAGGTTAAGATTCTTCACAGTTTTTAAAAGCTTTAGACAGCAGTATGCCACCCCACCCCTGTTAAACTAGGGCAGGAGTGATGGATTGACTAATCAACCAAAAACATGGGCAGATCTTTTTTACTTTTCTAAAAGTTATTTTGCCTTCAAGGACTTGTATAAAACTGCAGGTGCTGGGCAAAATCCCTCCTGGCTTTCTCCCGCTCTTCTAACTGTGGTGATGTTTGCTATGACACATGCTCCAAAAACAAAAGGGAGGGCGCTTTTAATAAAAACAAAAATGTATGCATTTCCAAATGATTGCTCAGTGGATTCATTCACGAAAACACGTGGTTGACTGACCGCGATTTCCTTAATCAGGTGGCAGTCCCAGTACTAACCCCCGTTTTTCTCCTCGAGTTTCAGTTTGTGGAACGGCCTGCCTGAGGGAGGAGCTCTGTGAAACTCAAAAGCCTGCACAATGCAGTGTGTGTGATGGCAGAGACTCTCGCTCTTCAAGAGTGGGCCTTCCCTGTACATGTGTCGCGTGGGGGAGGAGAAGGTGTCTGGTAGAAAAGACTAAAGAGGTGCGGAGGGTCATGTCTTTGTGTGAGCTGAAGCGTTCCTTTTATTATTTACTTATCCTACCCCTCACACCCAAAGTCTGTAAAACAGATGAGCATAAAATGGTGGGCAATTCAGTTACCGTATTTTTCTGTCTATAAGACGCCCCCATGTATAAGACACCCCCTATTTTGGGGGGATCAGATTTAAGAAAATGAGGGAGATGGCCCAGAGTATAAGACGCCCCCTAATTTTTGACATTATTTTTAAGGAAAAAAACCCTAGTCTTATACACGGAAAAATACGGTAATTCCAAATCCGTCTCTCCTGTTGCTTCCCCCCCAGCCAGATGGCACCTGCTTGGAGGAAAATACAGTGGATGGTGAGGAGCTACAAATGTCTATGTGTAGGAAAGTCCCCTGAGACCCTTTGCCTCTTTAAATATTGTTTGTTAACTGCTCAGATAAAGCTGCTGCTGCTGTTGTTATTCTCATCTAGGATTCCTTTAAGAGTATTGGCTGCCCCAGCATTGAAGAATCCTGTTTAGAAGCGACATAAAGGGTCATGTCATATATCGTTTTAATTGTGTTTTATTGATAGTTTATTTAAGTTTGTAAACCACTCTGAGCTCTTGGGCAGAATGGTGGGATAATAACGTAATAAACAGGGGCATTTTTAATTTGTTTAATTTGTTCCTGCTGGGATTTTGCACGACGGGCCAACATGGCTCCCTGTTTTCGATGGGTTGATGGACTCACCTTTTTTAGTAGTCCTCTGGAAGATGTGAGCATTCTCCCCAGTAGTGAAGAATTTGAAATAAGAACAGTTGGCTTCTGAAAGGAAGGCAGGAAAAGGGCATTGAAAAAATAAGAGCAGAAGGCGAAGGAGGGAAAATAAATGGAAGCTATTGTAAATTCTCATCAACACACTTTGTGCCAAATATATATGGTGTAGAATTTTTTTTAAATGTGCTTTGCTGGTGGTATAGTTTTCCGGTTTTGTGCAAATCTGATGGATCGAAAGAAATAGAAAAGAAGTGAATGCACCAAGAAAGTAGTGGTTATGGGAAGGGGAGTAGCAGAAAGTGTCAATTGATCCACCCACCCCAAAACACAGAAACAAATAGTCTGTGACCCTGAGTGGAGCACTTTGGAGCCCAGTTTTACCTAATTTGTCAGATTATCCCTGTACAGTGGTACCTTGGGTTATGAACTTAATTGGTTCCGGAGGTCCATTCTTAACCTGAAACTGTTCTTAACCTGAGGTACCACTTTAGCTAATGGGGCCTCCTGCTGCCGCTGCACGATTTTTGTTCTTATCCTGAAGCAAAGTTCTTAACCCGAGGTACTATTTCTGGGTTAGCGGAGTCTGTAACCTGAAGCGTCTGTAACTCGAGGTACCACTGTATCAGATACACCCTAATTTACAAGGGGAAAGCATAAAAACTGGTGTTACATAAATTAAATGGAATTGCAAAAAGCTGCAAGCACATAGTAAAATCTGGTGTGGAGCGACATAGGTAATGGAGAACACAAGAATGTAAATTCACTGCTCTAATACTGGTATGCCGCTAGCTAGGATGCTTAAGTTAAAATGCAAATATATATCCCTGCTTTCTCTCTATCCTGCTTAACACTAGAGCAAAATGCACTGTGGGTCCATTCTCCTAGAGCAGAGTTCCCCAACCTGTGGGTTGTTGCAAAGCCTTTGCAAGTGGGTCACAGGCTTTATAAGTAAACCCCAAATAATTACTGCTTCTAATCCTTAACTGGTATGATGAGTACCTCTTTCAACTTTTTGTTTCGTTGGCATATTATAACACTGTTGACACTTGTAACCGAGCATCAGAAAGGCTCGAGTCTTAGATCTTGACACCTGGGAGCTGCTCTCTGCCGGCTGGTGGCAGATCCGGTGACAGTTCACCATAAGATGCTCGTAGAGGGAGTTGTTTTGAGTGACTATTACAGCTCACCTCGGCTGTGCAGGCTCTTCGGCCCCTGTCAACAAATTCCGCATTGACAGGGGAGTTACATAAATTTTTTGCTAGGATGCCTCAAGGAATTGTTATAAAATAGGCAAACTTCAGTGAAACTTGCTCGAAACCAGTGGCTGCTGAAGACGTAAGGAGTAAAATCCATGTGGCAATAAATTGATAGGCCACCATACCACGTAAATTATTATTATATACATGTGGAGCTCATCACTAAAATATAATATGTGAACAGAAAATAGCTCAGTTTGTTTAACCACAAATGTTGTGACAGTCCCTTTTTCCTACAGTTGTATACATTGTAGACTAGTTGGCATCTGCCTGTCTCGGGAGACAATGGAAGAGTGTGCCTTTGGGAGTGAAGTCAAACTAGGGAGGTTATTATAGACTACACATGCTAATATATGCAGTGCATCTGCTAATTTTGCAACATACAACATTGGCTCTGGGACAGCTCAGTTGGTAGAGCATGATGAGCCTCTTGATCTCAGGCTCGTGAGTTCAAACCCCACGTTAGGCAGAAAATTCCTGCATTGCAGGGGTTGGGCTAGATGTCCCTCATGGTCCCTTCCAACTCTACGGTTCTATGATTCTATAACCTCGCAGCAAACAAGTCAGAATGAATGCTCAAGAAAGAATAGGCATCATAAGATTTGTGCAAGCAAAACAGGATGAACAGGTCATCTGGAGAAGCCTTTAAAAGCAAAAAGCAGAGAGCACATCACAATTTCTTAAAATGCTGCACAGTTCTGTGGTAACTTAGAAACGGATAGATGCCTAGATTTTCCAAATTCCCACTGTATTTGCTGGTGGATATAGATTTTAAGCATCATATAGGGATATTGGTGAGAAATTCAGGAGTTAAGGTAATGACTCTGCAATTAGCCAATGTTACGCACACACACTTTGCTCAGGAAGGAGACAATTTCTGGAACATGGCAAGTGAAGCAGAGGGTTTGGGGGCAAAGAAAGATTCCTTGCCTCTCAGCCTCAGGGATTGTCCTTTCCGAGATTTTACATTGCCTGGTGGAGTGGATTTAATTGTGTCCCCAGGGAGAAAAGAGTTAGCAATTACTGCAGCCTTTGCAGCTGGACGAATTCCAGGTAGCCTCAGGGTTTGGGGAGCAAGTGCACCATGTGGCTGAGTGAGAGAGAATGTGCATGCATGCATGTGTGAGACATTTACAGGAATTATAATTGTGCTCACAAATATGCTAAATGTTAAGTCTACTGGCTCCCTGGTTTTCCCCAACAACAGCTGCCTCTAGGTTGTTGACCAGTAGGGTTATATTCAAAGGAAGGCAGGGATAGAGGGGAAGGTTATGGTCCAGCACAATATCACATGTAGTTGTGAGATGTATACGCAATACATTAATAGTGTGACAGGGCCCTGATATGTTTAATAAGTGTGTAGAGCAGGGTGTGGCCCATAGTGTTCTGACAAGGCCCACTACTGGTACAAGTGCCTCCCCTAGTTGCCTTGCACCTGGCAGTGGCAGGCGGCCATTTTATATTCTCAGAGCAATCTCAATGCAGTGTCGCTTTGGGGGCACTCTGAGAAATTAAAATGACTGCCTGCCACTGTCACCACCAGCTAAGCACACCACTGGGGTCCTATCAATGTAGAAGGAGCCCCAAAAGAGGGCAATTTGCCAAGGGGTCCCTCAAATGTGGTGCTGGTCCTGGACAACAAACAGTAGACGATGAAAAAATGAAAGAACGGCATCTCTGAGCATATGCTTGGTCCAGGAAACTTTATTTGGAATGTACAAAAACGCTGAATTAGAGAATACAGTATACTTTCAGATCTCTCCTCAACTCCGCCCTCAGGCTAACTAGACTAAATTGAATTTGGTTCAGAATTGCACTCTGGCCCAAAATTCATTTCCCGATGTCAGTTCTAATTATTAAATGGTGAGTTATCTCACACTGAAAAGCAGTGATGTCTTACCTAACTGTCCTCTAGAACTGGGGAGAGTTCAAGGCGCACACCATATTATATTAAAATTATATAAGGGCAAAGGAAGAATGGAGATTAGTGATGGCAATCAATCTGAATTGATTGCTGAGTTTCAACTACAGTTGTCCTTGGGAAAATAAATTTCCCAGCTGCTACTAGCATAGCAGAACACCATCCTCCTTCACTTGCTGCCTTCGCTGGAGCCACCATTACCACCAAATAAATAGATTGGAGAAAAGGGTACGTTTGTATACCACCCTCTGGAAATGACCATCCAAGTAGGATCGGACCCACTGCAAAGCAGTGCCACACACTCATAACTCAGCTGCTCCAGAAGGATACCATGGTTGATGGTATCAAAAGCTGCTGAGAGGTTGAGGAGAATTAACAGGGACACATTTCCCCTGTCTCTCTCCCAACAGAAATTTGCACCCTGACATCAAACAGCCTTAGAAAGACTTTACAATTTGGTTTGTTGAATATATAAACTGGCTCACGCAGTTTGAGCATACGGATGGAAGGGGGGGGGGATATTAGCCCCACTTCCTTTCCTCAGACGCCAATTTTGTGTGCAAAGCTTTGTCAGTGAGCCGAGAGCAATGCTGAGGTAGACTGCTGAAATATAGTACTTTGCCCAAGACAACTCCATCCATGATTTTTTTTTTTAATATTACACGCCAGCAAACTTGCATATGATTGCCGTGTGTACACTTTCCAGACATGTCTTCCAGTGGTTAGTTACTCAGAGTCGGGCCTAGCTCAGCAAAACGCAGGGATGGCTCTGGTTACAGGGAGATAAGCCAGGAGTATTAGCCAAGTAATTGGCTCCAATCCCCGTTTTCCGGGCTGAGCTCCAAGCTGTGGCCCACCAGCCCAAGCCGATGATTGAGTTACAGCACAGTCACTCAACCCTGTCAGGCTAAGAAAGAAACCAATCGCTCCTGGACCCAACCGTGGGAGACAGCTGAATATAGGGGCCCTGGCTCTCGGCCTTCCCATTATGTCACACCTAGCACCATTTCCTTCCCACAACAACCAAAAACGGTTGCCGCAACTCCCTTTATTTCACTTTCCCCTCCTAGACAATCCAGGAGTCCTGGCTTTCAGCCAGATGTAAGCCATCAAGCTACACCCTATTCCAGTGAGGCCTAGATGTCCATTTCACTAATCCATGATTGATTTGCTTGATGTATTTTTAATCCCATCCTTCTTTGAATGAACTCAGGGCCAAGAGCCAGGTGTGCGAATGTGTCTGTGTGTCCCTTTCATCCTCACAACAGCCCCGGGAAGCAGGTTGGGGTTCAGGGTCCATCCGCACTTAAATTTCCTCCACAATTTTTTACAAGCATGGCCCACACTTTAAAGCTCCGTGTGCAACCACGCTTTGTTTTGCTCCAGAGTTTTCCCTGCGAAAACTTCCTCTTTACTGAATAATGGCAATTTGCAGAAAACCCAAATTTGCCATTTATTACGCTTCAGCTTTAAAGAGACAGTTTTAAATGTCACCAAATAAGCTTTGTGGCTAAGGACTGGGCTTGAACCCAGGTCTCTAAATCAGTGGTTGCCAAATTTAACCTCCTCCCATGAGCCACTTGAAAATTGCTGAGGGCCTTAAAGGGGGGGGGGACCACTTAATGATTTTTTCTGCCTGTTGCAGCAATTGCAGTTCCATATAATTCAAATTGTAATACAATATTAGAAATGAAAAAGCAATAAATATACAACTGAAAATCAATATTAATATTTAATGTGATGGATGTGCCATTTCCCATATTCAGCCACAAACCCACAGACACACCACAGACCACCTGAATGAGACTCGTGGACCACTGGTGGTTCATGACTACAGTTTGGGAACCACTGCTTTGAATGTAAATCTAACACTCAAAATCATCACACCTCGCAGGTGTAGCAGTTGCGACACACAATGGTGCCTTCTTACTAGCTGACTCCTTGTTCATATACTCCTTATGATCCTTTTTTAAACCTTGTAACTCCTCCTGTTTGCTTCATGGGGATAGAGGAGTTCTGCCCATTTTAAAATTAAAAAGGAAACAAGGCAGCCTTAGTGCAGGGCATTTTTCTGAGGTCAGAATCAATTGTTTGGAGTTGAATAATGCCACAGAAGCCTCATGCTGATTTCTTACCCTCAGTCAGACATGCTCCAGGCACCCAGCCCCATTATGGTAATAATTATAATTAATAACAAACACTCTCGTTAAAATATATTGGACTTAGTTTTATTAATAGCATGCATATACTACTGAATAGAAAAAAGATATCTCTAATGATGCCCCAGATTCTTCCACCTGAGGCAGGTCGCGCACCACCTTGCTCAATCAATACAACCTAAGGCAGCTTCCTGTGCCTATTCATGGTCAAAGGGGGACTGTGGAGTAAAGCAGGCTTGGCAGGCTAGGTCTGGGTGCCCACCATTTAAATTTCCCACATTGCCCCAGAGTGGTTCTCAGTGGTGGTATGGTGAGGAATTAAAATGGCAACTGTAAACCTGTCACCTCCTGCTGCTTCAGGAACCTGGGGGGGGGGGGCAAATGCAGCCCCCGAGCTTCTCTGTCTGGCCCTTGGGAGTCTCCTCACACTCCACCACACCCCTAGGCACGCCTTTGCACCCTCGCTGAATGTTTTTGCCTGGCTGAAAAATGCCCTTGAACTTTGATGGGCCGACAGGCTGATGCAGCCATTTAAAATCTTTTGACTAGCCAGTCGTTTGCTCTATGTAAATTATTTTTATATTTTATGTTTGGAGGCTGCCCTGATCTTTTATTACAGGGTTGTGTGTGTGTGTGTGTGTGTGTGTGTGTGTGTGTGTGTGTGTCTCCTTGAAGGTGTGTCATCCTCAGACTGAGAAAGGTTGCCGCCTCCAAGGTCATCCCTAAGGGAGTCCACCAGTGTGGGAGTTGGCATTTAGTCAGGACCCCTTCGAACCTGGAGCCAGTCCTGAAGGCACACAATGCAGCAACCTTGCTAAAGCTAAGCAGGCCTCGGCCTGGAGGAGTGGGGAACATTACCACACAGCACCTTGAGTTCCATGGAAGAAAGGTAAACAAAGAAATATCTCCTCCTAATAGCTCTGGGTGCACCAACCAATCAAGCAAAACAAGTTCGGATAAAGGGTGAAGGGACAGAAGAGTGTATAATACAGTATCTTAGAAGTAAACATTGCTAATTATTTGGCTAAATCAGAGATGGAGAAAATCTGATCCTCCAGACTGGATGACAACTCTCATCATTCCTGACCATTGGTCATCCCGGCTGGAGCGGGGAATCAACAATTTTTTGTGGGCCACAGGTTCCAAGCCCTTGTCTAAATGACAGCGTTAATGGTGGAATGTTAGTGCATACTTTATGTGGTACAAAGTACATTTTAACCTATCTTATTCAGCCCTTTTCAGGCACTCATTTCTGTAGCATAAATGCCCATGGATAGCAGGCACATGGCCACAGGCTCCCAACCTATGCATACCGGGTATTTTTAAGAATGTACAGATAGTTTAATGATTATGTTTTGGTCAGCATAAGAGCCTGCCACTCTCCCATGGGTATTTATTCTATGCAATTAACAACTCTCGTTATTTGTAAGTCTTATTGACAGCCTGCCCTTAGGACATATGGAGGTTTTTGTTTGTGTCCTGTATTATTTGTTCATGTGCTTTAGATGCTAAGTTCCAGTATTCAAAACATGTGAACAGTACATTTTTGTCTGCAGCTGAAGAAGATATGAATGACCCTTCATGATTACATCTCAAACACAATGAAGTGAAATCTCATACAGGTGATGATGAAGGCCAGAGTCAAAATAATGTGGAGCAGTTTTTACTGGAGAGATTTGACTTCTAACTGGAATTTGAACCTGCTTCGCTTGGACATTATTGCTTTGAAGCCGGTTTATACTTCAGTTTTTCCACTGACCTGGTAAGTTTAATTTTGCTTCAAGTGCATGTTTTCTTCTGGATCTTTAATAGCATATTAAATGTGTGTTTAATGACCCTACTTTGAGTACAATACTCAGGTTTGGGGTTGCATCGCCTATTCTTGTAGGGACTTTGTTGGGTCACATATAAATAGACGTTGCTTAATTTCTCAGCTGTCAGTTATCCTATGATCAATTTTTTTTGGTTACATTTATATTCCACATTCACAGAACACAACACAGTACATACATGTGGTTCCCAGGCAGTGTCTCATCCAAGCACAAACTAGACCCAGACCTGCTTAGCTTCAGCAAGGTGACGACATCATGTGCCTCCAGACCATACCATTCTGGAAAGACTTTTACACATTAACTGTGCAGCAAACAAGTGATAGCTATGCATGTGTGAATTGGTCCTGGAATGCAGTTTTGAATAGGCAGCAGTAAAAATAAGAGCTGGTGTCACTTCTCTCTGCTTGTCAGTAGATTAGGGTTGATTAAAAAATATGTGATATTATGCCTTTAAGATTAATCCTGCCTATGACAGTAATGGGTTTTATTTTATTCTATGTTAAAACGTGTACTCAGCCCTTTATTTTTATTGTGCCAGCCTGATGTGTATTTTTGCTGCTGCTGTTAGCCCAATTAAAAACAAAACAAAAAACAAAACAAAGAGTTGTAGTTAAGAGTGTCAGACTAGAATGGGGGAAACTGAGGTTCACCCTCCACCTCACCCGCCATAACCTCACTAGTGACCTTGGGCCAGTAGTTGTCTTAGCCTAACCTACCTAACAATTACAGGTAGGTAGCCGTGTTGGTCTGCCATAGTCGAAACAAAATTAAAAAAAATCCTTCCATTAGCACCTTAGAGACCAACTACAGTAAGTTTGTTCTAGGTATGAGCTTTCTTGTGCATGCACACTTCTTCAGATACCTAACAATGTTGTGATGATAAAATTTATATGTGAAAGACAACTGTGTATGCTGCCTTGAGCTTATTGGAGGAAAGGCAGGATATAAAAATAATAAATAAATGAAGTTCTATTTTCCTGAGTTTCTAAAATAACATTTTATGTTTGTATTGCTGCTTTTAATTGTTGCCATGCTGCTGCTATGTTTATTATATATCTGTTTTTGGCCCTTGTTGCTAATTTACTCACCTTATGTTGATTAGCTTTGCCACCAGCTGCTTCCCAAATAAGTACTTGTTAGATAATTAATGCTGAAGCATGCTTTAAAAATCCTCAGACTTTTGAGAGGTTTTTGTTATTCTAACCCTCATTCGTCTTCAGATATTGCTCAACTTGAAAAAGAGAATGGGAGGGTCATTGCAGAGCCACAACTGTCAAAGGTTATTCAATAGCTGAATATCAGACAAATCCAATTCTTCAGAAATCCAGTAAAGCATTGCAGCTCTAGAACTGGAGTTCACCAAACACCAAATGTGAATTTCATTTATGGAGTGACAGAACCTAGGCCATATCACCTTTGTTTAAATCATCTCTCAGAAACTTCTATCAATGACAAGGAGCCCCAGTGATTCTGCAATAAAGTCTTCTCTTTGGAAATAATAGCTCTCTGCCTCTTCTGCTCTGTCTCTCTGCTTTGACAATATGCTTTCTTACAGGTTTCCTATCTGAACTTTCTCCAGACTTCAAAAAAGCATTTCAAATCTTGTAGTTTTTCCTCTTCCTATATCCTTTCAACCCTACCACCTCATCCTTCATCTTCAGCAAGCTCTGTTTTCAATGGCTGCTGTAGGACATAACCATGGTCTTCATTAGAACCTACACAATGGGGAAAGGAGTGGGTTCTTTAGCTCATTTTGTATTCTGCTGCTGGCATTACATCTTAGGATAAGAAAATACATAACATGAAAGCAGAGTATGAGATGTGTGCTTGAATCGTCTGTCTTTCTAACATGCTTCTGGTGTCTCATATGAGAAGTGACTATAGATCAGTGTCAGAGCATCTGCTTTGCATGCAGAAGGTCCCACGTTTTATCCCTGGCAGTGCTGTGTGAGAAAGGATATTGGGAAGCAGATGAGGAAAAATCCCTTTCTTCAGACCCCAGAGAGCTACTACCAATCAGACTAGATCCTAGTGCTGCTGCTCAGTTAGATGGACCACTGGTTAATCTAGCAGCATTACTGGTTTATAGGGGAGGATGTTCATACATCCCCTATGCTGAGCATATTCTTGGGCTATAGGAACCTATGGTCCTCCAGATGGTGTTGGGCTCCCTCCCATCAGTCCCGGCCAGCATAGCCAGTGGTCAGAGATGATGGGAGTTGTAGTGCAGCAACAGCTGGAAAAGTTACCCATCCCTGTACTACAGGAACAGCTTGTGAATCTTGTCTATGGGAAGTTGGTTCAAGCTCCTCCTGGCATGAGACACTGGGGATACACATCACTCACATATTTTCCTTCGTGCTTTCACGCCACGCATAAAGAAACTTGCAGCTCGAAGGAAAGACAAAGTCACGGCACCAACAACAAGCATCCTTATTGCCCTGTTCCAGGGGCGTACCCAGGATCAAAACTAGGGGGGGGCAAGCCATGGTCGTTCAGGTTTGCTTTGAACTAGGGGGGGGCAAGCCATGGTTGTTCAGGTTTGCTTTGAATGGACGCTGATCATTTTTGCTTCTAGGGCTGCCTTCTAGGGGGGGCAGCTGCCCCCCCTGGGTACGCCCATGCCCTGTTCCATAGCAAAGAATCGTCTGCCTGCTGGTCCCCACAGATTAACCAATGCAGCCCTGGTGATTCCAGTGTGCCAAAGAGAGAAAGCTGATGCAGAAAGATGCTGGCAAACCAAATGGTGTTAGATTACTGGTACTCTAGCAACTGGGTCAAGTCACAGGAGGAGGCCAATAGCTAACTCATTCAGTCTGGAAGCAGTACTCATGTTTAGGGATAGTGGAGAAATTCATCTAGCTCACATTTTTCCTTTGAATCTGTCTAATTCACACTTTCTGCATTCACAGGAAAACCGAAACATGGCTATCCTTTGAAATTTGCAAAATGCAAAAAAAAAAAGTGTAAAGGAAAGTGTACACAAAAATTAATTATATTAGGAAAGGTTGCTTTAAAATGTGTATATTGGGCAAAATGCATCAAGAATGCTAGCATGATAAATATACATGATACTGTGCACAAATTTCCATGCAGACTTAAAAAAAAAACTGATGTGGAAATGGAAACACAGGTTTGGAAAAGTTAGAATCTGATAGAGACTGAAATTGAGATATCCATAAATTCCTATATAAATTTAATATTGGGGTCACTACTTCCAAACAATGACCAGGTTGCTTGAGATAGGTTAATAGCATAGGGTGCTTCCAGATGGGTTGTAAAACAGGTTGCTGAGGTATTACAAATGGGTAGTTGGTAACCAGTGGTGGTTTTGTTGTTGTTGTTTAATTTATCAGATTTCCCCCAGAAAGGAAAGATCCAGATTAAATTGAAGTTTAGTGGGGTGGGGAATATAGGCTGGCATTTTGGTGCACATGACATTGTGTGGATTCTGCAGAAATAATAATAATAAAATAAAATACATTCATGAGGAGCACTGATCCCACAGCGAACACCCATTTGGAAGTACCCATAAATATACAAACAAAGAAAAGGTTAATGGAAAGAAAACAGTTGGCTTAAAAATCATTACAATATTATTAGAAAAAAACAGAAAAATAAAAACAGAGCAGACAGCAATATAAATGTGCTATTCAGACAGCTATTCACTCGAGTTGCATTGGTTTTCAGTGACAGGACTGAGTTCTAGAACATTTGAAGTAAGAAATGGTTAAAGTTTTCCCTGAGGAGGCACAGTGTGCATTTCTCTCATCACAAATCCTCACGTGTCATGGGTTTTCCATATAATACTGTATGGTGTTTCTTTTTAGATAGTCTTGAGTCCCAGCATCTAGAAATGTATCTCTCCTTAGTTTAATTTCTAGAAACAGAGATATCACAGTGTCCATGTCTATCTATCTGTCTAATTAACTACCTGTCCTTTCCCTCTCTCTCCTAGGCATAATAAGAGCTAGAGATTTTTTGTTTCCAGGCGTGAGGGGTGGGCAGGAGCTCTCCCCCACAAACTGGGAACGGAGTACAGCCTGCACCAGATGGTGCCTTTGACTTATGTCCTCCTAGGCAGTTGTCTAGCCTGTCTATATCATTGTGCTAAGCTTGTGCAGACAACTGGATGCAGAACCAAAGTGTATGAGAAAAGCTGTGATTAAAGCCAAGAGGGACGTCCAAATCAAGCCCTTCTATCTTCTGTCTCTTTTAGACAGGCGTCTAGTTTCCGTTTGATGGAGAGAGTCCGTTTCCCTGCCATGGCCGCCTGGCTAAGTCATTACCCTCCTGCTGTGAAAAACGGGTGCCTCGTTTCTAAACTGGGAATGTGTCCAGATATAACTGCCACTCTTTCATTTCCAAGGTTTTCTTTAAACCAGGGGTGCCCAAACTTTTTTCAAAGAGGGCCAGATTTGAAGTGAACATGCGCGAGGGCCAACCAACGTTGTTGTTAGGATTGAAGTTTACCCCAAACTTGTTCAGCTTTTTTTAGGATTGAAGTGGATGAGCTTTTTTTACAATTTTACCCCAGGACATATACTACCACAGGGACCGGATTAGATCGACCAGTGGGCCGAATTAGGCCCCCGAAACGGGCTTTGGACATGCCTGCTTTAAACCTTCCCCACCCCTCTTTTCTGCCTTTTTATTTTTTTGTCTTGAACCAGAGTTGGTACAATCTGATCAGTCTCTGGAGCTCTGTATCAAAACTGTATCATGGGGCTATTTTTTGAGCTGCAGGGTGATGGCTCATTTTCATATTGGAAGGACAGGATTATAATCTGTGTGTCATTTTCAGGGAAAGCACTGACATTGGGCATCTTTGCATTCATACACTGTAGTCCTCTCCAGGCATTCGCCTAAACAGGCAAGGGTTAAAACTGCAGAGGGGTGGGGTGTTCATGCAAGCATCATGCCCAATAACCCTGTGTGCATGTGCTCCTTTCAGCAGGTATCTATGCGTGTTCAGCTGAAAGAGTTTAGAAGTCTCTGCCAAATTAGGAAACTTGATTTATAAATAAATGGTTGGTGGTTGGATGTGCAAGCCTCCCCGCCCTTTGGTTTGGGGCCCAATTCAGTTCAGATCAATGCATATCTGATGTGATTCAAACCCCAAATCTGAATTCAGTAATATGAACCTTCAGATCTCCCATTAACTCGTATTGGTAAACAAACACAGCCATATTTTTTTTGTTGTTTGCATGAAAGTTGGTGACATGGTAGCCTAATAATAATAATAATAATAATAATAATAATAATAAATTACTTATACCCCGCCCATCTGGCTGGGCCTCCCCAGCCACTCTGGGCGGCTTCCAACAGAATATTAAAAACACAACAAAACATCAACCATTAAAAATTTCCCTAAACAGGGCTGCCTTCAGATGTCTTCTAAAAGTCAGATAGTTGTTTATTTCCTTGATATCTGGTGGGAGGATGTTCCACAGAGGGGATTAACCATACCAAATTTCAGACAGGTAAATCCAGGATTTTTTTGTGCTAGCCATGTTAAAGATGATTCCCCCCCCATTATTAATTTTAAAATAAGTACTTTAAAGGTAAAATGCCCATAACCTTCTTGTTGTTTCACGTAAGTGCATGCAACTTGGAGACATGGTAGGCCTTCCAGAGGTGATTAACTGTACCAAATTGCAGGTGCCTGGATCCAGGGTTTTTTGTGTGAGCGCTAGCCACCTTTAAATTATGTATTTTTCACAAAATAACATATTATATATATACTAGTTGAAGTTAGCCCGTTAAATAACGGGCGCTAGAGGAGGAGGAGGAGGCAGGAGGAGGCAGAACAGCGGCCGCTGGGGGGTGGAGAGGGGCTCCCTCCCCCTTCTTCCCCGGCGGCGGCTGTAGCGGCGTCGTATCGCGCAGCTCTCGGTAGAGCGGGGAAGAGGGGGCTTCGCGGCTGCCCCCTTCCCTGCGGAGGTCGGCAACCCCCGCTGAGCCAACCCCAGCCTGAGCGGGTGCGGGGGGAGAGAAAGGGACGGAGCGACCTGCGCGCTTCAACCCACCTCGCTCGGCTCCTGCTGCTGCTGCTGCCGCCGCCGTCATCACCGCTTCTCCGCCTGAGGTGCGGTTCCTGCTCCTCTCGTCAGGCGCGGCGGCAGCAGCAGCAGCAGGAGCCGAGCGAGGTGAGTTGAAGCGGCAGGCAGCCGTGGCCTCCTCCTCCGGCAGCCGTGGCCAGTTGGAGCCACCTCTGGTACTGGCTGGCAGCTCTGCCATCTCTGCCTCTGGTAGTAGCACCATGGTTGCTTCCCCTTAAACACTGATGGGGAAAGTGTTGGCTCTCCTGCTTCTCCTTTCCCCACCCTTGCATTCTTCTTATTTGGTGTTGTTTTGAAACACTTTGGAGACAGGCTGTCTGGCTTTCTTAGAGAGTGTTTTGTGCTCTGGATTGGTCCAAAGCACTTTGTATCACTCAAACTCACTTCTGACCAATCTGGAGCTGTCTTGGCTCACTTCAGACAAGGCTTGTTTTGGTTTGAGATTCAACTGAAGTGGTTGTACAGCTGTATTAATGCTGCTAATTGATTTGAACAACGGTTTTTTTGCCATTTTATTGCTGCTTAGTATTTTGTCATTTTCTGCTATTTTACTGTTTTTAATAACTGCTCTGTCTTCTTTACTGTTCCGTAACACTGTTTTTAATGGAATGTGTAAGCATAAGGTGAGTAAATGTTATTTAAAATAAATTAGTGGTGCAGATAAATCCATGCGTTGCTGTTGCCATGACCAAGAATCCTATCCCCCTTCATCAAGTTGCCTTTTTATTAAACAACAGCCCAGTGTTCTAAACTCTTTCACTCCAAATCATTACATATCATGAAACAAAGTGTGATAGATAGATTGTAAATTCCTTGGGGCAGGGACTTTATCTCTTATGCTTTGCAAAACATCATGAACAATGAGTATGTTGTTGATGATACTACCTTTTAAAATCTAATAAATGAAAGAAATCAATGCCCTTTAATTATGTTCTAAACCTGTTTCTTGAAGTAGCTGCCACAATCTGGCTTGTTTTAGGCATTCTTCTTGTGATGTGTAAAGCCAAACTGACCCAGCCCACCTAATTCAAAAGCACAATACTTTTTTTCACAGTTCAGAAGTGAAGGGGTGATCATTCCCTCTGTTTTCCTTCATGCATTCCATCTGCCTCTTAAGCATCTGAAACCAGTTATCACGCCTTCGTTTAATCTTCTTTTCTCCAAGCTAACTATATCCTGCTCCTTCCGTCTCTCTGTCTGTCTCTCATTTGTCTGGCATTCTAAGCTCTCCCATTTGTCTGCAAAATGATTGTGGATGGAGTAGTTGCTGTTGGGGGAAGAGGACCATAATGATAAGAATTAATCCATCAAAGGATTCTTTCAGCCCATTTTTGCGATAGGTTTGCACCTGGAGCTCACAGTCATTTAGCCAGGAAGTGATTTAAGAGCAGCACTGCTATGATGAAATGAAGCAGAAAGGTTTTTGGGTGGGAGTGAAAAGGGCAAGCCTTCAGAAAAATGCAGGTTGGCTAGGAAAACCCTGTCAAAGCAGCACACGAAGGAATTATTTGGTCCTGGCAAATACATTGTTTCTAACTTTGGCCTTGGTAAGTCTGCTGACGTGAGTTTTGAGAGGACATAACTATTGATAGCAGGCAAACCTTAGCCCAGGGCAATGGGTCTTTTGCCAAGATGGCTTCTCTACTGAGCCACTGTCTGCCAGTTCACACATGCGTCTTAATTTTTCACCAGGTAATTACTTAACACACTTCAGCAGCCAACCTGGTTGGCTCATGTGCCTCTAACAGTTTCATATGCAAAAACCACCAGGTGAAACGTTGCATGGCACAGGGATAAATGTTGTCACCTGCACAACAAATCCTGAACCACAAAGGCATAGCTGCTGTAAAAAGTTGGCAACCTCAGAAGCATGAGGTGGTATGAAATTTCAGCCAGCGGTGTTGAAGGCTCATTCACACATCCACATTGTAAGACACACACAAGGCTTGAGGGGTTGACTTTGATTTGGAAAGTGGTGCATGCAGCTGCTCCGATCAAGTTGACGTGCTCCCACAAGCTGCATTTCATTCATAAAGAATCAGCAAAGGTGATGTGTAGTTTGGTTCTCAAACAATCTTAAATGTTGGCATGTGCTCAAGATTGGAGATGAATAGTTATATATTGGCTTTCTCGGGGCTTGAGAGAGAGGAACTTTTCAGTGATCTTTTGCCTGCAAGGAAGCTCATTCATCAACAGAATGCTTCTGATGGGTGATGAGAAAGTTGAAGTGATGCTGTGCTGGGTACCAGCTGCAGGAGGATTTCAAACTTATATAGGGCTTGTTTTGTGTGTGTTTTTGGTCACGGCACACATCAGAATGGAGTACCATCATATTTTTATGCCCATGGTAGCCATTTCAGCACTTTTATCAAGATGTGAGTTTCCCTACTTCCCCATTTGTTTATTTATTTCAAGGAGGACCAGTTCACTTCAGCTGTGAGAAATTGGAACTTTTAGCAGCAGCACTGTTAAAGATCCACAAATGGTTTTCTTTTCCTTTAGTATCAGTTACCAGGAAATGGCAGGTTTAGGTGAAGAGCTGAGATGCTGCCCTGGACCGCAGAATGACTAGTTATTGACTAGTTTTGCTAACCCTGGATCCTGGCACCAAACCAGGGCTTGGCAGGCTTTAGGCCTCTGGGATCTACTTTGCTTTTTACTAGAACCCCCATACCCACCAGCTGCACCCCAGTGCAAAAGACATACAATTAGAATTAAATTATTCTGAGCCCAATATTGTTTCTTGAGTACCAGAACTGAAAGGGGCTCAGAGACCCACTCCTGGTTACTCTCCCCCCCCCACTTGCTTCATTTCTGCGATATAATCTAGAGGAGGGAGTAGAGATGGACCAAGGTGTCTATTTCAGTTTTCTGTTTCTCATTTTCCTAATCTTAAATTCAGTTCTCCACATTTCTGCAATTTGCCATTTTATAAAAAGAATCCTCATAAAAATTAATCAGCACTTTAGGGCAAATATCTCCCAGTGAACACATTTTGTATGCAGTTTTGACTACTGTATATATTTTTTGCGTCTCTGTAGGTTACTTTCACTAATATGCACATTTTTATCTACAAGTTGATCCAGGCCTGTCCTTTGCCCACCTTTGGATGAAATCACAATTTGTCTGGCCTTTCTCTACTCCTACTTGGCTCCAGCCTGGTGCTTTCTGATTCCTTCCCCTCTTGACTCCATACAACAGGGCCTGCATTAACTTGGCTTTTGGCCTCACCATGCTTGGGTGCCTGTTGTTTCTGACGGTCTCACTTGCCAGTTGTTTTTATATCATACTCTGGCTTGTCCTGCCTTCTGGCATGTCCCCTACCCACTTTCCTGAAACAACATGGCATGTTGCAAGTTGGATTGTTGCTATTCCAGCTTCGGGCCTCATCCCAACATTGCTGACTGACAATAACAAAACAGGAGACATGCTTGAGCTGAATTACAGTCAAACCTTGGTTCCCAAATGCCTCCATTTTGGAATGTTTCGATTCCCGAACGCCAAAATCCCAGAAGTAAGTGTTCTGGTTTTTGAACATTTTTCGGAAGCTGAATGTCCAACGCGGCTTCTGTTTCAGTGCAAGAAGCTCCTGCAGCCAATCAGAAGCCGTGCCTCAGTTGTTGAACATTTTGGAAGCCGAACGGCTTCCAGAATGGATTACGTTTGACAACCAAGGTTTGACTGTACTTGCTCAGCCAAAATGGCCCCTTGCTTCTAGGCAAAAAGGTAGCCATGAATCACTCCACAGTGTCTGCATTAGAAGCTGACTGGAGGCCTGCCAGAGCGGTGCAGTGGTTAGAGTGTTGAACTTAGGACCTGGGAGAGGGTTCAAGTCCCCACTTGGCCAGAAAGCTCACTGGGTGGGTGACTTTGGGCCAGTCACTGTCTCTCAGCCTAACCTAACTTTCAGGGTTACTGTAAGAATAATATGGGAGAGAGAAAAAGCATGCATGCCACCTTGAGCTCCTAGAAGGAAAAGGTGGGATATAAATATCTCCCTATATACATAAAAATGCAAGGCTGTCATCTTGCTGAAGATTCAATGGGTGCCAAGGTGGACATGCCAACTCCAGCATGACGACAGGATGGTAAATGACCCAGATGAGCGATTTAATGTGGTTGCAAACTGCTCTGTGAAGTTCCTCCCTCCGTTCATTCAGTGCCACTGCAGCCGTGCTTAACAACGGGAGGGGGAGTGGTGGGGAGAGGCACTTCAGGAAACTGCTCTGAAGTGCTTTCCCTCTCCTTTAAAAGGGGGTAGGAGTAGCAGTGAGCTGTGAGGGGAAGGACTGGGGGTGAGCTCTGAGGCTGAAGGGAGGGGCTTGTGGCAAGCAGGGGGGGAATAGGCGAGGGGGGTGAGGGTTAAAGGGAGGATGGATTGGCAGCTGTGAAGGAAGCAGGGTTGACAAAGGGGTTGGCAAGTTGGTGGGGTTGGGGAGTAGAGTGAGCAGGGGCGACTGCCCCTAGTAATAGTATAAATAAATTTTAGTTTGACCCATCATTTTAAGACACTAATAGGCAAACTTCAGCCTTCTTCACCTCTACCTCCTCACCGTGACATATGCACTTCATTCCTCTGCCCATTCTCTTTCCAAGCTTTCTTTCTCCTTCTTCCTTCTGGACCATACCCTCTGCCCTAGTTGCACCTTCTGCTTCACTAGGTTGCTGTATTTTCAGGCCCCTGCCTCCTTCTTCCCTAAGCCCTCTGCAACTTCCGTCCTTTCTTCCTTACATACTGCTTCCTGCAATTCCCCGCTCTAGGCCCAGACTGTGTTAGCCAATGACATTCAGAGACATGCTTTGTCCTTCTGTGATGTTAGCGCAGCTCTGGTCGATTACTGCCAGAGGCGACTTCATCGCCACAAAATCTCTGCCTACATCAAAACACCTGATACTCTATAAACAAGATTCCATGCAGCAGAGAATCCTTGCATTTAAAGAAGCAGACCGTGTGCAATAGAAAATTCAGATATTTGTAGAGAAATACTGTGCTTTATCTTCTCCTCCCAACTCACTCTGTGAGACACACCCCAAATGCTAGAAAATGAATAAATTATGCAAATTCAATAGCAGACATCACATATAAGTAAGTCTAAAAGACACGAATGCTCTTTTTGGCTTATCTATTCAGTGGCTCTCACTGTGGAATGATATGCATAATCATGATTGATGTGCATCCATTAATTATTGATTCCCCACCTCCCTCCCCTTCCCCCCAGAATATGTAGTTGGTAGCAGGAATTAGCTAATATAGAAGGGACGGAGGGGCATTTTTTAAAAAAGCGAACCTGCTTGTTTTACAGCTTCTAAATTTAATATATAAAAAATTGAAAGTTAAAGCTCTCAGGGAAAATGGGGATTAAACCATGAACAGGCACCTTTGCCTTTTTCTCAGGGGCAAATATGTTCTCTAGTAGGAAGTCTGAAGACCAGAACTATATTTTCTGTATATGAGCTGACACCTCACCCATAGTAAAGCTGGGACTACGGTATCTAGCAGTAAGGGTTTCATAAGTTACAGAGCACATGGACTCAGGCACAGCTCAAATTTCATAAATCTGACATAAAAAATCCAAGAGAGGATAATTAAAGCGAGGAGTATCTCCTTTGTGTATAGCTTTGTAACCTTTTTCTTGCTTTTCCCTTATGAGCGAAAAGATGGGGAACAAACTTTTTACTACATCCTGATGAAAATTGGTTAGGACTGCCAAGGGCCGAATAAAATGGTCTTATGGCCTGTATCTGCTCCCCAGGACCTCAGCTGCCCACCTCTGCATTAGAGAGCAAATGCTATAAAGAGCAGAGTTGCATAACTGTTGTTTTTGTTTTCTGTACACTGCCTTCGGATAGTTCTTATACATATTAAGCAGTATAGAAATGTTCTAAACAAAATAAGAAAGAAAGAAAGAAAGAAAGAAAGAAAGAAAAAGAAAGAAAGAAAGATAACACCATCAAATTATCCACACTTGAACAAGGAGTCTTTCAGCATTGTTAAAAACCTGGCAAGGAAATGCAAACCAGAACTAGGGTAGACCCAGATACAAATCTGTACTCCATCATGAAAGTCACTGGATGACCTTAGGAGAGTCACCATGTCTTGGCCCAATATGCCTGACAGGGATGTGGTGGGGGTAAAAGGGGGCACCATGTGTGTTACCCCCAAACTCCTTGGAGGAAGGGTGGGATGTAAATGTAATAAATAGCTGATATTAGCATATCTCAAGTGGAAAGAGTAATGTTTTCTGGGGCTACAGACTAACACCTTGTCTTCAACATTGAGAAGAGATACACGAATCATTCCAAGAAAATGGGCTGATTGTGTGTGTGTGTGTGTGTCCCAAGAAATCTCTATAGATGTTTCCCCTGAACAGGCTACTCCAAATTTCTTGAGATTTGGATTTAGACGAAATTCAGAAACAACTCCAGACAGTGGCTAGTGGCAAGATGTTTCAGAAAACCCATCTGATGTGTCAATGCAGAAGCAAAGGATAATAATACTCTTAAAACCTTTTAAAGTTGTGTAGGACAGGAAATTTCAGGAGGAACAGAATTTTGCATCCCTGCATGACAACCTGGACCATTTGAAATTCTCTAATGCAGCTATTGAAGGGGCAGGAATTCTCCCTTTGTGTTTAATGAGCAGGACAGTTTCCTGGAAATCTAAGAAATGGGGGTTAGATATGGGTTATGATGAGCAAATCTGTCAATTTCAGTTTTGCTCAGTTTCTCATTGTTCATATCTGAAGTTCAGCTCACATTACTGTGTCAGTTTGTGATTTTTTTTAAAGTCCTCATGAAAATATGTCAGCTTTTTCAGTGTGCATTACTCCTAATACACACATTTGTATATGCATTTTTCCCTAATTTGCATATTTTGCAAGCAATTTCCGCTAATACAATGCACTTTTTAATGTTATTCGCACTAATATGCACATTTATACACACTTACTGTATCTGTGCTCTTTTGCACACATTATTTCCCTGGAGAATGCCATTTGCAATTTGGAGAAATGAGACTTCTGAAGGATGGTTGTGTTCACGTATTGTTTTGGGCAGTGCAAATTAGGTATATCTGCCTTTAAATGTGAAATGAACTTAATTCATCTTCCATCCTTCGGTGTGGATCTGAATCTCTTTAAAATGGATGTCTTGGAGTGAAGGCCAAATAAGGTGAAATCTCTCTGCCTCTTTCTGTCCCCAGTGTGTGGACATAGGGTCTGCTCTATCATGAAGGAGGGTGAAGCAAACTAAACTTTTCAAAGTATTGACCCTACTAGGAAGTGGGGAACCTGTTATTTGGGCCCTGCTTCAGGCATCAAAGTGTCCTGGGCCAGCACTGTGCACAAGTGCATATATGCGAACATTAGGAATGGGAGAGAAACTTGATTTTGTTTTGCCATTTAATGAGAAACTACATAATCTGGAGAACACACAAACTGTAACATGGGGATTCTTTGAAATTTGCACTTCTCTGAATTTTGCACACACAATAATGTGTACAGAAATGCACATATTAGGGGAAAGTGCACTGATTCACAAAAAATAGCTACAAAAACCAATTATATTAGGGGAAAGTGCCCCCCTCCCTTTAAGGACTAAGAAGAAAGGAGTTCCCACAGTGGTTCTCCCTTAGGCTGACTGTGGTTTCACACCCATTCCTCTTCAGGCTGTAACAGGGCGCCGCTGAAATTTTAAGCCCCAAGCCCACCACTGCCTAGTTCTCAGGTTGAAACCCAATTTAGCTGTTTCATATTGCTGGGAAATCTCTCATGAGGGCCGTTTTCAGCTCAGCAAATGTAGGAATACTCGTGCTATAGTTTTCAAACAGCAGGGCAGCATTGTGCCTGCTGGCTTAATTCCTAAACCCCACACATTTATTAGTTCTTCTGTACCTGACCTGTATAAATATATATTACACTTTCAGTGTGACACAGACAGAATGAATGAAGCCCCCCCCCAACTGGTGTCTTATGGCTGATGTATTCTGCAGCATACTCTCGACACAACAGTGCATCAATTGTGAATCGATTCTGCTTTGTTAGTTGTTCTGCAATGCTTCTCCAATCCTACCACATTATTGCTGTCCAGAGGGGTTACAGCACAACAAAAAGTTTGTGTGGTATAGCAGTTTAGATCAGAAAAGTAGCATGGGCTAGGGGTGCGGGCAAAGGGTTAACCTCAACCTCGATGTTTCTTCCTCTTCTTTGTATGCAGAAGGTCCCAATTTCATTCCCTGGCATCCCCCTGCCTGAAACTCTGGAGAGCCACTTCCCTGTCAGTGTGGACAATGCTGAGCAAGATAGATCAATGCTCTGACTTGGTTTAAGGCAGCTTCCTGTGTTCCTTCCTTACAGGTGCATTTCGTTTAACATCAGCAATGGGAGATCACCCAGGGATCTTTGGGTGTAATACCGGTATGTAATCTGGCTCTTGGAAAGCCCAAAATAACTTTTCATCAAACTTAAGGGTTTTATGCGCACACAGTCTTCTCTGCCTCTGTCCCAACCAGTCTTCTGTCATCTGTCTCTCATTTTACTCAACCTCAAACCCAAGCAATGGATTTACATTGAAAGATGTGTGAATGAACAATAGCGATGAGCAAACAAGTTCAGGAGTGAAACGCATGACGCTTGCAGCTTAGAGTTATATATGTAGCTTATTTGGGGCAGGGGAGATCAGCTGTATGGGTTTGTCTGTACGTGAGGAATCCTGTGTGTGTATTTCTGTGTATGCAAAGTCTCTAAACTCCAGGTTGAGATCACAGGTTCCAGTGCAAAGCCACACATATAAGTTCTGCAAATGACCCATTGTAGCTGCCTAAAAGCAGCCAAGTGAGAAAAAGAACTATTTAAAAGATCTCTGCTTCCAAACCATCAGCCAGGGGGAACAAAAAATAGAATCAGAATATAGACCTGTGCAGGTTATGATTCTGCATACTGATTTCCCATCCAAACTAGACCTCGTCATCCAATGCATAGCCTAGGAAGGCATGAGACAGAGGCCCAATTCAGAGTTAACAATAATAAGGAAATAATAAGTTGCACATCTGCAGAGGTGGTTGTAGGAGAAGACTGAGGGGGAATCTGTACTGGGTGGCTCTTCCCAGGTGAGGCATTGCTGTGTCGCTTTATCTTGCAAATGGAATTGCCATTTGGTGGGCAGAGTGTGCTTCTTCCAATAAAATTAATATAGAATTCCTTGCCACAACCCAGTGATTACAGTGGGAAGTTGCTGATTAGTAGACAGCATTTTCTCTCTCTCTCATGGAGAGAAGAGTCAGGCAAATGCCTGTGCAAGAATCAGGGGCGGAAGAAGGAGGGTGTGGTGGGTGCTGGCCGCCCCGGGTGTCACCACTGGTGGGGGGCAACAAAATGCCAGGCAGCACTCACCACGGGCCTGCTGCACACTTGAGCCACGCGTCTCTCCTGGAAGAGATGCAGGCTCCACGCTGCCCAAACGGTCCGCCTGCTGCCTCCCCCCAGCTGTAGGGCGGCTGAGTGGGAGGAGGCAGGCATCATCATCATCATAATTTTTTTATTTGTACCCCGCCGATCTGGCCGGGTCTCCCCAGCCACTCTGGGCGGCCTCCAACAGATATTAAAATACATTAAAGGCAGACTCCGGAGGCCCTGCAGTGCGCCCCGCCCTCACCCCGCCCCTATGGGCGGCACACGGTGTCCCTGGGCGTGCCGCCCCAGGCACCCGTGCGGCTTCCTTCGCCGCTGGCAAGAGTCAGTTGGTGTGTGGGCGGGCAGACACGGTGTACAAAACCTAAAGCTAAAAGTACTCTGCAGTGCTTCACGGGATGTGGCAATACAAATGAAGTTGTTGTTTATTTATTCATTATTATTTCAATTTATATCCTACCTTTCCCCGATGCTTTTTAACATCTTTATGCGCCCTCTTGCCCAGATTGTCCGGAGTTTTGGGTTGGGTTGTCATCAATATGCTGATGACACCCAGCTTTATCTGTTGATGGACGACCGCCCTGACTCGGTCCCAGACACACTGACCAGGTGTTTGGAAGCTGTGGCTGGATGGATGCGTGGGAGCCGGTTGAAGCTAAATCCTTCGAAGACAGAGGTCCTCTGGCTGGGTCGGGGCGACATGGGGTTGGGGGGCCAACTCCCATCTCTTGCGGGGGCCCAATTAGTGCCAGTGCCTTCTGTCAAGAGTTTGGGTGTAACCTTCGACGCCTCCCTTTCCATGGAGGCGCAGGTTGCAGCCACAGCAAGGGTGGCATTTTTCCATCTTCGACGTATCAAGCAGTTGGCCCCTTACCTTTCTCGCCCGGATCTGGCCACAGTGATCCATGCGACGGTCACCTCCAGGCTTGATTATTGTAACTCGCTCTACGCAGGGCTGCCCTTGAAGTTGATCCAGAAACTCCAGCGGGTGCAGAATGCCGCGGTGAGGCTCCTTACGGGGTCCTTGCCGCGGGACCACATTCACCCAGTGCTTTACCAACTTCACTGGCTCCCGGTGGAGTACAGGATCAGGTTCAAGGTGCTGGTTTTGACCTTTAAAGCCTTATGCGGCTTAGGACCCTCGTACCTACAGGACCGCCTCTCCCATTATGCCCCGCAAAGGACCTTAAGGTCTACAAATAATAACCTGTTGGAGATCCCGAGCCACAAGGCTGCCAGACTGGTGTCAACCAGGGCCAGGGCTTTTTCAGTTCTGGCCCCAACCTGGTGGAACACTCTGTCACAAGAGACTAGGGCCCTGCGGGATTTGACATCTTTCCGCAGGGCCTGCAAGACAGAGTTGTTCCACCTGGCCTTCGGGTCAGACACTTAAGTTTGAAGGTTTCCTCCCCTTGGTTTAGTAATTTAAATCGGCATTTTAAATTGGTTTTTAATTTGTATTTTAACTAGTTGGTTTTTATATTTTATTGTGATTTTGTTGCTGTTAGCCACCCTGAGCCCGGTCCCGACTGGGGAGGGCGGGGTATAAATAAAATTATTATTATTATTATTATTATTATTATTATTATTATTATTATTACCCTTCCTCCCAAAGGAGGGAGATTTAAAGATTTTAAAAAGCAGTTCCTCGCTGCTTCTCCGAAACAAAGCCCTTCTCATTCCTATTGTTGCAAAATGGAGGTTCAGGAATGAAAACAGCTGATAACAATTTCTGGCCCAAGAAGCCACTCCTTGTATCCATAAGTTAAGATACAACTGGGGGGGGGGGGAGTTGCAAAAAAGTTTTTCAAGTTTAAGGCACTCCCAGTGATTTCAGTGAGAACTGCGCCATGCTGCAATCCGACCTACCAACAGCAGAATAATAACAAAACCCAAAATACCACCTCACACACACAAGGCTGCTAATAAAACAATTATGAAAACACACAAAGAATAAACAGACAAAAATCACAGAGGGGAGATGGGTGGACAGATTAACTAGTCAGTGCATCATGTGGCGCACATGGAACCCACACCCTGCTGTCGTGAAGTGAAAACCATCGTGCATATTGGCCCACAAATAGATGGCTGGGTTAATGCATTTCTCAATGCCTATAATGGGAAATGCCACATTTTGAGCCTGCCTGAAAGCCACACAGACTTGTAGGCAGAGATTTTTGTGACGATGGGGCCTGGGCAGGAGCAGAATGATTGCAGAACAGCCAGAACATAAATACAGGGGGTTCAATACTGCAGTTACTTAATTGCATGATTTTGTAATGAATGATTGAGTAGAAAACTACTTACATTGCTTTTGCTTATATCTTGATAAGTAAAATAATGAAAGTCTTAAGGCAACAGCAGACCCAATGCTATTAACCAACCTTTTTTTATTAGTTAATAGCTATGTGGGGGGCAGTCTGATGGGGGCAAATAGACACACTATCAGTGGTCTGCTATGTCTAATTGCAAACAGCATTTGCACAATTACTAATTGTGTGAATAACATCATGTTTGCTTTGGCTGTTCCATTTTTCAAAAGTGCATTAATATTCAGAAAAGAGGCCTCAAATATCTCTGAAAGGGGCAATCCTCTTACCCACCCCAGTGCCCTGGCCATATCTTTCCCTAGAAGCTCTGCTAATCTAACATCCAGTACGTGGGGGTTGGTTGTTGTGATTAAGTGTTAGCTGGCAGGATCTCTGCACAGTCTCAGAGGCACTTTTTTCTTTCTTTCCAGTTTACACATGCAGTGAAAAAATAGTTACAGTTAATATGGAAAACTTGGCTTTGGGGTCTCCATGGAGGCTCCTGATTCTGTGAACTGTCATCCTTACATCAAACAGAAGATGATGATACTTTCAACCATAACTCCCCTGTTTCAACCTATACTGTGTTCAGGTAGAGCCTATCCCTGTAGAATGGGAGATGGAAGAAAGATGCTAGCAGAGGCAAGGAGATTATCCTTCATTAGCAGGAGGTAATCAACGCATCAGCATTCTGCATTGCAAGTTCTTGGGCTAAGCCTGAAATTGCAAACAGATGCCAAGGCTGAGGTTGTGAACCGCGGGTCACATGAAGGCCTGATGGATGTGGCTGGGGTGGAGCAAAAAAGGAAAGGGAGAAAGACAAACACACTGGTCTGCTTTTTGGTAAACAGATGAGAACAAGGTGTTGGGTAGGGACGACATATGCAAAGAGATAATTAATTGATGAATGGATAATGGAGGGCTTTACTAAACTGGGCAGGAGGGCCTCACACTAAACCAGGGGCTGCCAGCAGTCCAGTTCTAGCCACCACCTTCCCTTCTTAGTCCATACATCCCATCCCTTATGATCCTGCATGTAATGCATTGCACGTGCTGTATCACATGGAAACACCAACCCACATTCCCTGGATGCATAGCAGAGAAAATGGTGGGGGTGGGGGTGGGACACAACAATGTTGGGAAGTGGATCAAAGGGAGGGGGCAACTTCAGGAACTGGGTGCAGATTGTTAGGTGTGTGTCTGTGTTTGTTTATGAAAGTGTGGGTGGGTGGGTGGGAGTAAGGGGGGGAAAAAACGGGAACATGCTCAGGTAAACCATTACCTCCAGGCAGCTCTGCGGGTCCACAGGTAGCCCTCTCCTCCTCCACAACATCCATCCAGAGTTTCTTGTGGCAAAACTTCCACAAGCCATAGTGGGCCGCCTCGCAGACGAGGGATTGGTTCTGCTTGTAGGTGTTGAGCTCCACCCAGAATTCTGTGCCCACGGCCAGCACTGTCAGGGTCATCCCCACGATGGCCACGAAGAAGGCCAGCTTGATCTTGCCCTCTTGCTCATCCGTCAGGACCTTGCGCCGCTTGACCCCTGCCCGCGTGCGCCCCCCTATGCGCTGCTCCTCGTCCTGGTGGAAAAAATTTGGCCACATCATAGCCCCTTGCCCTGCTCCCCCTTGTCTTTTGAAGGGATCTATTTTGGCTCTAGAATAGCTACCCGGAACCCTGTTTGCAAACCCCCCAGGCTTTAAGCTGGGTCTTCTGTGAGGGCTCCTCGCAGCTTCTCTTGGGTCCTAACTAGGTCAACACATTGCATGCAGTGCTGAAACGTTGCTTGACCACCCTCACCCCACCCCTGCCTTCTCTACCCAATGCCCTGGCTTCCCAGGGTGAGGCCAGGGTTGGAACAGCAGCTACCTCACCCCACCCCCCGGCGGCCTTGGCAAATGTGCGGAGCACCTGTTCCTGCTCTTCATCGCCTAGGCAATCAGGGTTATTTTAAGGCTGCAGGGCACATAGACAGTCTGGATGTGTGTGTGCCTATGCGCCTCTGAAGGTTTTGACGATGCGGAGGCCAAAATGGAAAGCTCTTTCAGCAGCAAGGGAGGGGCTCTTGCCCCACCTTACGACAGCACCCCCTGCTGGGACCGGAATACCTTGAGGCATTTTCACAAGTCTCTGGAACTGGCACTGGCTGCAATACCTCTTTTGGATTCACACTGCCCTGCTTAACAGCAAGTATGCACAGCACCAAAATCATGTACAAGTCTGTCTACTGCTAGGCACACTTCTTTAGAAGTTCCACGGAAAGCAAGCGTTGTTTCCAACAAGTTCTTTCCAAGCAAGTATGCCAGCGCTTCCTCCTTCTGAATTTGCAATTGTAAATCTTTCCTCTGCTGTGACTTTTCCTTAGGCCAGGTAGGGAAGCTGTAGCCCTCCAGACATTGTTGGGCTACAGCTCCTTTCTTTGAGCCATGCTGGCCGGAGCTGATGGGCATTTGAGTTCAACAACATCTGGGGGGCCGTGAGTTTCCCACTCCTGCATTAGGCAAACTACTATCTCTCAGCCTTCCCTTCCCTCCCCCGCAATACACAATACAGACAATAGCAATGCTGACTGACCTTTGAGGCTTGTTGTCAGGATTAGCAAGTGGTCATCTCCAGACCATCAGTGTTTTGTGGGAGGGATTCAAGTGCATATCAGAAATTTGAGCAATTAAAGGGAATTAATGTGCTCTGTTGGCCTGAGGCAACAAATCCTCTTACAAAAAATACCTGACCATTTTGTGGTTAGGAAAGTGGTGGGGGAGTGGACTGAAAAGTGTGGGATGGACAAACGATTAATGGGAAGATGAATAACTACCGAAAAAGCAAATCTGGATGAATTCAGGCAGACTGCTCCTTGCCTTATAACTGCCCCACAAACAGATCTGAACGAATACTCAATAAGAACTATTGCTGGGGGAGAAATCAAATTCCATTTTCACTTAAAGGAAAACCTACCAAACTTGTGATTTCTGAAACAATTCCTGAACCCAACCAACCTTCAAAATTCACTTTTTTTGAATTTTGCAATGCAGGGCTCCAGCCAAGTAATGGCTACGAAAATGCACATATTAGGGTTAAAAATGCACATATTGTTGTTGGGGTGTGTGTGTGTACAAAAATGCATTGTAAGAGGGGAAAATTCTTTGAAAAAATAGGGCAAATTTGCATGAAAATGCTGATGATTTTTTCTGAGGACTTTTTAAAAAATCACACACTGATGTGGGAATGTGCAGAATAGAATTTAAGTTTGAAAAAAATGAGAACTAGACAGGAAATTAACAGAAACTGACAGGAAAAAATGTGAAACTAACAGATTTATTTTGTAAATTTTTGTATGCAATTTTGCCTAATACTGTATACACATTTTTGCAAAGCAGCTTTCCCTAATACAATGCATTTTTCAAATAGAAAATATGCATGTATATATACAGTTTGCATTTCTGTACACATAACTTGGCAGGGAAAACTGCATTGCAAAATTAGAAAAAGTGTATATTCTGACGCACAGCTGCATTTTGGTTCACTTATTGTTTCAGAAAGTGAGAATTAGAGAGAAATTTTCTTTTTAAATGCAAACTGAATCATTTCTCTCCCCCATCCCAACTTAATCTCCTTACACAAGCATAGCTGAGCATTTTATATTACCAAATAAAACCCTGCTATTTCCCTGCCTTCATCTCTCTTCCCTTCCACAGAAGCCTCTCTTGTGAAGAATTTCAAACTGTAGGCTCCTCAGGGTAGTGACCTGTCTTTTTGTATTTCGTAAAATGCCAAGTGTATGGCTGGTGCCATGCATCAGTGTCAAGTGCAACACACATTGAGGAAAGACTGAAGGATGACGGAAATAAAGAAAATAAGAAAGAAAGAATAAGTATAAATTGAAAACTTTTTTGGGGGGGGGTTTGACACTCTACCCTTTTAGAGGTATCTAAATCTAAATCTAATCCTCTGTGTGAACATGGAGGATTAAAAGAATGGTGTTGTTATTGTTTAGTCGTGTCCAACTCTTCGTGACCCCATGGACCCAGAGCATGCCAGGCACTCCTGTCTTCCATTGCCTCCTGCAGTTTGGTCAAACTCATGTTAGTAGCTTCGAGAACACTGTCCAACCATCTCGTCCTTAATTAAGAAAGTAGACTATGAGGCTAGGGAGAGAGGATTGTGGTTCCCAATGGCCGATGGCTGGTTTTCCGGTTCTTCACTCATGTTTCCTTTTGCTTGGTGACTTGGATATAATTTTTAAACTTACTTGCATATTGTTGTTCTTGTTGCTATTATTGTTATCCCTCAAATGCGGCTCAGGCGGTTGAAAGGCTATCGGTTTGGAAACAAAACGGGGCCACCCAAATATAGGACAGTGCTTTTTATATACTCTGGGGATTTCCAAGTTTATAAATTTGCAACTTAAAAGGAAAAGAAAAGTTATCCCGCAAAAGTTGGCTGGACAAGGAAGGACCTGTGAGCTTCCAGAATGTATGGAATGCTGTGGTGGCAAGAGAGAGAGAAGAAGAAGCTGGAAAATGGGTTGGTGGTGGAGGATAATAATGTCTTAGGGTTAGGGTTGGGGAATGCATGCTATGAGATTTAAAAAGCACCCATGGATGTTTCAGGAGAAACAAAAGGAAAGAGAATACATTTTTTCCTTTCCCTCTCACCAAAACACTCCCCTCCCCATTTAGCTACAAAGTGATTAGATTCAGGGGGTTGGCACACCCCCCCCCCGGGCGTTTGAAATCTCTAGCGCTGTAGGGCAGAGCAGGGGAAGCCTTCCAGAGAGGTGAGAGGGGACTTCTTCCTTTCCCTCCTTCAGAAGAAATCTTTTGCCCCCTTCCTGCTATCGCACTCTCCTGAGAGGCCTGAACAAGGCTCCTGTTCCATGCTGGCTATGTATGTCCCTGAAAAGCAGCATTCCTCTTGGGGTGGGGGTGCAGAAATACGCTGCAGTTTGTGTTGCAAGGCATCACCACCTGCAACCTTGCGTAGATTCCTGGATTTCTGGAAGGGGAACGAGGCCCAGCACCTGTTCAGAACCTAAGAATGGAAATGGAACCTGCTGCAGAATGATGTGCTCTCTCCTTGGTGTGCTCTGTTTCTTGCTTCCCTTGTTCCACCTGTTGCTCCTGCTGTTTCTGGCTCCTGATTCCTCACCCCCTTCTTTGTTGCTCCTATCTCCTTCCCCACCTCATCTGTTGCCCCCCCTTTCCCTTCTGTCTCTCGCTCTTCCGGCTGCTCCTGTCTTCCCTCTGCTACCAATTCCTTTCTACTGGTTCTTCCTCCTCCCTTCATACACAGCTGAGAGCCATTGAAATGGCTTTCAAAAGCCTGTTGCACAAACCTTGCTTAGAACAGGAGATAGGAGTAACTGAGCAGGGTGAGTCACTCCAGCGGAGCACGCATGCTCAGTAGACATGTATTATTTGGAGGAATTTGCCCCTTCTAGGGGGTCTGGCTTTAATTTCTTTTGAAACTCTGCATACATTAGCTGGGTATGCTGGAGTGGCTGTTTTTGTATCTTTTTGGCCACATTTGGATTGGCACAGACCACTCAAGTTCAGCATTAGTGGGAGTAATAGCAAGGTTCCTGTTTTTCTGAATGGCTCACGGTTGCTTTGCAGCAATCCTGGGGCACCTCTCCTTAGATTGTCCAGCGTTCCCTCTGTTGGCCATCAGGAGGCAGATTTTCTCATGAAACTATGCTTTAGATAAGGGCTAAAGGAAGAGTCTAGGACAGGAAGGTCCAGGCCTGAAGGTGTTAAGTAAAATCCACAGAGGGCCAAGTGGCGATTTTAGAGTGTTCATCCATGCAATTATGAGCAGGCTGAAGCATCTGGTGCCACGGTCCCCCCGCCCCGCTGCCCTCGGGAAGCGGGATGCTGTGTGTTCTCAGCACAGGCTGATTGAGGAAAAACACTGAGTTAGCATGAAATGACAGCTGTTTCAAGGCTGGCAGGAAATGGCAGTGGCCGTGGGAGATCTGTAGGGGGTGCTGTGCTGCAGGGAGTGAGATGCAGGCCCAGAAGACATGCTGTGCTGTCAGGAAGAAGGATGAATTGAGTACTGCTTTGTTTATTAATTTTTTGTTATGTGTGTGCTGCTTTATTAACACCTGAAATGTGTGGTTGTACCAAGGGGCTTTGCTGAGGTTTGTCAGCAACAAGCTAGGCTAGCACATTATTTGCAGCAAGCTAGGCTAGCACATTATTTGCATCTCAAAACTGCTCTGTGACAGCTGTCAGCGTCTAAGGGCAGAGGTGACAAGAGCTGACGTTTTGGGAAATAAAGAAGTATTTATTTATCCTATGGCACTTTTACCCCATACAACGTCTGAGGTTGATGGGGGCAGTGCCCCATTCACCCTAATGGACCAGCCTCCACTAGTTCCTAGTCAGACAACATGCACTCATGTGCTTTGCATGCAGAAACATCCAGGCTCCATCTCTGACACCTCCATCTGCCTGAGCCCCTGGGGAGCCACTTGCCAATGTAGCTAGAAAGACAAATGGACTTACCTGAACCTTTCCAAACCAAATATCATAACCACATCTTTGCATAATGGTTTTTGAGATAGCCGAACAGGTTTTTGCTTATGTTTGGATACAACTGGATGCCAGGCGGATCAAACCTTTCAGAACTGCACTGATGCTAACCAATTTTGCATCATGGTTCCAGAGATCATGGAGCTGGTTTCCGTCTATGTTTGGATACAACTAGGTGCCATTTTGAATCTTTCAGAAAACTGCCCCAATGTTAACCATCATTTTCAAAATTGGATTATTATTTTGTTTCTTCAAATTCCCAAACAATGCCGAGCATGAGGCTGCTAGCGAGTTCTAGCTCAGGAGCAGGGAACACATGCTTTGACTGCAGAAGGCATCAGGCCCCATCCCTATGACTGCCTGCAGCAGCAAGTGGTGTGAATTGTCTCCGCTGGAGAGCCACTGCCAGTCAGAGTGTCAAGGGGAAGGTGGAAGTGGTAAAACATCTGCTTTATGTGCAGGAGGTCGCAGGTTCCCTGTCCCTACTCTAGTGCAAAGAGGGGGGGTCACCCTTTTCAAAATCCCCAGAATGCGGACTTGATGAACAGTTTGGCTAATATATTTAACGCACATGATTCCCCCACCAAAGAACCCCAGGAACTGTTAAGGGTGCTGGGAATTGTAGCTCTGTGGTGGGTAAACTACAGTTCCCAGTGATCTTTTGGAGAAGCCATGTACTTTAAATGCATGGGGCATATGCAGCCCGTGTGTCTGTGATCAACTCTAGAAAGCAGCTCTGTAGTTACTAATAACGTAGCAATGCCTCCTTTTGCAACGTAAGTAATTTTGGCTGTGTCCCTTTCCCTCAGTAACAACCTCCCCTGGACATATTTTCATAGGACTTTATTTGAAAGGTAGATTCCAGTAAAAATCCATGCATTTTGTTGTTGTTATGACAGACAGACTGTTGCTTTTATTTGTATTGTTTTTTCCCCTTCCTCTTGCTTTATTCACCAGTAAGTAGCACAATCAAGTGGATTTTGCCCCTCTAAAAAAAATGTTCTTGTATTTTTGTCTTTTTTTAATATGAAACCCACTTTTATACAGAAAAAACTTAGAACAGGTGAGGCTTTTCCACTGAAAGGTTTTCTCTCTCATTGCACATTTTAAAACGTACACTTTTCCTCTCAAATTTTAAAGTGTTCATCCTCTCAAATTACCACAAAAAAGGAAAAAAGCCCACCCTCCTTACACAATTCTAAGCGGCCCCCCCTCCGAAAAAAACTTTACACTTTCATTAAAACGAATGAGGGGGGGAAATACTACTTCTTAAAAGGCAGGAAGAAACAGTAAAGAGACAATCACAGTTTCTAACTGTTTTTCAGACATGGCTTTCCCATAAGATTAGCTACTGAAAGACGAGAGTGTAGTCTCTGACAAACCTCTGACCAAGCAGTATTTCTATTACCCAAGCACTTAATTGTTTTGAAGTTTTAATATATTATCTTTGACAACAAGGCTAAATCAAACCGTGCTGTATTCAGGGATCCTTGAATTCTTCATAGGTTGACCCTTACTTCTTCAGCCGGAGAATTTCAAACCAAAATTCTTGACCTGAATTTTATGTCAGCTGGTTTATCAGCCAGACAGTAAGCATGCTTAATCAGAACAAAGTCCTACAGCTTCTCATTGTGCTTACCTTCCTACTAAGTGCGATTAAGGTGGCAATAGTCTGCATCACCCTTTCCAAAGTCATTTTGGTTTGGTTATACAATTTGGTTTGAGTTTTATTTTAGCATATATATTTGCCGAATGTGAGACATTCTGTTCCATAGTTTTATTCTCATACACGGAGAAAGAGAAGCGGAAATCTGGTGGCCTGTCTTGTCATTATTATTTTTTTACGTTTAGTTTTTGATTTCTGCCTTCTCTTCCCCTTCCCCTCCTCCTTCCCCATTAATAGTGAAATATATCCATTTTGTTAACATCTATTTATTGTAACTCTCCCTGAGTCCATGTTTTAGGGTCGCTATAAAAATAAATAAATAGCGTGGTTCTGATCTGACACCCGTGCTGCCAGTGCGGACAGGATAGGCCTTAATTATCCTGGCACTGTAGTTACAGTCTCCCCTTCTGCTCTTGCTGCAGATGCAGGGTATGTGACACACCTCCCCCAAACCCCCGAGAAAAGCAGTCAATAAAACTAGTTTCTGGGAGATTATGTTTTCTAAGGAGATGGAAAGGGGTATACATTATACATTGGGCCACTTGGGATCTTGCGGCACCCGGTCAAAAAGGAAATCCATCTGGATCGGCAGTGAGGATCTGCAGACCTGTTTCTGCATGCAGAAGGGGAGTAAAGTCGAGCATGGTTCAGGATACCAGGATTATAAAACCGATTGCTTGCCAGTTGGCACAAGTTCCGCTGGGGAAATAGTAATCCCACTGTTGTTTTAAAAACAACAACAACAACGTAAATCAACCAAGTCCTAAGAAACTTCACAATCGTTTTGTTCGTCTTCTCATATATATGTGTGGTTTTTCTGTTTTGTTTATATCTATCTATATCTATCTATTTATATATTTATAATACATGTAAAAATTCTCCCTAGGATGCTGAATTGGGGGTGGGGGGTAGGTAGGGATGAGCAGAAGTGTAATCCATTTCTATTTTTACTTGTTTCATTTTAAAAGTTCTTCTTCCCAATATTGAAAAGAAGATTTTAAAAAAGGGGGCTCTATCTATCTATTAAATGGACGAGACAAACAAATAAAGTCAATAATGACTGGTTGATTATCATTTCAAAGTGGGCAAGGGGTGCCTGTGGGCAAGCAGGGACCCTCTCCTCCCCAGAGACATCTTCATCTCAGGAAGAGCTATGGCTCAGTGTTAGAGATGGACTGGAAACTGAAAAAGACTTCAGCCAAACATGTACGAGAAGGAGATTGAAGCAAAGCCTAGTGGATTAGAAATACTTCTAAAAGCCACCAGGGGGCAGTCGGTCCTTTTGGATTTTAAAACACCTTCCCCGCCCTTAAAAAAAAATTCTGGCACTGTGTTTTGGCACAAACTTTTTTGTCAGCCCTTAATTAAACTGCAGTGAAGGAGAAGAGAGGGTTCCCTTATACCCGCTGAGGGACAAAACACCCTCTTGATGCACACTGCAGCCCCAAATTTGGCACAGTACGCTGTGGAAGCCATCTTGTAAGAGGCTTACGAGTGGAGGAGCCAGGGTCTTCAAAACATTATACACACACGCACACACGTCCCTTTCTGAATCTGGCTGCCCATTAGAGATCTTAACCAAGTAGGCAAGGAAAACTATCCTGCTTCCTCAAGCACCTCTAAGACACAACAGCATCCCCTCTTCTCCAGCCCAATGTGGGGTGGGGAAAAGTCCATCTAGGTTATCCTTGAGGTGCCTGTTTTGAAAGGACAATGATGTTTGGTTTAAGTGTCTCTTAAGCTGTAGGAATGGCTGATCCCTGTCACTTCATTCATGAAAGCCCCCTGGTGAACATACTCCTCCGCTACTTTGCCCTCCCCCAAGGTGTGAGGTGTGAACTTGGGTTCTATTTGCGGGTTAGAAAAAAGGAAAGCAATGCGAGTTCATGGATGGATGAGGGAAGGGAGGGAGGGAGGGAGGAAATGCATGGATGGATTGTTTTCTCGCTTTGCAACTTTCTGACTCTCCCAACCTACTCTCTGAGCTGTGTCATCTCTTCATCTTTCCTTCTCCCTATGCCCCCTCCTCCCTCAACTCCATCCCTACACTGGCGTTGTCTTCCTGTTGAGCGTGTTGGTGTTGGAGGAGGCGTCTTTGCCCAGGGTGCCAGTCGCCCCTGCTACACCAGGCCCAGTCACTGTGACGGTGACACCAGGTTCCTTGGGAAAGGTGTTGTGCAGCTGCAAGAACCCACCGCCACTGCCAGTTGCGCCCGACGCAGCCGCGCCTGTCGATGCCGTTTCGCTGGCACCGCCGTAGAGCGAACTGACGTTGGCTTTGGAGGGGTCCCTCGATAGTGTGTACATGGAGATGTCAGTGGAAGGGAAGCCTTTGAGGCCCACCGGCGAGGTTTCTCGAGACTGCGATGGCTCGGTGGAGCGGGAGCTGGAGCGTGACCGGCGGCGGTATCGGAAACGGTAGCTGGGCAGGCGCAAGATGGCCGACGATGAGGAAGATGGGTTTTTCAGTAGCTCCGTGCGGCTCTTGCAATGGGCTTCCCGGTTCTTCTCAATGTATATGTTGACGGCCAGGACCCCAATCATCTCGGCCAGGATGAAGGAAAGGCCACCAAAGTAAAAGGACCAGCCGTAGGAGTAGTAGCTTTTCTTCTCGTCGTCGCGTTTTGTGCCAGGGTCTCCGGCATTGGCTGAGATGTAGACGATGACACCGATGATGTTACTGAGGCCTGTGGAGTTGTGGAAATAAAGAACAGTGAAATGAGGGAGGCTGTGGGGTGGGCAGGTAGAGAAGGCAGATGACTCACTTTATATGGAAATGGGTTAGAGAAAGACAAAAGCGGGAGGGGAAATGGTGGCAGCGAATGGATATGTCCTTTGTCAAGGCTCGAATTGGGAGCTCCTGGCTCCGTACACAGCTGCCCTATATGTTGAGACACTGAGACACTGTGGCTGCACTGCCCTAAATCCGCCTCTGGTGGGATGAGCAGGAAGAAAGGAAAGATGAGGGAATGGGTAAGAAGGTAGAGGTAAATGGTTGTGAAGTTGTAGATGCATGCATGAAGTGATAAAGGAAGGGTGATAGATTGGCAGAGAAATAAGCTGTGTACACATACCCAGCTTAAAACACAGCTAGGTTCTTTTTGTCAATTCAGATTGAAACTGGTTTGAGGGGGGAATGCATTGAAATGCAGCATTTCATAAGAAATGGAAGAATTGATACAGATTGTGGCTTACATCATGTGTATAAAGGTAAAGATAAAGGGACCCCTGACCATTAGGTCCAGTCGTGGATGACTCTGGGGTTGCGGCTCTCATCTCGCTTTACTGGCCGAGGGAGCCGGCGTACAGCTTCCAGGTCATGTGGCCAGCATGACTAAGCCGCTTCTGGCAAACCAGAGCAGCACACGGAAATGCCGTTTACCTTCCCGCTGCAGCGGTACCTATTTATCTACTTGAACTTTGACGTGCTTTCCAATTACTAGGTTGGCAGGAGCTGGGACCGAGCAACGGGAGCTCACCCCGTCGCGGGGATTCAAACCGCCGACCTTCTGATCAGCAAGCCCTAGGCTCTGTGGTTTAGACCACAGTGCCACCTATGTCTGTGTATACATCATGTGTATAAAAAGGTAAAGGGACCCCTGACCATTAGGTCCAGTCGTGACCGACTCTGGGGTTGCGCAGCTCATCTTGCTTTATTGGCCGAGGGAGCCGGCGTACAGCTTCCAGGTCATATGGCCAGCATGACTAAGCCGCTTCTGGTGAACCAGGCAGCGCACGGAAACGCCGTTTACCTTCCCGCTGCAGCGGTACCTATTTACTTGCACTTTGACGTGCTTTCAAACTGCTAGGTTGGCAGGAGCAGGGACCAAGCAATGGGAGCTCTTGGATGCAAAGCAAATGGGAGTGTATACACAGCCATAGACCGGGGGATAAAGTTTTTGGTGGATCTCTGTCTGTCTGTCTGTCTGTTTCTTTCTCTTTCTCTCTCTCTGTGTGTGAATTGACCACTGAATAGACATACACATGTAACTACACTAGAGAACCAGAGAGGGATTCTTTACCACCACTCACCTGCAGCAACAAATAGGATGCCGGCACCTAGGATGATGTTGCGCTTGGACTTGTAGACACGGCTGGCAGCCACGCAGAACCCTCCCAGCAATAGCAAGATTGCACTTAGAATGGGGAAGATGCTTGAGGCTCGTACCACACCTGTGGGGAGGGGAAGGTAGGTTGGAGGAGATTACAGTGCAGGAAATAATATATGTCTGAGAGCAGAGCTCTTTCCACAGAGAGAACTAGTATCTCAGGGTGTGTTCTGAACCAGCCTTTCTCATCTTGACATGCCAGTTTTTTATGCATACAAGATTTCTTCAGAAAAAATCTAGTGGGAAAGTGAAGTGTGCATACACACGAAAGCTCATACCAAGAAAATGCTTAGTTGGTCTCTAAGGTGCTACTGGAAGGAATTTTTTTATTTTGTTTAGAGGGAAAGAAGTATTCGATGATGCAGTCTGTACCTTCACTCTGAAATGGTGGAATCCAGCAAGGGCAACGCTACAAGATTCTGCCGATAGTTTGCTTTACATAAGTAATGCCTAAATCAATCCACAGCCTCTTCATTTGCCTGCCTTATTGGTTGTAATACAGCATTGATGACTTGTGGCTACTGAGCTATGACACACCCTGTGTGCCTGTGTGTGGGCTGGAGAAGCTGTTGGAAACTGATGTGGGAAATGTTGTCTGTCGAAAGGTTAAAGATGCTGTTCATATTAATTATTTCCCCCACAAAACTTTGAAAGGAGAGGTTGAAATTTTTGTAATTCACCTTGGACCAGTGCCTTGCCACAGTAATGGACTGGATGAGAGCCAGTAAACTGAAGCTCAATCCAGATAAGACAGAGGCACTGTTAGTAGGTGGTTTCCTAGACTGGATGGATGGGAGACTGCCTGACCTTGATGGGGTTACATTCCCTTTTAAGGAGCAAATATGTAGCTTTGGGGTGCTCCTGGATCCATTATTGTCACTGCCAGGTGGCCTCAGTGGTGTGGAGTGCCTTCGTCTGGTGGCCTGATTGTGCTCCTATCTGGACAGTGGTAGACTAACTTCTGTAGCCTACGCTCTGGTAACCTCTAGGTTGGATTACTGCAATGTGTTATACATAGGGCTGCCTCTGAAGGTGGTTTGGAAACTTAAGCTAGTGCAAAATTCGACAACCAGGTTGCTCACCAGAACAAGACGATTTGAACATATAACGCTGATCCTGGATCGGCTGAACCAGTTGACAGTTTTTGGGTCCATTCTTCAGGACTTCAATACCTCTCCTCATACAAACCGACCCGGACCCTGCACCTATCATCCAAGACCCTCCGCTATGTCCTTCCTCCCCAAAATTTTTGGAGGATGGCAACATGAGAACGGGCCTTTTCTGCGGTGGCTCTCCATCTGTGGAATGCTCTCCCCAGAGAGGCTCGCCTGGCACCATCATTACATGTCTTTAGGCATCAGGCAAAAACCTTCCTTTTTATCCAGGCCTTTGGCCATTAAAAATCTATTGCCTGTTAAATGGGTGGGTGGGGGGCTGTTATGATGATTGTTTTATTATTATGCTATATATCATGATGTTATTATTATGCTGCATAAATTATGTTCTTAATGTTGTACACCACCCTGGGATCTTTGGATAAAGGGTGGTATATAAATTGAATATAAATAAATAGGCTTGAGCCACCTCTTGGAGTTGCACATATAACACTTGACTGTCCAATCACATTCCCTGAATCTATTCCCCACACTTCTTCCCTCCTGGCATTCCCTAGCATGTGGCCATTTTTAATAAATTATCCTGTCCCGCAAAGAAAAGCAACAATCAAACCCCACTGGAACCCTTGCAGAAAGACCTTGCATACCTGCCAACATTTCACAAGTGGAAATGTAAAGGCCATGCTTGTAACACTCTGGTTCTCATAGAAAGATTTACCGCCTCAGCACTCTGAGCCCCTTTATTATATGTTGATGAAGGCTCTACTCCACCTCCTATGTTCTGCATTTATTTTAAAGTCAGACCTCTTAAACTGCAGCATGAGAAGTGGCAGGCTGTGCACTACATGGTGCCTTAGTGGTCATGCACAGACATTTATATGTTTGCAGATATTCTAGTTGTTCTTATTTGCCATGTGTCGTCCCTGATTTTTTTATTTTTTATTTTTGTACTCATCCCTCACAAATCACAATCTTTTCTTTTCTTTCCGTCCTTTTTCTTTTTCTTTTTGGCCTCTTGGGGATGTCTTGTTGGTTTCTGTGAGTGTGAGAACTGTCAGCCTTTGGAATTCTGCTCTCTTCCTGGAATCTCTAGAGGTTTCATGTCAGAGTGAACAGTGAATACATCTTGTTGCTTTTCAGTGCATGTGCATGCATGCAAGGGTACAAGGCAGTGTACAGCCAGCTGTTCCACACACTGCAGCTGCTGAGGTATATTTTGAAATGTTGGTAACGTATTGTTATGACAATTATTATTTTTTCATATAGGTTTATTCCGTTTCAATTGTTTGTACATCACTTACTTTTTTAAAAAAAATCCCTAGCTTTAACCAAGTGAGCAGGCAGTCTCCCAGCTATTAAATCTGTGTTAAGGGGCAGGCAAGTAAATGATTAAGCAAGTCAATGACCAGGGCTTTCAGCAATGTTGTAATGGGAGGGAGGGTGGCTCAGACAGCTATCCTTGGTATGAGAGCTGGGGTGTAATAAGCATGTCCCTATTTTTGTCTGTGAAAATTGTTGGGAGAGTATGTACTTGCGTGCTAGAGACAAAATGTATCTTACCCCTCACTCAGATATTTAAATGTCATGGGGTTGGGGGGGACTCAGGAGGGAGACGAACCTTGATGAACAACAATATTAGTATATTTCACACATAGTTTAGGCATCCTCAAAAGCTAGATCAGTGATAAAGTAAGATAGTCATTTAGGGCCCCACTCAGCAGAATTAGTGGGGAATCCCAAACGCAGAAGGGCTGGCTTACCTCATTGGCCTGGTTCACACATAATGCTAAGCCACAGTCTATTTAACTATGTTTTATTAAACCATGGCTTAGCATTATGTTTAAACAGTGTCACAGTGACTGAACAATGTGGGGGTTTTTTGGCCACGGTTTCACTGGCGGAGGAAGGCGGGTGCAGGGGGTGTGGTGCGCACCGGATGTCAGCCGTGAGGGCGGGTGACATCACCGCGCCAACCCCACCCCATGCTCGCTGCGTGGGCGGCGCCCCTGGACACTTGCTGCGCGGACGGCTAGCAACACCCCTCCCGATGCTTGCCGGGCGGGCGGCTGCTCTGGATGCCGGGGCAGGTAGCTCCGCTCCTTTACGTTTTGTAGCCATGGTTTGTGGTTGGTATACAAACCCTGCTTTGTTTTAACTGACATTTTTCCATGGTTTGTTTGGCCCCTCCACTCCAGATGCTCACCAAACTACCAGGCCAGAGTAATTGGAAAACAAACCAAATTTGGGGGGAACAAGCCATGGTTTGTTTGATCATCTTTGGGACAAATTGTGGATAACTCATGGTTTGTTAAACAAGCCACAGCTTAGTGTTATGTGAACCAGGTTACTTTGAAGTAATACACCTATAGAGAGAGGGAGGGCGTAAGTCCAAAATCTAAAATTACCTAACCGCGCCACTGGAATAGGGGCAGCAGTTTAACAGTGATAAGGTCCAGAAAAAAGAAGGTACTGCCTCTGATTAAGAAAGACAGGGAGCAGCATATGAGAATTTTTTTCAGAGTAGAAAAGTAGATTTACTTATACAGGTAGATAGCCGTGTTGGTCTGTCATAGTCAAAACAAAATAAAAAAATTCCTTCCAGTAGCACCTTAGAGACCAACTAAGTTTGTTCTTGGTATGAGCTTTCGTGTGCATGCACACTTCTTCACATACACGAAAGCTCATACCAAGAACAAACTTAGTTGGTCTCTAAAGTGCTACTGGAAGGAATTTTTTTATTTTGTTTAGATTTACTTATGCGCAAGTGACTCCATCCTAACTCATGTCAAATCAAAATGGATTTTCAGAGGGACAACCAAGAGAACTCTCTTGCCGCCAGGGCTAATGTCAGTTCCAAAATATGAGCTTCGGTGTCTCAGCTGTACAGGCATTGGAAAGGAGGAAGGCAAATCTTTCTTGCATTGTTTTTGCTTAAAGAGGAATGTGAAATGGCTGCTCCTCTTTCCCTTTGAAAAATATGAGGATATTATTTTAAAATATGTATCTATTTTTAAAAAAAATCATCTGTAGGCACAGGCCTGATGGAGCTGTTTAAGGGAAAGGTGAGGACTTGTGAGAAGAAGGAACTGTTAAGAGCAGCTGGCAGAAAAGATTGTCATTCATAAATTCTTGGCTAATCTTTAATTGAAAAGACGAGAGTAAAAAGTAGTAAAAATATTAAGATGACATTGGCTTGCAGATAGAGAAGCACCTCCAAAATTGCTTTGGTCATGAAGAACACCCATGTTGGGCAACAAGGCTTTGCCTCTGAGCACCCAATCCTAGAAATGTACATGGGATATTTGTACCCATCACTGGCCTGAGGGCTCTTTCTCCCCCACCTCCCTCTCACCACTGCAAGAGACTTGCTGTCCAGGTTAGTGTTTAGGGCGACATTATTCTGGACAAATATCTGCACCAACTTTTGTCATCCATAGTCTACCATAAGTGTGCTGTTTGAACCAAAGCTTTCATGAACTGAACTAGCCTTGCTAGCTGGCTTTGCGTCAGAGGAGGTGAGATACAGGAGGTCTCTGAATAAGATCTTCCATATGTGTTTTCTTGTTGTTGTTATTATTGTTGTTGTTGTTGTGGTGGTGGTTATTAAATTTATTACCTGCCCTTCACCAGCAGGTCCCATGGTGGGTTACAACAATTTAGAATTCAGAATTAAAAACAGGTAAAACAGAATACAGGTACAGGAATAGGATGGGCCCTGAAAACATACACCTCAGGTATCAAAGGCACAATTTGGATTAGGACCTGAGGTCAGTATTGTGTCTCCAGCAGTGGCCAATGAGATGCCCCTGGAAATCTCATCTGGATGGAGGCTGTAACCTGCTTTGGGATGGGACTATCCCCCGCCCCCGGCCGCTGCCTGAAAAATAAAATTCACACCCTGAGAGTACTCCTAGATCCAGTTGGATGTTTGTCATCAGAAACTCTTTTCACCTGTTTGGCTGGTTTGCAAGCTGTATCCCCACTGAGAGGAGGTGGATCTGGCCTCAGTTACCCATGCACTAGTTACATACAGACTGGCCTGTTCTATTGTTCTCTACAGGAGAACAATGCAGTTTGGAACTGGTATAAAACCCAGTTGCCAGGATGCTTGGTAGGAGCAATGCAGTTGAATCATATGCCACTTATGTGACCTCAAACAATCAGTGTTCAAGGATCAGTTTAAAGTGCTGATTAATAACTTGGTCTCAGGACATTTAGGGCCTTAAAGATTATCTTTATATTTGCCCATATGAACCTGTCTAGGCTTAGATCAGCAAGGGAGACTTAGCTCGCTGGCGCACCATTAGCAATTATTTGATTGGTGGGTACCACGGACAAAGCCTTCTCAGCAGCAGCACCACTGTTGTGGCATTCTCTCACAGGGAAGGTCTAACAAGCTCCTTCCCTTCCCACTTTTAGACAGTGCTTGAATATGATTGACAGCACTGCGTTTTGCTGGTTTCGAATGCTGCCGTGTTTTTCGTTTTTCTATTTTTGTGCTCTACTTGATTTCCAGTATTGTATGTTATTGTTGTTATAATTATTTTTCTTTGAATATAAGTCACTTTGGAAAGTTGGTTTGGCAAAAAAGGGTATATATTAATTAAATAAAAATAAATGGACAGATAAATAAACAGAAACAAGGAGATAACTATCTATGGCCACATGCTCCAAGCGTCTGGTAATCCGAGCTGTATTGCTTCTGAATATGGAGGATGCAGTTAGCTGTCATGGCTAATACCATTCCCCCATGAATGTCTAATCCTTTTACATGAATGACCTCCCGAGGGCTAATGTTACTTATATGCAAGCACACAGGCATTTCTCTCCCTCTCTCATCTCCTTCTGACCAGGCAGTTTGCATTTAAATTTACCTACATATGTGAATCAAGGCAGCACCCCGCCCTTTCCATAAGGAAGTTTCATGAAAAAAATCTGAATGATATTCAGGGCAGGGAGGAATACTTTCTTCTTTGCGTTGCTTTTGCAAATTCAAGGCAATTAAATCACTGCAGAGCCCTAATTTGGCTGGAGCCTCTACCCCAGAGAGTAGTCAGCGTAATGATGATTCCAGCCCTTCTTTTGGTATTTACCTGGCAGGGGTGGGGTGGGGGATGCAAGAAGCCACTCAGCAGAACTGATGGGAATCCTTGGCATTTCTGACACAGCTGCATCTACCTTGCCGCTGCCTCTTTATAACTTGCCAGTAATCCCCAGCATGAGGAAACAAGGAGTGAACTCCTTCTCTGCAACATGGCAGACTCAAAGGAATCCACGGCACTGAGAAGCAACTACATCCCTTTTGCAGTGCAGTAACCCCCCCCCAAGGAAACCACAAGATTTGATGCACCCCCCTTTTAATACGTAGGAGTTGCTGTCCATCTCCAGCTAAATCTTGAGGGCGGCTTCTGTATCTCAGCCCCAGCAACCTCTGACACTGAGATTCAGTGGTATTCAAACTCTGTTTCCCCTGGTAACGGGGAACAGTAGAGACACATTACTGCCGAGGCCAAGGCACGGGAATGAATAAGCCCCCTATTTATACGTACGTAGGAGGTACTCCGCGCTGTCGTGATCGTAGTCTGTGTCCTCTGGAAAATGGTTGATTTTCACGCACACCCCTCGCTTTAGCCCTAGAGTGGAGGGAGACAGAGATGACCAGCATTCAAAGCAGTTCTGTGAACGCGGCTTGAGCTCAGAGCAGCGTTTTGATGCATCTCCTGGTAATTGGCTCCAACTTCGTTGGATTTTCCGTGACACACAATGTTCCCTACCAAATCCCAAGCTCTTACAAAATCTCAGCGCAGTCTGCCAAGCCCCATTTCTCAAGGCAGGCCCCACCACTATTAAGTGCTACCTCTTAGGAACATAAGAAACTGTCTTACACTGAGTCAGACAACAAATCCGTCTAGCTCGGTATTGTATACGCTGGTCAGAGTTTTTCTTAGTCCTATTTGGAGATGCCGGGAATTGAACCTAGGACTTTCTGCGTGCAAGGCAGATGCACCACCACTGAGCTATTGCCCTTCCCAAGAAGCACCTAGGGGCACTGGGGACCTTCTTCAGGCCTGGAGTGGTAGGTTACCATAGTCACCAACATTGCTCTGGTAGTCCCCCAGTAAGCTGAGTTACGACTGGCTAGTTGGCGGTTGCCAGCTCATTCAGGAAAGGTGTCTAAACTTTAAGGCACAGGGCGAGTCTCCACTTCATTCTCAAGATGTGGTGATGGTCAGTGTCTTGGGTAGATTTAAAAAGCAATGCTTACTTTCACATTTCTATCAATGGCTATCTAGCCACAATGACTAAATAAAATAGTAATATTTATGTGTGCCATTCACTACAGGGTAAAGGTAGGGAGGGTTAGTATCTTTGCTTTCTGCTGTTGGTCTTCTCTGAGCTGTCTGCTTGGTTGCTATGGGAAGCAGGATGCTGGATTAGATGGTTCTGTGGTCCATCAGGACCCTTCTGGTGTCAGCCTTCACCAGACCTGGTGGTCTCCAGATGTTTTGGGCCACAACACCCATCGCTCCTCCACTGACCCTGCCTGTTCTCCTTTCTACACCAGGCCTTGTTGCCCTGTGCTGCTGAGGCATTCATCAGTCAGATAGAAGCAGGCCTATCACTATGATGTCACATTTAAATGGCACTGAATTTAGTGCTATGTTTCTCACAGTGCCCATTCCCATGGAAAAGGCAAAAGCAGGCAGCATGGTTGCACCAGCAGGAGTTTGGATGTTTGTCTCTTTTTAATTTAATTTTTTAAATGCTTGTGCTTCAATGCAAAAAAAGAAAAGCAAAAAAGGAATGAACATTAAAAACAAACAAACCCAGAAAAAGGCGAATGATAGCCTGTTTAAAAAGTAATGAGGGATGGAAGGGACTGTGTTGCAAGTAGGGATAAAAGGAAAAATTCAATTTTGTTTCTGTTTTGCCGAGAAACTACCCAGTGAACCAAAAGACAATTACTCTTTGAAATGTACATTTCTCTGAATTTTGCAATGCTGTTCCAAATAATATGCACAAAAAGCATATATTGTATGGCAAACAAAAAAATGCATTATATTAGGGGGAAATAGCTTGTACAAATATATGTATTAGACAAAAATGCATCTAAAAATAAGTATTTTAGGAGAAATTTGCAAAATGAAGCTGACATTTTTTTCCCATGAGGATTAAAAAATATATTCAGGTTGATGCAGAAACTGAATTTAAGATTGTAAAAATGAGAAACTGAGAAAACCCAAATCGGACCGTTTCAATGGAATTGTAGCGATGGAAGCGTAGGAAGCTAATGCAGGCTAAAATCTTGCTGATGAGCAGCTTGATGAGGAAAAGGACGGGGGCTGAAATTAGTCTCGCTCTCTGGAGCCGATAATCTGCATCATTTCAACCTTTCTGAAAGGTCTCTGGAATTCAGGTACGAGCGGTAGGTAGTGACAGTGTAATGAAGGAGTGCAGGGTCAAGTCATGCAGGGCTAAGGGGCTTCACCAACTCTGTCACCATGTGCATCACAGATTGTAGGCCACGCCAGGTGGGTCCCAAGTGGGTCTGGTGAGCCGGAAGGGACCCTGAGGATAATCTAGTCCAGGCATAGACAAACTCGGCCCTCCAGATGTTTTGGGACTACAACTCCCATCATCCCTGACCACTGGTCCTGTTAGGTAGGGATAATGGGAGTTGTAGTCCCAAAACATCTGGAGGGCCGAGTTTGCCTATGCTTGATCTAGTTCAACCCCCTGCAATGCAGGAATATGCAGTTGTCCCATATGGGGATTCAACCTGCAACCTCGGTATATCAACACCATGCTCTAATCCACTGAGCTATCATTGACTCTGTTTAGGGTCAGAAATATCACCACAAGCTGTAAAAACCAGGGCACCAACGAGGGATTTTCTCTCAGTATGAACAGGGCTTCAGAGGCTTATTTAGGGCCACAGCAGAAGAGGGAAACAGCTAGTGTGGAAGGACCCTAATTTTGCTCTGTGGGGTGTGGCAGCATGAGCAGGAGGAAGAGGGCAGGGGGCACAAGCACCTGCAATCAATCAAAATCTTTAATATGGTCAAAGACCAGCAAGGGCGCAAGCACCTGCAGACCTCTGAGCGTTTAAAGGCTTTCTTTTTCTTGGCGAGAACCTGGGATCTTTGACTGAGCCTTGTGTGGGCAACATGGCAGCCTGTTTACTGTTATGTGGGTAGAGTGAGGAATTCTAGAGTAAGGAGAGTGCTTCATAACAGCAACAATATGTACTTGATTGCAGTTGGTGTCATGCCCACTGTGACAGGCAGGATTGTGGTGGGTTTATAGACTGCAAGGGCCACATGGGGGAGGAGAGATGGGGCAGGTTTTTGCCCTCACTGCAGTTGTATCTCCAAGGACAGTGCTTAGGTTTTCTTTTCTAAGATTGCATGCTTTCCCAGTTACATAGGAGAAAGCAAAGGGGCACACTCCAGATTAGGGACTAACCCTGCTCCCTGCCTCTAGTGACCCCACCCATTAAGAATCAAGCCTACCCCTCGCTCCATTGTGTATTCTGTTCCTTGGTCACAAGTGTGGCTGAATGGTGGGACAGTGGGATGCAATGTTGGTGACTGGCTTTTAGAATATATCTATATAGACAGATTCTTTCATTGCTGCTCCAGCTGCCTTCCTCTCATCCTGTCTCATCAACTGAATCTCTCTGTCAACAGCTGCTAGGCCATACTATTGGATATTGGGTTGCTGCCAAGCTTGCAGCTTAAGTTTGGAATTGTCACCCTTTGTTTCAATTGTGTTTTACAGAGAATCCAGATATTATTGCCAGCTTGTTGCATTCCAGTGTTTTTCCCCAGAACCGATTTGTATTATTTTTATTCATTTATGCAATAAAACTGCTGCGTCAGCCTGTCTGGTGTGGAGCAGGAAACCATTAAACTTTTCTGAGCTACTGTGCCTTTAGTTAGAAGCGTCTGTCTTGTGGCTTCTGCCTCTTAATTGCTTCCCATTCAGCATGGCTGGTGAATTGCCCTGTAATTAGCCAGCTTCTATTCCCTGTAAATGCCGGGGGTGTGCGTGGTTGATTACTGGTATCCTCTCATATTTTCTTTTTCTTTTCTTATTGTGAAATGACATTATTTTACAATACGGAAGACAAAATAATGAGGAAAATCAGTAATCAAACCCTCCCACCCCACAGGGTAGGAACTCACTAATTAAGAGCAATTAAGAGGATTCATAATTAATACTGCTGACACATTGCATAGGAAGCAATTAGAGGTAGAAGCTGCAAGGAGAATCGTAGAAGAGTTGGAAGGTACCCTTAGGGTCATCTAGTCCAACCCCCTGCGATGCAGGAAGCTTCCAAGTAAAGTTGCAAGGGGTGTCTGCTGAATCAAGCTTACTTAACATTTTACAACAATCTTGGCCATGAGCAGAACCACCACCTGAATTTTCTTTCATGCTAAGTGGGGGAAAGCAGTGCCTCAGCAGTATTAAACAACCCTTGTGTGTAGGTACCCTTCATTTTTAATCAGCACTGAACTACAAAGATTTATGCCTTAGGACCTAGGCCCAATACTTTTCTCGCGAGTTCTTTCCACTAGTTTCATTTCCTCTTCCTCCAGCCTTTTCTCATGCTAGATGAATCGTACACTAAGGGCTTCTCCCTTGTCACATCTTTGTTATTATTTGCTCCAGCTTGGTGTACTGTCCTACAATTCTCCTGTCTCCCTCTCCTTATTTTCCAGTGTTTCCCCCCCTAAACTTGCTTTCCAGAGAGGGTGTTCAGGTTCTTGGCCAGTGGCCACCCCTGAATCCTATCCCAGAACTTTATTGAATGGATTAACAACGTTTGGACTGCGCCCCTCACCTTCCAAGCAGCATATCCTCCAGAGGCCTGAATGGGTGAGCCCTCCAGGATCTTTCTTGTCTTTCTGGGGGGTTTCCTCAGTAGATATGTTGGTGGTATTGCAGATGAAGGCACGGGCATACAGCCAGTAATCTGTGCCAATGGCGATGATCATGAGGCCAAAGGCTGCAAAGGCCCCCACAGTGGTGAGTAGAATCTGGACACCTTTCTCACACCAGACCATCCTCTCCTCATTCCAGCGTTTAAGTGACTCCAGCTTGGCGGCAAGAAAGAAAACTGGGAGTGGTGAAGAAAAATAGTGGTGGTGATGCTTTCAAGGAAGCAGGCGATGAGTGCCTTGTCTATTGTGGTCGGCTTCCTCTTCCAGTGGGCAGTATCTAAAAGCACAAGAGCTTTGGGGAAATGGCACCAGGAGAATATTGTCCTTCACTGAGTTCAATATGTAGAAGAAACCAGGATATAAGATGTGCTGGGAAGGTTGTCCTAACAACTGTTGCAAAACCCTAGGGAATCCTGTGAAGAATGCAAGCAGAGCTCCTTCTGGAATTGCTTCTATTAGATGCTCTTGGAAGCGCTCTCTTCAGATATTCTGTAGAATATCTAGTTGGACTTCAAGATAAGTTTCCAGAGAAGGTGCAATAATTTTTGGAGAATAGCTGGGAATTTTATGGATGATTTCTGAAGAAATTCTGGAGATCTGTCAGACAAGTTCTCTGGAGGACACAGTCAGAAGATGAAGGCTTGGGTAGCAGTTGGAAAAAGCCAGGGGAGGATAACTGAAGAGTTTCTGGATCACTGTTGTGCAAATTCTGAAGAGCAGGTAGAAAAACCTCTGGAAGGCTTCATCTGGATTGCATCTAGATGCCTACTGGTGGAATACTGGAAGGCTACTATGGAATATCTAGGTACCTACTGGAGATTTTCTGGAAGCTTGCAAGAACCTTTCTGGAGGTGTACTGAATTACAACTGGAGAGCTACTAGAGACTTCTGGGGGGAAATCTGGATCGTCTCTAGGTTCTTCTTCTTCTTCTTCTTCTTCTTCTTCTTCTTCTTCTTCTTCTTCTTCTTCTTCTTTAAATCTGGATGGCCACTGAGGAACCCATAGAGGTTCTATGGAGAAAATAGGACTTTCAAATATATTGTGTGGTAAAATTCTGTTTCTTCTTAATATGCAGCTTCAGCAAGTTTCAGGGAAGCCTAAAAATGTTTCCCGTTTCTTTATGCCAAGTTTACTTGACTTCCTTTTTAAAAATGTGCTTGTCCTCTGTTTCTTCCTTTCGGGTTTCTCTGAGTTTGGGAGACTTTGAGTTTCAGCTTCTGCTCTTCAGTTTGAGGCACACGTCGGTTTATGTGGATCGCTTGATCTCTCTGACTCAACTTGACATGGAGCCAACTAGCTGCGTGACTTAATGATTTCTGGGCAAAGGGGAGGAAATGAAGAGAGACAGAAAAAAAGAAGAAGGAATTGAGTAAAGACATGCAAAGGGGGAAAGTTTTTAGCCCTATCCCTGATACCTTGATGTTCATTGCAGGTATTCTGGTCCTCAGATAAACTATTTATTTATTTAATAAATTATTATTTATTAAATAAATCAATAGTTCATCTAGTGATCTGCACTCCTATCCTTATTGCTAGTGGACTTGGTGGTTTACAATAACAAAACCAGCAACAACTGCAGAAGCAGGAGAAATTGAGTGTAAAAATAATGTAGGCACCTGTAAACAGTAAAAGGCAATGAAAAGGGCCTCAGCCATTAGCCAAAGCTATTAGAGGCATTTGATAACAAGACAGTGCTTTCCATTATTAATTTAAACAACACAGTTTAAAAGTATAAGACCGTATTTCCCAGCTCTGTGTCCCTCCTTCACAAACATGTACTTTCCCTCAGCACCATAGGCTAGTTGCCCTCTGATGGCTTCTTCTCAGACTTGTATTTTACTTTCTTTCAAAATTAAAATAGCTTTGCAGTCATCCAGGGGTGGAGGAAGGGGGGTGCGGTGGGGGCGGTTTCCCCCGGGTGTCACCACTGAGGTGGGGTGACAAAATGCTGGGGGGCACTCACCACGGAGCCTGCAGCGTGCCCGAGCCACACATCTCTCCTGGGAGTGAAGTGGTGGCTTGGGCGCCTGCAGACTCCGCACTGCCCCAAACGGTCCGCCCGCTGCCTCCCCCTCAGCTGTAGGGTGGCTGAGTGGGAGGAGCCAGGCAGATTCCTCGGAGGCCCCACGGAGCGTCCTGCCCCGGTGGATGGCCCCACCCCTGGGCGCAGGGCACGCACGCCACCCCAGGTGCACAATCAGCTTGCTCTGCCGCTGCAGTCACCCCCAGAATCAGGATTTTTCTGTGCCTCGTATAGAATTTTCTGTGAAAGGAATATGGACTTACAGTCCCTATCACCATGGTTGCATAGACACATGCATTTAAAGCACACACACACACCAAGAGCTATAGTTCCCAGCACCCTTGAGAAAGTACAGTTCCCAGGATTATTTGCAGGGGGGATGTGCTTTAACTGTGTGGTATATTTGCAGCCCATCTCTAATTTGGCCCACAGAGAGCAGGTGAAGAGGCAAACTTCCTTCTGGGTGGTTCCATATCTCAGAGGTGGATTTAGGGGAGCGTGATCAGTTCGCCTGCACTGGGTGCCAGGCCAAGAGGGTGCCGCAGTGTCCCCAGCGACAGTGACTTACAACAGAAGGCAAGAGGCCGGGGAGGCACTGAATTTTAGCGTTGCACAAGACATGGCTGAAATTTGAAAGCCCAAACTCTGCCACAGCATTTCTAATTGCAAATAGGCGTGTGTGTGTGTGTGTGTGTGTGTGTGTGTGTGTGGCATGAATAACTGCTTCCCTCATACTGCATATACATCTGTTTGTGGGAAATATGCCCACAGCCACACTGATTTTTATGGGGATATATGCAGATTAGTTTGAGAAATGGCTTAAACATGCAAACTCCTTTTCAGGCTTTAAGCCAAGAAACATAAAGCAACACTAAAAGGGTGCTTCTCTGTCTAGCATGTGCATAATGAAGATCCTTCATCACTGAATATGCAGGACTACCAATTAGAGTCCTTTCTATCAATTGCAGGTTGGCCAATTGCAAGGGAGCATAATTATATTTTTCCAGCTATGTTTATGCAGTGCATACCCAAGCCACTATTCGTCAATGGAATAAAATGAAAAAATATATAACACATCAGGTGGGACCATTTATTTCTTCACTTGCTGGGTGACGTGACACAAGAGACTGCCTCTGATCATGTGCCAAATTCGCAACCATTGAATTGTCATAGCAAGCCCCTATGAATCAGAAGGGGCAGGGATTGGATTTCAGGGAAGAGGTCTGTGGCTTCTGCAGAAATTTAAGCTTCTTTAAGTACTGTACATATCTACACCACAGGTGTGAACTGGTTTCACAGTCATTCCCTTTCTGCAAGCCTGGACCTTAGGAGTCTGTGAGATCTCAAACAGAATACTCTGCCCTGTCGCCAAACTAACATTCCCAGGATCCTTTGGGGGAAGCCATTACTGTTAAGCAGGTATAGAATTGATACAAATGTGAAGTGGACCCGTATCCTTGTTAGTTTTGTATGAAGATTGCTGTTCCACTGTGCCTCATCAACACATTGCACCCTTCGAGACTACTGCTGTTTTCAGGAGGGATTCAGTCAACATACCGACCAATTCAGGTTGCAGCATGAAAGATGACTTGGTGCTCCTGTGCAACAAACCTGCTTCCCCCAAAATCACATTTATTTTTGCAATAAAGAAAACGTCTGCACTGGAAAGTGTGGGATAACATTTGCTTGATGCAATGACAGCTAACCTCTATGCAGACAAACCAGAATGAATGCTCAATAAACAGCAAATGTCATCTAACATCCCCATCAACTTTGTGCAAATAGATCAAGGTGCGTGCTCAATAAACAGATTGTCTGGAAGCGACTATTGTGTGAGGATACACCATGCAGGTTTTAAATAAAACTTGGCTTATTTTCTTAATTCCTTTACACCACAGCGCCCAGACTTTCTCTTTCCTCTTTCCTTCTTTCTTCAGTTTATTCCCACACCCGCCTCCACACCCTCAGTATCCTGGAAGGCCCAGTTAACAAAGTTTAAGGGGATGACTAAAAAGCAGTTATTGGCGAGAACTTGGACACTGGGTGGTAAGTGATCATCTGGCTCCACCTGTAGTGATACAGAAGATCTCAGCAAATTTGCAAATAGGCCACACGTTTATGAAGCTGAAGTACTAAACAGATGAGATCTAAGGTCTTGCAAGCCAACTGTACAGAAGTGGCCTAAGGCTACACACCATATATGTAAAGCATAGTCTTCTCCTACAAAGAATCCTGGGAACTATAATTTGCTAAGGGTGCTTGGGGTCATAGCTCTGTGAGGTTCCCAGGATTATTTGGGGGAAAGCGTGTGCTTTGACTGTATGGAATTCAGAATTTACCAAAAGAGAAGAGTGATCCCAAGCACAGAACATGAGGCATCTTGTTTTTGCTTTTGCACAGATTTAGTAACATTGCCAACAAAACAGAAAAGGGGGAAACAATATATTCCACCCTTGTATACCTTGCAGTTCTTACTTTGGGTTCTTCCTCGGACAAGCCCAAATCTCCAGCCCTGCCAACCACTGTGGAGTTTTGCCCAGACCCATCAAAATTTCACAAGTAGCAATGGGAACACATTTAAATCTGAAATGCCTTGAGCAGTGCTATTTTTTCTGGGGGGGGATGCAGGGGTACGCATACCCCTAAACATCTTGTGAATCTAAGTTTGGCCTCATTGAGTGGCAGTATTTCAATATGAGTAGGAAAATGAGAATACGCCTAAACATATTTTTATTTTATTTTTTAGAAAAAAAGCACTGGCCTTGAGTATATTTTAATGGCAGACAGAAAAGTGAAGAGAGAGCCCCCCCCCCCAGGATGCGTACACATAATACCTTATCAGTATTATTATATATTTATTTATATTCCACCTTTTCCCCTCAAGGTGGCTTACACATAAGATAAGAGCAGCTAAAAACGGGGGGATAATTAAAAAAACAATTATATTTGCACACCACCCCTATCTCTGAGCAGTGTGAGATTCCAGGGGTTCCAAGCGCTTACCCCGGAATGAGGGACAGCAGAGAAGGCAGTGTCTTTAGGATTTATTTATCCTATTACAGAACTGCAATTCCCAGCACCCGCTACAAACTACAGTTCCCTGGGTTCTTTGGTGAGGGTGGGAATGAGTTTTGTATATGCTTTAAAGGTATGGTGTGTACACAGTGCCAGACAAATGCTGAGTTTAGCCAACCTAGTTTTTCATTTGAATTACATATGCGCAAGATTCAAGCACCAATATACAGTAAGTGTCACTTATGAAATCAGTGCCCAGGTGTGTTTTTCTTTGCTTTGCTGTTTTTGGCCTCCTATAAATACTAATTTTGGCTGGCAGAGACCTAACCTAATATTGGGGTCATCTTGTACCTGGTTTCACAGCCTTATTGATTTGCTGGATGCTCCTTTCCATTGCAGAGAATCCGGGATTCTTATTCTCCAGATTTCCCACATCTACATCTCTTTATCACACCCTGTCTCTCACCCAGTCCCAAAATATTCCGCCCCCATCCCAGACATTCAGAAGACTGCAAGATACAGTTCCCAAGTAAAGATGGATGATAATAACAGCACCACCAGGGAAACAGACTGATTGGGAATGTGAGCTTCAGTGTTCTCTACCCCAGTAGCAGTCGGGTGTACATGGTTAGAAAATAACTACTGTACAGTAGAATAAGAATAATAAAAGAGGATAATAAGAAGACAAACAAACAAACAAACAAACAACAACAATAAACTGGTTACACAATCCTACGTATGTCTGCTTAGAAGTAAGTCCCATTGAATTCACTGGGACATGGTGCTTCCAGATAACCTGTTTATTGAGCATTCATCCTGATTTGTCTGCAGAGAGACAGAAGATGTTGGCTACTTAATGAGCATTCTTTCAGATTTTTTGGGTGTGTGTGTGTGTGGAGTTGGATGATGAGTCAAAGCAAATGTTATCTCACATTTTCCACTGTATTTCCCGATCACCTTCCTTATTGCAAAAAGCCCGATCTTTGGGGAAGGGGGTTTGTTGCACAAGATCTCGCAATCAGCTATAATTGTGCTACCTGGATTTGCTGGTACATGGTTGAATCCCAACTGGAAATAGGGATGGTCTGGAAGCGCCTTCATTTTCAAGTAAGTGAAATTGGATCCCGGTCTTATATAAGAACATAAGATGGGCCTGCTGAATCAGGCCAGTGGCTCATCTTGTCCAGCATCCTGTTCTCACAGCGGCTGACCAGATGGGAAACCTGCAAGCTGGACTCGAGCGCAACCGCAACTCTGCCTACCTGTGATTCCTAGCAACTGGTATTCAGAGGCATCAGGCCTCTGGCAGAGGTGGTGGAAGATGGCTGTCGGAGCTTGAAAGCCTCTTTTGCTCTCTGTGCCTTATTCCTTTTCTAAAAATTCTGGAAGCCTTGACTGCCTCCACTAGCCAATATTTTCTGAAAACTACACCAAGCTCGCTACAGCCCTGACAGAGAGAACCCAGGCGTCCTCCTGACTCGAAGGACCTTTCCTGCTTTTTGAGTCTATGGTTCTCTGCTGCACAACTGCTGAATCCAAAGAGTGGTAGCTTATAGCCCCCAAGCCAGCAGTGCCTATTCTCTTGCTAGAGTGCCCTTGATGGGTGGGAAGCAATCTATCCTAATAGTATCCATGGATACCATTTATAAAATATTGGTGAGAGCTTTAGCTCCACCCCACCCCCCGCCACTAGCTGCCTTGAGGCCTAGAGAATAAAGACTTGTGGAGATGCAGATAGATAGGCAATGCCATCTTGAGTGACCTTGGAGCCAAATTTGTAAAATAAGGAGTGTGCCTTACCATGGTAGATAACTGAAACATGGAAAGGCTTCAGGAATGGTCTGGTTAATTTTTCACAGCTATGATAGCTGGCTGGATGAATAGATCTTTTCTTTTTCTTCCCCCCCCCCCCAAATTGTGCTGAATATTGATACCTGTACTGTTTCTGGTGAGTTTTTACTTTATAACTAGTGTGTTCAAGATGTTTTTTTCTTTGCCATCTTTTGTCTCACTTGCCTGATAGCATCTGCTTGACACTATGTGACCTGACCGATATGGTCAAACCAATCTGAATTTCCGGGGTTTTTTGGGGGGGGGTGCTTTTGTTCAGTTCTTTCAGCTGTCTCATCATGCGACTCATTCAGCCATTTTGTTTGCTAGGTAAGAACTTTGCTTGAGAAAGCTAAAGAAAAATAAAGAAAGAAAAATTTACATCTGGTTTAGAGAGCCTTGGACACAGGAGGAATTTGATGGGCAGGTGGCTCATTTGGGGATGAATGAATGACTGAATGAATGAGTATATGTCTGGGTGTAGGTAGTTAGGTGAATGAATAGATGGAGGAGGGAAAGTGAGGTAGGTCGGCTGGCTGGTGAGGGTTTATGAATGGATGGAGTGTAGGTTTTGGAATGGCTGGATAGACACAGGGAGATGAATGGATACTACTAGGAGAGACACTAGGGATGCTAATGGAGAGAGGGGTAGAATGTTTTAATTCATAGGATGTTATGTTTAAAGATCAACTGGTTAACTAGTAGATGGGTTGGTAGAATATGTTTATGGTGAAAGATGGTTGAGTTAAGAGTTGAACAAGATAGAGAAAGACTTGACCTTATTATCCTAATAGGAGCCTAAGTAACATCCATCAGTTTTCTGTATCCTTTTTATTGATGGAGGTTTCTCTTGTACCGTCTGCCCAGCCATCATCATCATCATTAACAACAACAACAACAACAACAACAACAACAACAACAACAATAGCAGTAGTATGGTAATATTATAATCTGCTTTACGTGGGCTGCTTACAATAGCTCCATAGTCCCATATAATACAGCGGAATCATAGTAAAGCACAATATCAGAGTAAAACAAATACTGTAACTACAACGGGAATTGTTGAGAAACTGAACTAGTTGAGAAACTGAACTAGGGTTTCAAAACAACCACCCCCAAGACCTCTGATAAGCAAATGCAATGCAGTTCTCCTTATTCAAGGTGATGCTCCAAATGCCTTTCTCAGTCAAAAGGTCTTGCACATGACCCCCCGCCCCTCAAGCTCTTCTCTGTTTCTTCCTGCCCAGAGTCAACTGTATCAGCAGGTTCAAAAGCTCTAGTCAAAAGCCACTTCCAACTGCCACTTTGAAGACTATGCCAGCTCAGAAATGCTGAGGACTGAGACCCATATTATACAGCTGGTTCTGAATCCAAGGCCCTCTAGACTGGACAATCAAGCACCCAGATAGAATCTAGAAGTGCTGGTAGGTAGGTTTCTTTACCTGCTAGTTGCAGCTCCCCTCTCACATAGGACCCTGGAGACTCCCCCCACCCCCGCCATCTTAACCTAATGTAAATCTGTATAACCCTTTCTTTCCAAGACAACCCAGGAGGAGTTCTGTCTTTCAGCATTGGAACACTCCCTGTTGTAAGCCACAGGACTTGACTTCTTTTATGCAGAACCCAGGAGTCCCTGATCCACCACACACAGCCCACCAGTCTCCACTCCTCTCCCAAAGGGAGAAAAGCCAGGAAGGGCTCCCCACGTCCTACTATCAAAACCCCTCTCCTTCTTTTACAGGGACTTCGATGCTTTGCATTTTCAGAGGTTTCCCCCCACCCCTCAATATTCTGGTGATTCTTCTAACAAGAAAATCTCTCTTGTCAGTGGCAAATGGCCAGATGGGAGATGGATATGAACCCTGGAAAGCCAGGCAAACATTGGCATTTTGTTGGGGGCTGTGCATAGCCCCCCCCCTTGCAGAATAAGGCCTTAACCTTTGCAGCCAAACTCTTGGAAAGGTGGTCTGCGGTGGTGATACCTTTTCCCCATCTTCTTATTAAAGGCATGGCTGGTTCGAAGCCTCAATGCAAAATGCCGGGAAGAACTGGCACCTGACTGGCAGCGCCGTGCACAGTTCAACCTAACACTGACATGGGAATCTCTGCCTTTGCTTGATTTCCTCCAAGCCCTCCCTGCTGAATTCCCCATTCATTCAACAGCTGCTCCCAATCGGCAGTTCTTTTCAGTAAGGCCAAAAAAACCCAGCATCGCTGGAAATTTCAACCAGCCTCCCCTCGTCCGCCCCCCCCCCAGTATTCTCAAGCCATGCTGCCATTCCCAACATGTGTATGTCTTTTTTCCTTGTCTCCCAAAACAGGGGGAAAGGGGGGAGTGTAAGAAAATAAGAGAGGGGGGAAATGCAATGCAAAAACCTGGCTGGTATACAATTCAAACCCATGTCTTCTTTTCCCCTCTTGCACATGCAAGCCTGTGTGTGCAAGCAGTAAGCGTGGAGAGAAATTCACCAAAAGAAAGAAATCCACAGGAGAGGGAAACAAAAGTATGATGCCAAGGGAAATTTATTCCAGTAGATCTGTTGCATATATGCTTTAGCCAAGGCTGTCCGGAGGTGGACATCACCTGAAGCGAAGAGGGAAAAGGCAGTGCCTGGGAGGACCAGAAATTCATTCTAGCAACTGGGGAGTTGTGGATTTATTCCTTGGTGCATGAGAGAGAATCATGACACAGTTGTAAAACCCTTCTCTTGTAAATCACAGGCATATTCCACCACCACCACCCCCAGCTCCTGAATGTCTTGCACGTATATCTTTTGCAGAACAAGGGGGGAATATTGAGGGAGACAGACAGACAGAGGGAGAGAGAGAGAGAGAGCTAGCAGGCTTACCTTGCAAAAAAGGGGGGGTCTGTTTTCCAAAGGTGTCACACGCTGGGGGTGGTGAGAGACGGCTTCTCTTTTTGTCCCCCCACCTAGCAGTGGGTTGTTGGTGGCACCAGCCAGAGAAGATTCTGCGAAATGGCGTTTTATATCGAGGGGTATTTTGCTGTATAGGAGAGAGATGCTAGCATGCTGTTATTATGTCATTGGGAGAAACCATTGGACGAAGGAAAAAAAGAAGCAGCAAGCGAAAGAGGCTGGTTAAAGGAACGGAGAGGCATATGGGGTTGGGATGTGTGTATGTAGGGGAGGGGAGGATGGGGGGGCTGTGTGATGCCAGAGCGTTGTTAGGCATTGTGTGTGTGTGTGTGTTTCTGCATTGGGCCACCACGCATACCAGAATGGATTGCTTACTGTGTGTTGTGTGGATGGATCACGAGCATTGTTGTGAGCTGCAGTGTTTGTGTGTGTGTGATGAGCAAACAGTGGGACTTGGGGTGGTGTCACACAAGTGTTGTGAGCGTTGTTGTTGTTGTGCATATGCATCCTTCTTTTCTATGCTGCAACCCCTCCCTACACAGTATATTTGGAGCTATAACGTGACAAGACACAATGTTCTTGCTTACATATTCTTATGTATGTTCTCCCATGATTATATACCCTAAAGTGTTGCATTTGTAACGTTGCATTGTGTGTCGGGGGGGTATACAAATAAATATTGTGGGGGGGGATATGTATTTCTGAGTTTTCTTACACAAGTCTCCATTGGCTGCCATTACATTAGAACTGGTCACATTGGATTGTACTGGCTGGGGTGCAACATATCCAGAATGGGTACCGGTATATCATTGTTGTATGTTGCGCATCACTTTCATCTGGCTAATGCATGATGCGCTGGTTGTGTGCCACTGCATGTTGGTTGCACTTTAGATTATGTCCATTGCCTGTGACTTTCCATCTTTTTTTAGTACTGCATCATTGTCATATAGCATTATGCTGTAGTATGGATGTATTTGGGTGTTTTGTTGAATATCACATCTGGGTTTGCATTCAGGTCCACTTGGGGGCTTCCCATAGACATCTCACTGGCCACAGTGAGAACAGGATGCTGGGCCAGATGGCCTGATCCTATAACGTTTGTTACAGCACTATATTATCCAGCATCTATATTATCTGGTTCAAAATCCAGAATGTATAGATTTTCTTTCCTTCATCACAGTCCTGGGAGGTAGGTTAGAATAAGAGGGAATTGCTTGACCAAGGCCATGGAGGGAGTTCCATGACTGAGTGAGAATTTGGACCTGTGTCTCTTAACATCAGGTGTTCCAAACTCAAAGTATCCTCTTGTTGTGTGAGTGATTAAATGTGCAGGCATCTTAATTGGTCCCTTGAGAGAAATTTAGTCCTTCCCATATAGTGGTAGCAGGTGCCTTTTGGGACCGAGAGCCCAAACAGTAGGTAGAGCTAAATCCAATGACTAGCAGAGCCAACTAACTCTAGTTTTGCACCCATCCTCTTCCCTGCTGAGTTTTACAGGGGCAGTACTGAGAGAAAAGGGGGATGAACCTGCCAGCCTCTGATCAGGGGGTTGCCTGAGAACAGACTAAGGTTGGTGAGGCAATGTCTCCGTTGCCCTAATGAACCAGCCTCCACTGTCCCCCGTGCATATTGCCCTAATGCCTTCACAACCTCCATCCACCAGCTCCGTGTGTATTACCTGCCTCAGAACTTCATTTATTTAGCCACCCAGAAGTGGGTGGCTAACCTGTGGCTCGCCAGATGTTGCTGAGCTGCAGTTCCAATAATCCAGTGATTATTGGCTATGGTGGCTTGAGCTGATGGGAGTATCTGGGGTGAGGAGCACAGGTTAAGCACCGTTGCTCTACAGAATAGCTATTTACTCTGCAATGTAGAGTCACAAACAATCAGCGGTTCCTGCTGTGATTTATGTTTCTGGATTTTTCATCATGCAAGGTGTGTGTCTATCTTGCTTATTTACTGATTCAAAAATGTCTAGTCTACCTGCATCAGAACATGCAGGTAGACTAGACATATTAATAATTTTATTGCATTTATATCACATGTTTCCCCCCCCAAGGAGCTCAAGATGGCACATTCAGTTTCCCCCTCCTCATGGAACAACAACCCTGCGAGGTAGGTTAGACTGAGAGGCAATGACTGGCCCAACGTCACCCAGTGAGGTGTTTTTGCCTGGGTGTAATCTACCATTGAACTAGTCTGATAATGCCTCTTCCTTGCCTGGCATGTGACCCCCCACCCCAACACCAAAGGTGGCCCAGAAGGGAATGTGGCCCTTGGAGTTCAAAGAGCTCCCCAAGCCATTTCTAAAGGCACGTAAAGTAGGTGGGGCTTGTTGAAGAAAGTGTTGCATGGAGGAGCCACTTCCAGGAAGGTCCTGCTATGAGATCTTGCAAAGTGGGCAGGTTTCTTGGTGGAGGGCCTTCTCCAAAGATTTGGTGGGTCTTGGTGGATGGGAAGACTCCCAATGGGTATAGAAGGCTCAGGCTGTGGGTTAAAAAATAATAACCATACTTTGAATTGCACCCAGAAATAAAGAAGCAAGCAGTATTGCTGCACTGCAGAATGGTTCTTGGTCATGCACAGAAACCCCGTATGCCTATGATTTGTACACACTTGCGAGGTCTATTCTGAAGCCCTGTATGGATGTTGTATGGATCACAGGTGCCTGACTTCCACATGTTGTCTGATAATGCCTGATAGAGCAGGGCATCTGGAGGGTTCTCAATCTGTGAACAGGAGCCCTGATAATTCAGGGATCCTGATGGCATGAAGAGATCCATCAGTGCATACAAGTTGAACATGAGACGGCTCTTTCAGACATGTAGAAGTCAAGGAGGAGCATGCGATTCACTCCCCTTCCATGTAGTCACGCAATATCCAGAACAGGGTTTGGCAGTCTATTGGATATGCAGGTTTTGCAATGGAACCTGTCACTGCAGTCCTCATTTCATTCCTCCCCGCATGCATACTGTCTCCCTAGATCTGTCATCCGAAGGCTTAAGGACAGGGGACGAGATCAAGTGCACAGGAGCGGATGAGCAGTTACATATGTATAAGCGCATTCACCTGTGTCCATCTTTCTGTGCTACCATGTAAACTACACTCAAAACATTTTACAGAGGCTGGAATATGCAGTGATTCAGCAGAGTGTCCCAGCCCTTGAATGTGAGCTTGTCCTTCCCAGGCTTGGCTTCACCAGCCCCCCCTCCTCTCTGTGTGAGCCCAGGGGTCCCGCAGGTGACAGCGGCCCACCCACCCACCGTGCTCACTTCTCCTATACAATCTAGAGACTGAGCTTTTCACAAGCAAAAGGAAGACAGAGGGCTCTAAAGAGGGGTGAACTTGTGCAGGAATCAAGGGTAGATTGTATACTTATCTGCCGTACCTTGCATGTTTGGGACTTGCATCGCTGGCTGGGGCTGATGGAATATGCAGTCCAATACCATCTGGGGCAGGGAGTGGCGGCAATGCACCAGTTACCCTTATATATCAATGTGCATTGTTATCACATCCACCTTGATGGTGGAGGGAGTCAGGTGGAATCCACCTAGCAGCAGAATCTGTGGCTGGAGGTGGCACATTTTCCCCAACCCAACTGTGTCCAGGGACTACAGGATGCTTACTGTGTCACGTGGAACTTCATGGTAGCCACTGTGAGCCACCCCAGCTTCTCTCAGCACATGACCACCCTGCCTTCCCTGCTTTGGTCATGCTAGATTGTGACAAAGAGATAAAAGCCAGGAACTGGGTGGTTAATCTGAGTGAGCAATACAAGTCATCATCACAGTGTACTGATTATAGTTGGTTATGTGTGTTGTTCTGTGGATGTGTTCAGTGGTTTAATGTGTACTGTTGCACATAATGCATCCTTACATTGTGCCGTGCACTATGTATTACCGTACATTTGTACAGAGTATATGGTTGTATACCTGTGATAAATGTCATTGCCACGGGTTACTGCATCTCCCTTGTCTGTTGTGCTGCAGTGTGTGAGCTATTACACAACACTGCGTTAGTGTATCGCTAAGGAGGTGTGTGCTATACATTTTTTGCTGTTCGTTGAAGTAGCATTGCAAATTGTTAATTACTTAGGAATAGTGGTGTGTGGCATTTTTGTGTGTTTTATTATCAGCTATGTATCACCATCATCTATCAGGCTGTGTTGTTCTACATAAATCCGTGGGTCTTGGGGGCTATGCATGCCTTATGCTCACTGTTTGTGGTGCCTGTTGCATATACCTGTGCAGTGTGCACATGCAAACTGCATTGTCGTTGTGCATGGCTATCTGCCTGTTGTGTTTGCACAGCCTTTTTGTGCACAACCTTGCTGCCGCATTGCATAGCACCAGTGTCCCCTTGGCATAACTTAGAACTATCCAGGGTTGCACACAGTGCACACTGCTGCACAGTGTGGCTTGCCCCCGTTCTTTTGGCATATGCTGCTGCTGATTGTGAGCTCCAGACACAGCCGGGAAGCTGCTGCCTCCCTTCTCCCCCCCTCCCTGCCCCGGTTGCCATGCCAATGCAGAATGCTGTATCTCTCTGTTCAGCAGATGCCAGTGCTCACAACTCCACCTCTCTCCCACCCAGAAGTCTAGGCTTGCAGGGGGAGTGGAAGGGTGGTGGTGGTGGGTGATTCTGAGATTGTTGTGAAGAACTCCCTGTCTTCTCTCCTCCTCAGCTTTATTTGAGTGAGGGTTCAGCCCCACAACCTGTTTTGAATGTCAGAGCTCATCAGTCTGGGAACGGCACATTTCCCTCTCTGACAATACTGCGTCAAAGCAACAGGGGTTGATGGCAATGTGGATCACAAAACATGTCAATAGAGGACAAGTCAATTCATTCAGTCAAACCGCTGAATGCACCATCCGTCACCCGTCAGTCTTGTGAAAGTTTGGCATTGTCTGCTGGGATAGCGGCCCTTGTAAGAAATAATAACTCATGACAACAAAAATGAAATATATGTACATAGGCACAAACTTGATCCTATTCAATTCTTATGGACTGAGCTCCTCAAATGCAAATGATGAGTTGCCAGCTTTGATGGGCTCTCCGGGGTTCCACCCTAGTGAGATTATTGGGATGCTAGACTCTGAACAAGATAAAGCTACTGAATAGAGGAAGCCCAACTAATGCTACACCAACAGCCAAAGTCATATTACTGCCCCCTCCAACTTCATGCAAACAAATGAGGATGAATGTCCAATAAACAGGTTGCCTGGAAGCATCAAAAGTACACTATAGATATGAAGCTCCTCCAGATGGCCTATGTATTGAGCATCCATCCTAATTTGCTTGCACAAAGCATACCCAGTATGTCCTGTCTTCAATGAGCATTTGTTCTGATTTATTTGTGGGGAGGATAGTCAACAACAGACATTCATTCTGATTTATTTGCACAGAGGTTGCATTCCTTCCGGTTATTAATCATTAACCCACGCTTTTTAGCGCATTTCTCTGTCACTTTCCTAACTGCAAAATATTTGATTTTTTAAAGTGGATTTGTTGTTCCAAAATCCACTTTATTTGGACAAACCTAACTTTTTGGTATGCAGCTGAATCCCTCCATCAAGATAGTGACAGTTTGAGGGTGACCATGCAGTGTGATGTTTACTCAGAAGGAGATCCCACTTTGTTCTGTGAGGTTTTCTCTTAGATAAGGGTGCATAGGACTGCACCCTTACCTTGATTTATGTTATGTCCTCTTCCTCTAGGAAAAGCATAAGAAATTCTTGGAATTGTAATTCCATGTGTTGATCTCAGCATCGTCACCAAACTTCAATTCCTGGGTTTCTTGGAAATTAAAAGCCAATGTAAGTTTGTAGTGGAGATAAAACTGTTGTGAGGGTCATTCTGCAAAATGTGAGCCATGAACCATTTTAATCCTTTTGACCCAATAGTGCCTCCATGATTCTGATCTCTTCCTTTTCTTGCATTTCTTCAACAGCTATTCCTGTTTCCTGGGCACACTTACACATCCACCGAACCTCCACTTTTCTCGATTCTTCTTTGCATCCCTTTAATTTAGCTGCGGAACCTTTCCCAAGCTTCCATACCGGGAGCACTCTCCATCCTATTTCCTCAACTCTGCATCCGCTGTATGCTTCCATTTCTCACTGGGCAATTACAGTCATCTATTTACATCGTAGAGGGGGTCAGCTGTAACATTATAACATGTTTACCATGGTCTTGCTTCTCCAGCTTCTTGGCTGATTGTAGCTAAGTGGTAACACACACACACACACACACACACACACACACACACACACACACACACAAAAACAGCTCAGCACATGACTACAAACAACTGCCTTCTTTTGAAATTCATTTTTGGATGTGGCATGCCTCTGAACATCAGCTTCTGGGAATTGCAAGTGGGAATAATGCACTGTTGCACTTATATCCTGCTTGTGGGCTTCTCACGGGCATCTGGTTGGCCACTGTGAGAGCAGGATGCTGGACTTAGATGGGCCATTGGCCTGATCCAGTAGGGTTCTTCTTATGTCCACCTCCCTGTTGAACTTCTGGCACATATTGAAGACAAACCTTTAAATTGAATTCTGATTTTATGGTTGTAACTCATTTTTAGTCTTATTGCATCGGGTCTACTGTACACTGCTTAGAGACAACTGTGATTAACTGGTATACAAAAATTTTGAAATAAAAAAGATATTAACTGCCTTTGCACCATGGCAAGTTTTCCAGTCTTAAGTTCTGTTCTCTAAATATCTACATCTATCTGTGTTTTGTTTTGTTTTCAAAGTCCCCATGAGAATTCATCAACTTCTCAGTGTGAATTGTCCTAAAGTGCAACTTTCTATATGCAATTTTGCCTGGTATACCCATTTTTTGCAAAGCAATTTTCCCCAACATCATGCATTTTTGTAGGTTGCTTTCACTAATACATGCATTTATAAGCACATTTGTACCCTAGGCCATAGCCTATGTGCACATTACTTCTATGGAGAGCTGCTTTGCAAAATTCAGAGAAGTGTGGCTTTGATGGGTGGCTTAGTTTTGGTTCACATATGGTTTCAGAAAGAGCAAATTAAGTAAGTTTGCCTTTAAGTGGTAACTGAATCTGATTTCTCCTGCATCCCTAACAGTAGCTACCTTCGGTCACACATCTTCCACTGGTGGCCTTCCCGCAACCCCAACCTTATCCCTTCTTCGTTCCGTGACTTCCATTCCACCTGCACCCACTCAGTCTTCCACCCCACCTCCAATCTCTCAGACAGGAGATTTATTCTTCTCTTCGCCCTCCTCCTCCTCTTCCTTTTCTTCCTCTAATTTCCTCCCCCACATCCTGTCGCCCTAATGTCTTCCCCCGTATCTGCTCTCCCACCCTCCCCACTTCTCTGTAGTTAATTCTGCCTAGATTCTATCTCTCCCTCTGGCAAAAAATATTGCTAACTAGACTCATGCTCTTTTTTTCTCAGTTCCTGTTTAATTGATCCCCCCTCCCATTCCAGCAGAGGTTCTCCTTCCTTGCTCCTCTGATCCATTTCCCCCACATTCACTGCCAAAAATCTCCCCCCCCCCGCTGCAGAACCCTGGATTCTTTTGATGCAACCATCCCCATCGTTCCCTCCTGCCCCCACTCTTTTTTGTTTCCCAGACTTCTCTCCCCCACCCTGTGTTCCTCCTATTCCTCTTGCCGCATTTTTTTCCCTTTTCTGCAGCCCCAGCTTGTTTTTCTTCCTTTCCTTTTTCTCCACGCCCCCCCTCTGCATTTGATTTCCTCCTCCTATTAGCAGCAGTCGTTGTTCCTGAAACCTACCCACCTCCTCCTAGCCTTTTCTTTTCATCTCTTTCCCCTTCTCCAGAACTCTCCCCGCCGCCACTGATCCTGTACCCCAAAATCTCACACTCCTCCAAACACATTTGCTTTATTCAGCTGCCTGCACCAGCTGCTCCTGTATTTCCTCCTCCTATTATTTCTGCTTCGGTCTCTTCTGCTCTCTTCCCTCATCAAAGTGAATCCTCATTCTCCCTGATCTCTCCCTGCACATTCCACATTCATTGCATCCTTCCTGATTCCACAATCCCCCTCCATTCCCCCCTCCCGTCTTCTCTATGCGGCACAGTTTCTGCCAGTTCCTCTGTTGCCACGTGTGCATCCAAGGTACCATATTCCCAGCTCATTGCCATGGTGACCATTAACCCATTCTGTATTTGCCAGGAGGAGGAGGGTGCTCATATCGCTAGGCCTTCCCTTCCTTTCTCAGGTTAGTGTAGCCCATTAGCTCTCTTATATTAACACCATTGGTTCCTGATGGAGACTGGGGAAATGGAGTCACAGGGAAATGCACCCCTAAGGAATGGGGAAAGATCCAGAGTTCTCCTGCCTTCCAGCCTCGTCCTCTGGTCCATCTTCACTCAGGGGCCAGTGAGCTTCATGGCTGAGTGGAGATTTGAACTCTGGTCTCCAGGCTACTCTAACCACTACACCACACTGGCTCCTTGAAGCTTCTTGCACTCTACTCCCTGGGGACACTGGAGATCATAGAACTGTAGAGTTGGAAGGGCCACCAGCATCATCTAGTCCAACCCCCTGCAATGCAGGAACCTTTTGCCCGACATGAGGCTTGAACCCACAACCTTGAAATTAAGAGTCTCATGCTTTACCGACTGAGCTATCCCAGCTTGGATCCTGTCGCTCCATCACAATGCCCATCACTTTATTGTTCCCTTTCCTCAGACAGCCAGGGGGTCCTTCCACCTCAGCCCCAAAACATGTGAAGCGATAATAATAAAGATAATAATAAAGATAAAGCGATAATAATAAAGATGATAAAGATCACACAGAGTGATCCCCCTCTTACAGCTGGAATGGAAGCTACGTTTTAATGAGTCAAACTACTGGTCCATTTACCGTAGCTCAGAAGTGTCTACGCAAAGTGGCAGTGGCTCGCAAGGAATTCAGGCTGTCTCTCCCAGAATCCCATCCCTTACCTGGTGAGGAAGGAATCATTGCAGCTCATAATATGGGTTTTATAGTAGCTTAGTCTATACTCTGGTACCTATCAATCCATCTACATCCTATCTCATAGGGAACTCTGTTTCTATGGTCATGAAGAGGAGATATTTTTGTTTGAAATAAAGTTTATTGAAGTCTTATTTACATTATATTACAGAGTAAATAATGGATTGGTTTTTTTGGCCCAGTCCCTCCTCCATAGCAAGGAGGACTGGGGTCGGGACATTTTTATTAACCATAATAATAATAATAATAATAATAATAATAATCATTAATAACCATTAATAACAATTTTCTTGTAATTAATTATTTTTTTCTTTTTTTAAAAAAATGTTCCTTTGTTGGTTAATTAATCCCCTCCCCCTCCCCTTAGGTTCCCTTTCCCCCCAACCCCATTCACCCCAAAATTCTAGGATGCAGCCTAAGAAAATAGAATCAGTGCCACCTCTCCAGACCAGCCGCACCAATTCTGCCTCCATGACCACAGGATCCACTTTTCTCATTGTGGCAGGCACTCTCCTCCCCGTGTTTCAAAAGTTGCATTCCATATTTAACCTTAGACGCTTACAGAGAATAAAATACTCAGCTGCTTCCAAGATGTCTCTATGTGTGTGCAAACTTAAGTCTTGTAAGCACCACCAGAATATTTCCACTTCCTCTGCCCAGGTGTGGCAGAGAGCTTTCACAAGAGGGAAAGAAAATGATTTAATTGGTATAAAAACTAATACTTTGAGTGTGCCACACATATCGATATACGTCTGTTTATTCCAAAACGCTTCTTCTAGCTTTAATGCTGCTGACAAAATACCCCTATTCCCATTCTCCTTAGTCTGTGTACATGTACAAGATGGCTTTTAGCCCTTATATGACTTTTTCCATCCCAAGGGTTGTTTGTATCCATGCACGGGGGCGGGGAAGGAAGCAAGGCTTAGAGATGTTTTAATGCTTTCAGTACCAAAATTCATCACGACACAATTAAATATGCCATCCCTCGCCCTCTCCTGTGGGGCTCCTGCACTTTTAACCACTCCGTGGTGGGTGGAAGTTGAACAGGTGCAGCTTTTCACAGTGATGGCGAAGGCTTCACCTATTGAATTTTTGTTTGTCCTCATGCACCTGTGAAAGCCACAGGAGAAAGCTCTGCCCTCCCCAAAGATGGCAGATTACTTAAAACGGTAAAAGCAAAACGTTTTCCCTCGCTGCTCTCAACTCATTCTGGTTTCTAGCATGACTGTTCGTTCAACAGAGAGCCCCTAATGCAGGGCTGCCAGATCTAGACTCAGAATCCACTTGTACCTTCAAGGCTTGCATGGGAGAGGAATTCTTAGCGGGTGTGGCTTTTTCTGCTCTTAAAGGCACAGAAAGCCTCTCAGAGGCAGGCCCACCAACCTTGCCTAAAGGGAATTTGCTACATTTTCTCTATGTTTCCCCTTCCTCCCCCAGAACGACCTCAGCTTGCAGGGAGAGGAACACATATCAACTTGGATTGATGGAGAAGTGTAGAGGGCAAGTCTGTCCTTTGATGACTGCAAGGGTTCACTTGCTTGTGTGAATGAGCCATCCATTACCAGACAAGATTGATACACCTTTCCTATCATCTCAGAGCAATGTTTACCCCCCAATGGATTTGGTACACACATTCAATCATGGTGGGGTGGGTGGGTGGTTGAGTCATCCGTCAAAAGAACTCAAGTGATGAGTTCTTATACATAGGTATCAGAAAGGTGACGAATAAATATTTTATAATAAATAAAGTGTGTGTTGTCTGGATGATGCAAAGGTGGTTTTGCAGTGAGGAGCAAACAAATTCACCTTAGGCGATCATCTCAGCCGTCCGTGTGAAATTCATGTGAAGTGGGACAGAGATTACCGAGAAGCTGACAGTTGCCTTAATTTTAGTGGACAAACTCCTATGTCTTTAAGAGCTTCATGACACTCAAGAAATGCATAGCTGAAGTTTTCCCTGCATTGCTGCATCTCTAGGGACAGGTTCTCCTGCTGGGGCGTTTTGCCTCTTGTACTGTGATTTATGAAGACACAGGTGGTTGCCCATACAGAAAGGAGCAACAGTTGCTGGGGCCATGATTCCTAGTCCACTGGCACTTGCTTGATGTGTGAGAAGTCCACTCACACCCTGCAATACTTTAAAAAACAAAAACAACACCATGCCTTATGCTGTAATCCAGTGCAGACATACCTGGGGGTATGCCCTCACTGAACATAGTGAGACTTCCTTCCGGGTAAACATACATTGGATTGTGCTTCAGTTTTCCTTACTGTAATATGATCCTGTGTTCAAACTGCCCATGTATGGATTCTGTATGTTGTCGTGGTTCTGCTTTAGACACTTAGTCGTGGGTTTGCTTTTTGTGAATCGTCTTGAGATGTATGATTGGTAGCATTAAAAACAACAGCAACCATAACCCTTCAGAAAATTGAGCATCCTGAACGGGGGATATTTTATCAAATAATGCTTTGGGAGGAGGTGTAGTGAACAGCATTCCTCCCCTCCCCACTCCATAAGTTCAAGTGTGTTACTTTTAAATAACCTGCTTATAACTAGGGCTGCAATGCTGAATCAATCAATCAATCAATCAATCAGGTAAACTTAATTAAAACATTTTGATTGACTAAAAGAAGCTGCCCCTGATTAACATCATGTAGAAACAAAGTCTGTATTAGGCTGTATCCAACTAGGTTCTAGTCAGAGTAAACCCACTGAACTTAATGGACCTAGGTTAGTAATGCCCATTAATTTCAGCGGGTCATCTCTGAATATGACTAATTGGATGCAGTCTATTCCCCCATCCCCGCCTTATATACACATTTATTCAGATTTAATTTATAGTACAGTTCTGTTAACCAGATCCTGGGCTGATTAACTTTCTGTGTCCTTTTAAATGTGTTTGTGGGAGGGAAGGTTATCAGTCTGTCTTGGGGTTTTTTTTAATGTAATTTGTGTTCACATTTTGTATTTTTATGTTGTGAACCACCCTGCCATCTTTGGATGAAGGGTGGTATAATAATAATAATAATAATAATAATAATAATAATAATAATAATAATAAAGTCTGCTCAGAAATAAGACTAATTGAGTGCAATGGGCTTCAATTTTAAGCCTACTTACTAGGGAAGTAATTCCAGCTGAACTTAGTGGGACTTATTTTTAGGAAACATGCATAGGGTTGAGCAGTAAGAAGTTAAGTTGGTGAGCATTGCATTCATTACATTTGTTTCTGAATTGTAAGAGCAGTGGTGGAAAACTGCAATGGGAAGAGCAGGGCAACAACTTGGACATGACGTCATAGAACCTCTGCACAAATTTTGTGAAAACAAACCAAGAGGATGGTTCAATATCTGCTTTGTCTGATGGTGACCTATGTCAGGAAACCTGAGGGCCCATAAGCCAACCTGGGTCTCCTTTGCTCTTCTGTCTACAGCCTTGCTGCACCATTGGCTGGCTTCCTCTCATGCCTTGAGCAGCAACCTGATTTGCAAAAATGAACAAATAATGCTTTTCACAACCTGGAGACTGACACAATCACCTGCTGAAGTCTATATATCAAACTGCTGTTAAAAGCACTACTACAGTGACCACGTGGAAAGTTGGCAACTCTGCTTGCAGTTGCCCCATGACCTCTATAAATTCCTCACACCCTGTCTGTCTCTCTCTTTCTCTGCCTCCCATTTCAGGCTATTATTTATTGTACAGCCCAAGCCCCACTGAGACTAGATGTCCAGTTGCAAAGGGAAAATTGCGGGTCCTATGTCAAGCAGATTTCCAAGGAGGTTTCCATGCCTATCAAATCTATTTGGAAAATGGAAAAAAGAGGAGACTGACACCCTACAACCGTTGGCTGCAAAGCTGTACTCCTACAAGAAGCCATCATCACTGCACCTATGTTGCTGCTTGGCGATGGCTATTGCTGCTGACCTGACCGAACCTCTGAGCCACACACCCTGCTTTCCTCTCTTTATTTGCACTTTGGAATCAGAAGCCATCCTTTGTATTCCTCCCTTCCTGCATTCTGAGTTGTCATTTTTGTTAAATCTCTACATTTATGGATCCACCACCTCCCTGATCTGGTATTGCTATGGAAGCTTAGCTCACAACAGTCCAGTTATTTAAAAAAAAACCTGAGGCCCTAGTAGGGAGGGACATGAGTGGCAGCAGTCCTGAAGTTGCACCCATCTGCTTTCTGAGCAACTGCTTGTATTTCCAGAGCTTCCCTCCCCCTGCAAAAATAAATTAAATAAATAAATAAATGAGTCCCAACAACAACAGATGAAACACAGGTTCCCAAACTCAATATAGCTTGACAAGGGCAGCAATGATGAGTGCATTGGACAACTGGAAACAATGGGGTGGGGCTTATGGGATTAATGGAAGGTTGAGGAGTGAGTGCCTTCTTTTCCCTCCCCCAAATTTGCAAATTATAGATTTAGGGCTATTGGTACAACCCAACTGCAGACTGGAGGTGGCCAAATGTTGTACTCATCTTCAAAAAAGGGGGGGGGGGAGAAGACCCAGGTAACTACCGACCCAGGTAACTTGACATCAATACCAGGGAACAAACAGTTGGTCTGTGAGCACTTAGAAAAGGATGCTTTCATTACTAAGACTCAGCATGGGTTTCTCAAAAACAGGTCATGCAAGATGAATCTCATTTCTTTCCTTCTTTTGATGGAGTTACAAGCCTGGTGGATCAGGGGAATGCTGTGGATGTAGTTTACCTTGATTTCAGTAAGGCTTTTGACAAAGTCCCCCATGATATTCTTGCGGAGAAGCTGGTAAAATGTGGGCTGGATGAAGTAAGTGTTAGGTGGATTTGTAGCTGGTTTACTAACCGTACCCAAAGAGTGCTTACTAATGGTTCCTGATCATCCTGGAAAAAGTGACAAGTGGAGTGCCAGAGGGGTCTGTCCTGGGCCTATTGTTGTTCAACCTCTTTATAAATGACTTGGATGGAGGAATTGAGGGGATGCTCATCAAATTTGCAGGTGATACTAAACTGGGAGCGGTAGCCAATTCTACAGAAGACAGAATTGGGATTCAAGGTGACCTTAACAGATTGGAGAACTGGGCCAAAACCAACAAAATGAACTTCAGTAGGGACAAAGGTCAGGTTCTACACTTAGGCAGGAAAAACCAGCTGCACCAATATAAGATGGGGGAGACCTGGCTTGCCAGTAGTACATGTGAAATGAGCTTGGGGTCTTAGTAGACGACAAGCTTAACATGAGTCAGTAGTGTAATACAGCAGCAAAAAAAGCTAATGCTATTCTAGGCTGCAGCAACAGAACTATGGTGTCCTGATCAAGGGAAGTAATAGTTGTGCTCTGTTCTGACTTGGTCAGAACACACCTGGTTCCTTCCTTGGAGGTTTTTAAGCAGAGGTTGAATGGTCATCTGTCATGGATGCTTTAGTTGAGATTCCTGCATAACAGCTAGTTGATCTAGATGACCCCCGGGGGTCCCTTCCAACTCTGTGATTCTGTGGTTCTATTAGGGTGGCCAAAGTGAGTGAGACTAAGAGTGAGACCAAGTCCCTCCCCCCAAATAGAGCTCCCTCTACCTCCACAGTAGCCCTGCCACCAAACTGGCATTTGCCAAATGGGAAACAGAAGTATAGGCTGTCTGTAACTACAATGATTCCTTAGCTCGATGAGGTCAAGTGGACCAGAAACATGTTATTTGTAAAGCATTAATTTGTAGGATTGCATACAGTGCTGTGAGGTATCACTTCCTTCCACAGCCTTCTGGCTTGAAGACATCTTGACACCTCATCCCTAACTCTCCTTTGGCACGGAAGCGACTCCCAGAAATGAAACAGGGGGCGCTCTCTTGCAATAGGTGATGATTGTGGACCCCTGAAAGAATAGATGGGGTGGAGTGCAAATATGGTGATGCTGTAGATAGACCACTTGATAGATGGCAGGAAAATCAGAAACCAGTGCTGGATTCTGATTTCCTAAGCAATGCATGAAGGTGAACTTATCTGCAGCTGGTGCTGACTCTGCAGTGGGAGGAGGAGGGGACATGCGGAAAAAGAGAATCAGAACTCTCTCTCTCTCTCTCTCTCTTTGTCTAAAGCTGATTCAGCAGTATCTTTCTTCTCCTCCCTTTTCATAGCTATGGCACGAGAGCAGTCAAATAAGCATCTGCTCCTTACCCTTCAAAAGTCCTTGCTGCCTTCTCTTCCCTCTGTGTAAGATGGGTCCATGTTGGGAATGCATTTATAGCATCCAAGGAAAATTCATCTTTTGCTCAAGCGAATTCTGACATAGTGGGTGCTAAAGCCTGCTTCAGATTGGGAAGACGGGGGTGGGGGGGCAGTGCCACAAGTAAATCCATTGCATCGGCATGACACCTCTTCACAGGAAGCCATACTTCAATGTTGCCTGCAAACGCAGTGAAACTTTTTCCCGTTGTGCCTTACAGAATGCTGTTCCTTAAACCTTTGAATGCCCCATGGGAAACGGGTGGGACTAGCCCAATCTAACAAGAATGTCATTTCCTGCCCCACCTTTTTCCCTGCAAAGGACAGGAGCGGAAGTCCTCCCCCATCACTCAGTTTACTACTGTGTGACAGGAAAAGTGGCTGGTGACCGTCAGAGGGAAAGAGAGGGAGAAAACACAAATTCTTCCTTAACTCAAGTTAGATCTTTGGTCCATCTAGGTCAGTATACCAGTAGCCTCCAGCTTTTTCAAACTTAGGACCCAACTTTCAACCAAACATGGATTTGGGGAGGCCAATTTCTTCTTCTTTTAACCATATATTTGTATGGCAGTTGTGCCAAAGTTTCAACCCACTTTAGATCAGCTTGTGGTTCTGTAGTGGGGGCCCAACCCACCACTTGAAGACTGTCGCCCTGCATCCACTGGCAACAGGATTTCAGGCAGGAAGACTTCCAGTCCTACCAGGGACTGATAATTGGGCGTTGCCAACATTTGGGGCGGGGCAGGACTTTGTTAGGGGGTGGGCAGGACTTTTGTTGGGGGGGCAGGACAAATGTGATTGGTCAGTTAAGTACTTCTATTGTTTTACTTGACGGGGGTAGCTGCCCCCCTGCTTCCAGTTGGCTACTCCCAAAGACTGATACTACGGTCTTCTGACCGAAAAGCTCTTTTACCGCACCGAGCGACAGCCTTTCCCTGTAGCTGAAGTGAAACTGGGGGTGGGGGCAAAGCAGGGTTAAATTTTACAGAGAAATAGTTTGAGCTGAGCAGCCAGAAACACCGCAGGATTTTCCCCTCAAGCCTTCTCTTTCTATTCAGTCTTACATCCAGTAATATCCCTTTTTTTCTTTGCCATTTTCCTCTTACAATTTTTCCACCACATGCATTCCCCCCCCCATTTTTATTTCCCTCCCCATTCCCATAACTCCTTCAGTTCAGTTTTCCCTCTTCAGCAGCTCCCTCCCCTCCCCCACTCCCACCATTTTGTGTGTGTGTCCTGTCAACATCCCTCTTCTACTCAAAATTCAATGTCAGCCTTCTTTTCCCCCCTGCACCATGTTCCATCTTTGGGTGAACCACAGAGTATCCATATGCAGGAGCTGGAGTTGCAAAGGCGCAGCTGAGTATTATAGAGAGAGAGAAGAGAGAGGAACTGGAAAGGAAAGAGACAGTTTCGAAATGAAAGGGTGGGGTGGGGTGGGGAATGCACGAAATGTTAAGAGGAATTAAATGAGATGGGCGGGGAAAGGAAGAAGCAGAGGCAAGGAAGGAAAGCCAGAGAATTATGCATACTGAGTCCTTAGGAAATGTGTGTGTGTGTGTGTTTAGCAATCCAAAAATAATAATTCAGGAAGCCCAAGAAGATGAAATGTTGCGAAAGGAAAAAAATTAAGAAGGGTACAGAAAGGGGGGGGCCTCACAAGTGAGTGAGGAAATGGGGGGAAACTGTTAAGCAAACGAAACAAAAATAAAAGTAAGACGAGAAGAAACTGATGATGCAGAAAATATAAGCTGTTAAGTCAAAACAAAGGAAAACCAAGAGTGAGAAATATAGGAAAGGAAACGGGTTCAAACTTTACTCCCTAGTGTGATAGATGATTGACAGCTGGATAATAAATTCTCTCCCCCTCCCTCCCTCTCTCTCTTTCTCTCTTCCTTCCCCCTTGAGTTTTTAGCCTCATAAACCCCAGGTGGCATCATCATGACTGAAGGGAACATGCTTAAAAAAGAGTCTTCTGGAGTTCTTAAGAGTTTCCATTTGCACCACGATGTCATGGCCGTGGCCCCTTGCTGATGGACAACTGAATGATGGGGTGGGAATATTTGAGGCATTGTTGGCTGGAAGACACAGTTATTTCCTCACCCCTCCATAATTGTGTTTTAGTTGTCTCATTTGTAGGGGCACCAATTTTTTTTTTTAAATTCAGATAATACATTGGGTTCTTCTCTAAAATGCTGACAAAAATTAAAGGTGGTGGAAGAGCCAGGAAGTGGAGCCAGGAAGAAAGCAAATGGCACGAGATCTTGGAAGAAAATTCAGATGTTAGACTATTTTCTTCAACAATAAGAACAGAAACGGGAGTGGGGGCGTGCACATTTCCTGACAGGAAAAGGCCTTATTTTAGCCAACCCCAAATGGTGGTGCAGCACTTTGCTGTTGGGTTCCAAGGGGAAGTGCCTGAGACAATAATGAAACCTACAGGATTGGTGCCCAAGCTGGTCATTTGTGAGCATACAAAAATGATGATTAGTCATTTCCTGTAAGAACCTAGAAGGCAAGAATGAGGCACAGAGGGAGCAGGTGTGTGTGTGTGTGTTGGGGAGGGAGGAGGACATTTAGAGCACAGAAGAACGGCAAGGGAACAGTTTCATGCTAGAATTTGGTTGACTGAGATTGAGATATTGGTAGAAATAAACTGAATAGAATATTTCTCTCAGGGATAGTTGTTTTGAGACAAATAAACATAGCAGTTTTTTTAGAGCTATGTCACAAACCGACACGATGAAAAGGGGAATGGAAAATATAGCACTACATTTTACCTGGTCATTTTTGGTTGAACCAAGATGGCAGTCTAATGTATTTCCTGTCATCACCTAAGAAGCTGGGATGGAAGGATGGCTGTTGTCAGGTAAGCCTGAAGAATTAGGGCCTTTGAAGGATGGGGGTAAAAATGTCAAGGAGATGTCATTTATAGTCAGGAAACTAGAGAATGATGACAATGGTAAAGCAATTACTTCTTGTCAAGCTAGTTTTGTTTTTTCGTTGTTGTTTTGACAGAGGGAGATGTTGGCAATGAGCCCTCTCCTTTCAGGAATTGGATTGATGGGAGAAAATGGCTTCTGGGCATCTTCCTCTCACAAGATCTGAAAAACGCAGATGGTTTTGGAACCTGCTTGCTGTCGAAACCTCTTCAGGGGGAAGGTTGAGAGGAACATGCTTCACGAGTCACTTTCACTTCCCACTACGGTTTCCAACCACCTGAGTGAAAGGAGTAGTCTGAGGCAGTAGAACTGAACTGGGAGATATATCCCTTCTTTCCGCTGCTCTGTGGAGAATGAACAGGGTGTGTGCGCGACTTGAGTTTTGAGGGGTGGGCTTTTCAATTTGGTAGTTTCCCAGGGAAGCAAGGAAATAAGGACAGTTTCCAAGGGGTGATGAGGGGGGCACTGGCAATCTCAAAGTTGGTTGAATGATTCCCACCAGAGAGAGAGAGAGATAGAAAGAAAGAAAGAGAAAGAAAGAGAGAGAGGACATTTCTAGCAGAGTAGGTGGTAAAGAGTCTTTAGAGAGGGGAAGACAACCCACACTGGTAGGGGAGTCTCCTAGGCAGGTTGGGGTAGAACGATATAGTCTGCAAGCGAAAGCTGGCTTCCTTGTCCAGCTCGTTCTCTGGTGCGTCTAGCAAGGTGAGGTGGATATGTGCATATGTTCAGGGTACTTGATGGCTGGTGGGTAGTTCTGAGTCATCTGGATGGAAACGTCGCTGGAGATGTCAGAGGGGCTACGTCCACGGTGCCACACTTCGGGGTGCAAGAACTGGCCGGAGTAGTCGGAGCAGTCGCTCAGGCGTGGACGGTAGAAGGCTGGGTGAGGGCGGTACATTTCCTCCTCAGCGTAGCGCTTGGTGAAGAGGTAGACAGACATCACCCCTGCGCCCTGCAAAGAGCCGTTACAGAGGGAAATATCAAGAACAAGACATACCCCTTAGATGCAACCGTATGGTCTCACAAGTTATGGTGCCAGTATGTTGTGGTGTAGCGGTTACAATGCTTGGCTAGGCACTGGGAGACCAGGGTGCAAATCCTCACAGGGCCCTGAAGCTTGTTGGGTGGCCTTGGGGCAATCACAGTCTCTCAGCCTAACCTACCACCACAAGGCTGTGAAGATAATATGGGAAGAGGGAGAACCATGCAGGCCACCTTGACGTCCTTGGATGAAAAGTGGGCACAGTGTAATAAACAAATAAATGTTTGTGTGTGTGTGTGTGTTATGTCTGTAGCTCAACTGTGTCTCACTGCGTCCAGTTTCATCCCACTCAAGGATGCTCTGGAATGCATACTTGCACAAGTAACACTGAAGGTTGTGTAGACTTAAGGCCATAAAGCATTCTGTTGGTCACTGTGATGATACTCCTATTCCATAGATGTTTGACTCATGCCAAACATACCAAGAACTTCCTTCATGATTTCTGTTCAACGTTTATTGAAGAGACTTCAACTCCCAACCCCTGTGTTCAGCATCAAATGGCCACCATTTTAATTTCCCACGGCGCCTCAGAGATAGGGGGCAATATGGGAAATTAAAGTGGCAATTATCAGGCATCAATTGGGGGCTCCACTAGCCTAGAACGGGGCCCACTAGAGGGAATTATGCCAAAGCCTTCTTTAAGCCTGGAGGGTGTGTGCTTGTGAAATCAGCACTGAAATATCCTGTCCCCCACCCCACCAATTAAACTGTAAGAACTGCCCTATATTATCAGATCAAGTATGCCTTTAGCATGCTGTTTTCAACAGCTGCCAAGGAAATGCCACTAGGAAACTCACAAGCAGGTGAGGAGGGTGATATCTATTCCCTGTTGCTAATCCTCAGCAACTAGAACATAGAGATATGTTGCCTTCGTATAAGAGGGTTTAATTTATCTATCCTGGTTGGTTTTATTCACTGTTTTATCTTCTCTTTTATTTTATTTTATTTTCTCTTCACTTTTCCTCATCAATTTGCATTTAAGAAAGAAAGAAAGAGTCCTCATGAAACTTTATCCACATTTTAGTGTGGCTTTCTCCTAATTTACATGTTTTGGCAATGCAATTTTCCTAATATAATGCATTTTTTATGTTATTTGCACAAAAATATGCATTTTTATGCACACTTTACCCTAGTAAATGCATTCCTGTACAAATTATTTGGCTGGAGAAGTGCACTGCAAAATTCAGAATCACGCAAATTTTGGATGGCTGTGTTTCGGTGCACTTGCTGTTCTGAAAGCGCAATTTACGTGCAGTCACATTTAAATGCAAGCTGAATGAAATATCTCCCCCAGCCATAGTCATGTCCAGTTTGGCACAATGTCTTATGCTGCTTCTGAATTACTGTGAGAGTCAGGGCTAGCTTATGCACCAACATTTCTTCTATTAGCAATGTGTTTTGGGGGGGGGGGTGAGTGCCAGTCTTTATGAGGACAAAACAGAATCATCCATGCACAGTAGGAAGTATTAGCATGCTTGAAAGTTTAGTATTTGTAGAAGTACAGAAAACAAACAAAAACAAAAACTTAAGGGGAATCCCTTCCCCCCAGTAGCTTCAGAATACTGAATCAGTTGGCAGGAAAAACTGGAGGAGGGAAAGGGGTGTGTGTGTGTGTGTGTGTGTGTGTGTGTGTGTGTGTAAGTGTGTAATGGTCTGGCTGGCTGAAAGGAGCAAGGGAAGAGAGTAATGTGGCTGAAACAACAAGGGCAGGGGTCGGCAATGTTTACCTCGCCTGGGCCGGTTCGCTCCAGCAGAGATCCCTCCGTGGGCCGGATTGCGCGTGTGCCTGAGAGCATGCACCTGTGATTTCTGGCATCTGCGTCTGCGCAGACGCGATTTCTGGTGCCGCGGAAGCCAGTCCCCGTGCCGCGCTGGTTTAGTGCAGCGCATGGGGACTCGCCGAGCGGGTGGCTCGGTTCAGGGGCGGCTTGTGGGCCGGTTGAACGACCCCCGTGGGCCGCTTGTGGCCCATGGGCCTTAGGTTGCCTACCCCTGAACTAGGGAAGCTTCAAAACTCTGCTGCTCGGGCAGGTGCAAAAGAAGGCAAGAACCACCCTCTGCTCTGTTTCCCTCCTTGCTGGAGAGAAATGCACCAAAAGATGATGGAGGAAGAGGCACAAAGAGATAAAAAAGGACATCCTTTTTGTCTGGACAGGTAATTTCCTGGTTCATATTGAGTTTATTTTTAATTGTCCTCAGAGAAAAGTGAAAATAAGAGCTGCCCATAGGTATAAGTGGATAACATCCAAAATGTTAATGCAACTAGAATTGGACACCATTGTGTCCACCCACGCACACAGCAAAACTCCAAAAGGTAGCACAGCAAAGAGACGAAAGAGCTCCTGTTCTTTTCATTGCAATTCTTATTCAGTGTGAAACATTTAAAGATATTTTCTTGCTAATATAAATTCCAAAGCAAATGTGGTTCATATTGCCGGCTGGGAAAGGGAGACTTGAGGAATTTTTAAAAAATACCTTGCAGAGCCCCTTCCTTAAGTCTTGTCATAGACAAGGAGACTTGGGTTGTATCCAGATAGGTCCATTAATTTTAAGTAGAACTTAAGTTAGCCATGCCAGTGGGCCTCCTCTGGGTATGACTAAAAGCGAGTCTATCCTGTTAAAAGAGAGTCTATCCTGTCAGGGAGATGTGCCAATCTCAGATTCAGGGATTTTCTTACCCTCTAAAACCCTTCATGTTTTGGGAGCTAATATAGTATCTGTTTAGGAAAGGCTTTGGCTATAATGCAGGGACCCAGGTGGCGCTGTGGGTTAAACCACAGAGCCTAGGGCTTGCTGATCAGAAGGCCAGCGGTTCGAATCCCTGTGACGGGGTGAGCTCCCGTTGCTCGGTCCCAGCTCCTGCCCACCTAGCAGTTCGAAAGCACGTCAAAGTGCAAGTAGATAAATAGGAACCGCTCCGGCGGGAAGGTAAACGGCGTTTCCGTGCGCTGCTCTGGTTCGCCAGAAATAGCTTTGTCATGCTGGCCACATGACCCGGAAGCTGTATGCCAGCTCTCGGCCAATAAAGCGAGATGAGCGCCGCAACCCCAGAGTCGGACACGACTGGACCTAGTGGTCAGGGGTCCCTTTACCTTTACCTTGGCTATAATGCAGCCCTGAAGTGCCATTCACACAGAAAGCTTTAGGGCTGGGGACATTTTAACCTCTAAGTGGTTTGCAACAGTCCTATAATGCTGTCGAAAGAGGTTGTCCAGAGGTAGAACCCTACTGCAGCCTGGGGTTTGACTAAACATGGGGCAGTAGCTTGCAACACAGCTGCAATGTTATCCTTAGTTTTTATTCGCATGTTTCAGGTTGGCTTGAGAGACTAGTAATCAACGACCCTGCAGTGTAGCTCACTGCTGTGTCCTTACTTCAGGTTGAGAGACTGTGCTGAATATAGGGGGAAAATTTGGTTCAGTTCATATTTTGATGGGAACCTACCTAACCTGCACTTCCCAAAACAACATGGGAACAGGTAGCCTTCAAAAATTAACACCTCTCTGAATTTTGTGGTGCAAACTTCAGCTATATACAAAAATGTGTACATTTGAGGGAAAGTGTGCATAAATGTGCATATATTTCTGAAATAAACACACAAAGATGCATTATATTAAGGGGAACTACTTGCTCAAGTGTGTATATTTGAGAAATGTGTGCTAAAATGCTGACAGTTTTTGTGAGGACTTTTAAAAATAAAATTTTAAAAAGTAATTGCATATTGATGTGGAAAACTGAAACCATCGAGAAATTGAGAAAAAGAAACCGAAACTGATGCGTTTGCCCATCCCTAGCTAGGAGGGAATATTTTATAGGAGTAATGCAGTACTCCGATCCCCTGTTAATAATCCCTAATCAAGTTGCAGCAAAAGTCAAAACTTAAATTGTCCCCTGAAACCTCCAGCCAAAATGGGAGGGGGGGTCATCATGCTTGGGGAAGCTCCAAGGTTTGCAGAAGTTAAAATAAAATAAAAAGTATACTGGTGGCAGTTGAGGGGTAGTGGAAGAAACAGAACACAAAATAAATAATAATAATAATAATAATAATAATAATAATAATAATAATAATAATAATAATAATTTATACCCTGCCCATCTGGCTGGGTTGCCCCAGCCACTCTGGGTGGCTTACAACACACATAAAATAATAATAAAACAGCAAACATTAATAGTAACAATCTGATCCAGAATAAAAATAACTTTAAACTTGAGGGAGTGGAAGACTGGTCTGTCCCGCTTAGGTGGTTTGACAGGCAGGAACCCTAAACAGGAGCAATCTCTTTAGGAGGAAGGAGATGTGGTGGTCCCACTTGTTAGACTCCTAATGAGAACATGGATTGGCAATAGTACAGTGCGCACCCTTTCTGCCTTCTGGCCTTAAAAGCTCCGTAAGGCCAGCAATTACCCATTGGCCAAAATTTAAATCTGAGATTCAAAATTGGGAGTCTGGAGAATGTGTGTGTGTGTTTGCGCGTGCATGTGTGCACGTGCAGTGTGGGAGGCAGTGTTGTGTAACAGTTAGAGTGCCAGACTTCGACGTGGGAGACCAGGGTTTGAATCCCCACTTAGCCATGAATCTCACTGGGTGACCTTGGGCCAGCTACACACATACACACACAAATTCTCAGCCTAACCTACACCACAGGGTTGTTGTGATGATTCATGGGGTGGGGGGGACCATGTCTGCCACCTTGAGCTCTTTGGATGAAAATGTAATAGATAAATAAATGCTGGGAAGTGTACCTCTTTGAGCAAGAAGGAAGAAGCAGCAAAGGCAAAGGACCATCCGTAGCGGTATTGGAAGTACTGCTCTGAGCCACTGGGGCGGTTCATCACTTCGTCATTGATGCTGGAGATGTACAGAACCAGGCCCACCACCAGAGAGAGCCCTGCAGAAAGAGCACAGAGGGAGAGGGGTAGGAAGGAAGAGGCTTGTTATTTTCAGCTGCTCATAAAGGCCTCACTTGTGGGGAGGAGCCACAGCTCCAGTAGTAGAGCCCCTGCTTCGCAAGTGCAGAAGGTCCAAGTTTTAATCCCTGACATATCTAGGTAGGGCTAAGCATTTTCAGTTTGAGACCCAGGGAGGTAGCTTCAGCCAGTCAGAGTAGACAGTATTGAGCTATGTGGACCAATGATCAAACTCAGTATAAGGTACCTCCCTCGCTTCTTATGTTGTACCACAAATCTGCCTCACTCTCCACATTTAGCTCAGAGCAGAGATGCCACTGCGACCAGCCACAGTGTAAGCACACACACACAAATGCACACACACACCACCCCTTTATGGGTTCCTTTCAGACTATATGTGTTGGGTGGTGGTGGTTAACAGCATGCCCACATTTCTATCTATTAATTATATCATATAGAAGGCAGTGAGAGCTACTGTAGATCAAGCCTGCATAATTGCACCCCTTCCGCTGCATAGCTTCACCCTGCATTGCATTTCTTGGTCGTAGTAGCATGTGACAAAGAGAAAGAGTGCTAAAATGCAGCTGGCTCAGTAGTGCAGCACGGTGCCGTACTGTGCTTGTGCTGCAGCATCACAGACAGGCCAATGTGCCGCTCTTCTTCTGTTTCCCATTAAGGGCCCAGTGCTGCCCTTTTCGGCTGCTCACAAATTCACTTCTGGGGTTGCCTTGCAGCCATTGCTCTTCACCAACTCTTAATATCACCTGAACTGAAAAAGACCAGCCTGTACGTAATTGCCTTCCATGATCCATTCTTCCCTTGCCATGCTATTAGAACTTTAACATTTTTGTTCAGCCTCACTTGCCTGGCCCCATTGCCTTGGCCCCCATAGCCCCTCTGTCCTCCACCCCTCCAAATGACAGATGAAACACACACACTTGAGGAGTGCACAAGATCTCATGTGATTTGGAGTGAAATCTCACCTGAAATCAGTGTGACCTTGCCCAAAATCAGTGCCGATGGCAGTGCTGCTTCGGATGCAGCTGGGTGCAGGGCAGGAGAAGGGTAGGTGGCGGCGGCAGAGACAGGGGAAATACCACCCCTGTATTTCATTATTACATTTATACCCCACCTTTACTTCCAAGAAGCTCAAGGTGGCTTGCATGGTTCTTCCTCTCTCCACTTTATCCCCACAACAACCCTGTGAGGTAGGTTAAGCTGAGAGGTAGCGACCAGCCCAAGGTCACCCAGTGAGCTTCATGGCCGAGTGGGGATTTGAACCCTGGTCTCCCAGGTCCTAGTCCAGCACTCTAACCTCTACATCATGCTGGCTATCTACTATGACCCGCTGCTTTATTACTACCTGTATTTGTTGCTGCTTATTGTATTAATGTTTTAATAAATAAGCACAGGCAGACAGCACCATTTGTTCCTCCTCCTCTGGTCCTCCCCCCCCGGACGCCAGTATGGATGTGGGCCTAAGGTTACCCTGCCCGCTTCCCTCTTCTTCCTCCTCCTCCCACACTGGGGAATGCAATGGCAGCAAAATAGTCTGAGGGAGGAGGCAGAAGTTTACAAAACTGGACTTTTATCGTAAATCTAAAGGCAGTTTTGCGCTTCGGTTGTGTTCTGGCACTTCTGTCATGCTTGAGTTGGAGCGTGACAGAAGCGGAGGGTGGATGCGGCAGGATGCAGCTCTTTGCTCCCTGCTTTGCTGCCATTCCTTCGCTGCCTCTCCTTCTCCCATGCTGGCCAGGGAGTTCCCCCCCCCCCCATGCCTTAGCAGTAACGCCAGCTCACCTGCCTTTTGAAGCTTACTGCTGAAGCTGGTGGGCAGGGAAGCTAATTGGAGGTGAAGCCAGAGGCAATTCTGGTTTTCATCCTGTCCTCCTCTCTTGCCCAAATACAGTGGGTGCTTTAGCAATTCTCATTCAAAAGCATCAGAGGAGAAAAGCTGGACACACAGAAACTTCACATTTGTACAAGCCAGCATCCAGTATCTAAATATCTAGCTGGATAAATGAGTCTTTATAACAAGTATCTGCAAGTTAGGGGTGTAGTCTTGTTTTAAATGCATTTGCCCTTTATGTGTTTTTTTAAACTTTTTTTATTTTATATATAAGTTGCCTTGAGATGATGGTTTAGAAGGTGATTAATAATAATAATCCTGTAATTTTTCAGTTCTGCTTTTACCAAGATGGACAGAAAGAATGCCAGGGAGTCTTGGAATAATCAGAAAATTATGAATATGACTCTGGGAGTGGGGGGGTGTGTGCATATTACTGCTGGACTTTGGATTTGGGGTATAGAAAAAATAATGGTAGGACCTTGCCCCTGGCTTCTGAAATGTAAGTGTTGGTGGGGGGGGGCAGAGAAAGGGTGTAACAGGGAAGGCATATTCCCACCTTTCCCAGCTCCTTTCTAGTCAGTGCTTCTTCAGGGTGTTTGAAGAGAGCATTGCTGAAGCTGTCTTGGAGGGAAGAGTGATAGTTCAGGGGCAGAGCACCTGCTTTTCAAGCAGAAAGTGCCAAATTCAATCCCCAGCATGAGGAGGTGAGGCTGGGAATGATGCTTGTCTGGAATCGTAGGTAACTGCTGCCAGTGAGATCAGGGGTGGGGAAACTGTGACCCTCCAGATGTTGTTGTGCTATAACATCTCCCATCATCTCTATTAATTGGCAATGCTGGGTGTCCAACAATATCTGGAGGACCACAGACTCCCTGGCCCTGAGCTAGGTGGACCAATGGTTTGCCTTGGCAAAAGGCAAGTGCTTGTTTTAAACTCTATAGCAGGCCATGTCAGCTGGTAAGTGATGGGAGTTGTGGTCCAAAATAGCCCTAGACTAGGAAACTTCAGAGACAGAGTCCTCAGATGATGACAGTCTCATGTGGAGCTACAGTCGCTACAGCCTACCTCTCCTCCCCTGAACCCTGAGGAGTCACCTCTGCCACCAGACACCAAAGGCTGGACCACAGATTTCAGAGGATTGGAAGATCCCCGTGAAGAGATCCCCACAACTTGAAAGCCCAGGGCCTAGAAGAAGAAGCCAATGGCTGCAAGATAAAAACTTTGGCCTCACTGGCCAAATGAAGCATTCATATGGTGTAGCCGCTAGTCATTAAATAGCTACCGTAAGCCAGGCTATGAAGAACTATTTATTAGGTGCTTCAGGGCATTGACTCAGTAATGTATACAGTCTGGCTCAACTGCATGATTGCTGACCGTGGTCCTGAAATCCACACCTTGACCCTTCTCCAAGGTGCTGATGCTTGCCTGTGCTTTTCCTTCCTATCGGCCTAGGACTATGGACCTCCCCTGTGCTTGGGCCATTACCTGTGTTGAGAACCCCCATGGAACAAGGTTGTGAAAGGCTGCTCTGTGGCTTGTCAATTCTTAACAGAAGCCACCGCCCCACTACAAGGGTTATAGTCCCCCTGTTGCCATGACCTTTCCCTGCTCCACTCTGAAGACTACTACACAGGATTTATTTAGCTATCCCAAATGTCATGGTTAGCACACAGATTCCAAGAATAAAGTGCCCTCTGATTACTGTTCCCCCACACCTCACCAGAGAGGATGAAGAAGATTCCTGAAACGAAAGCCAGGATGGTCCTCTGGGGGCGGATATGTCCGATGTTGCTAATGACAAATGCTGTGAAGACGAGAAAGAGGCTGACCATAGGGAAAGGGGTGGCTGTGCGGATGGTCTCTGCCAAGAGAAAGAGAGAAAGAGAAGAGTCAGATATTCTGAAGTTACATTTGAGTCGATCCTCTTCACCAAAGCGCAGTCCTAGAACCAGGTTTGAATGCTCAGATTTCTGACATGTGAAGCAGTTGTATTGCTTGGACAGCCCCTGAGCATGCACAGATATATTCCCCCTACTTCCCGAGTAACCACAGGCAGCATGCATTCCTTTAGGAATAAAAAGGCTGGGGCTTCTAGATGGGCTTAAGCTGGCACTCTTTCTTTTAGAAAAGACCCCACAGTACACACATCAAGTTTTAGTGAGTTGGATGCAAAATCACGCCTGGTTCTCTGCAAATTCCTAACATAGCCCTGTTTCTAGAATTTGGTCTTACAGACAACACAGATGAATACTCCACACATAAAATAACTCACATCTGAATGTGGCAAACAAATGTAGTAAAATTTCCAAAGTAATATCAGGATTAAGCTTTGATTAAATGGAAGCGGGGAGTAGAAGGAGGGGAGCAGATGATAACCATGTGTGACTGAAATGTTTGAGGCAGAGCTGGCTCAAGACATTTTGCTGCCTGAGGTAACAATGCAAAGTACACCTGAACATGTACAAAAGCTACAGACACACCGTACAACTAAAGCACGGCAACTGTAGTTTGTTAAGGGTGCTGGAAATTGCAGTTCTGTGAGGGGTAAACTACCATTCCTAGGATTATTTGGGGTGGCGGCATTGTGCTTTAAATGTATGATGTGTGCACATTCAAAATTGACTTTAAAGGGACATTTTATTTCAGATCAGTAGGTAGAGCAAAAAATCCATATTGCTGTGCCACATGCCATCTCTTTCTATAGGACCATAGATGTGGTTTCCCAGAATTAAAAGAACTGAAGCAGAGATAAACATCTGCTATGACATTCAGTATAGGATTTAGGGGTAGCCAGTGTAGTTCCCCATCAGATATCATTGGACCACAACTCTTAACAGCCCCAGCCAGCATGCTTAAGGTGTCATGGGTGATGTAGTCCAGTAGCACATATGGAGGGAAACATCTTGGTTTTCATACACCTCTTTTTTTACTGCATATCCCCTTGATGATTTAATTACTTGCATGGTCTGATCCTATCCATTTGGATGCATTTATGAGAAATGGCTGGAGATGCAGTCCCAGTATCTATTGCGGTATCTGATGAACCCCATTCAGATTATGAATTGCATTTAATATTTTTTTTAAAAAAACAACAGCAACAACTCATCCACCTTTACAGTCAAACTGTGCTCAAAATGGCTCACGTCAATAATAATCCTGTAATATAAAAAAGAACAGATACTCCAAAACCTTTGATACAAGGGTTAATTAAAACACTGGTCTTCAACTGGTGGGTTGGGACCCACTAGTGAGTTGTGGCCTCAACCCAATGTGGGTTGTAACAGGAGCACTACCATCATGCAAATACTGTATATAGTAAAAGGTTAATAAATGAGTCCCCAAACACATGTTTGGTTTAAAAGTGGGTCCTGGATCTGCAAAGGTTGAAGATGCCTGAATTGAAACGTACAAAAGTATGTAAACCATAATACATGCGCTGCAATAATGGTCCAGTGAATGCACTCAAGTAAGCTTACAAGTGCTACACTAGATGCATGTCCACCATGTATCAAAACATCTCTTTGCCCTTACATTCAAGAGTCCTTATCTTTAGACACACACACCCCTATTTGATGTACAAATGTGCATGGGTGATAAAACTAAATCCCTTGTATCTCAGTTGTTTCCCAAGCACATGGAACATTTCCACATACAGGCGAATTCTTATTGGCCTGCAGATGGTCCACATTACAAAACAACACAGTCCATTGGATAAATGCTTGCACCAATACATTCTGGAACCTATTCAAGGTGTACTTTTCATTTTTGAGTGTGATCTTGTGTCAACCTTAGTCTATCCTATTTGTCAGGCCCTCTTCCCAAACCCACAAAGGTTGGTGGGGCAGTGCCTGTTCAACCTTATGGACCATCCTCCACGGACCTCCTCCAGTGGAACTCTCTGCTTGCCACCATTTTACCACAAACTGGGAAGGATCCTGAACGCTTTCTATAAGTTGCTGCTGTTTGCTGTGGTTTCTTTAAAACATAGCTTAATGTTTCTTGCACACCACCTTGGGAAATAAATTGTTCAAATAAATATAAAGCCTGATGCCGTCCCTGTTCCACCTCATTAGCTTTCACTTGGCAACGGCAATAAAACTTAGCGCACAATGATTATGTCATCCCATGCAGTTTAGATTGTCAGGTGTTAAAGCATAGAAGGGAAGGCTGAGGTACGGAGGTGGTGTATTTGGCTGCAGCCTGGAAATGGGATATTGCTTGTGTGACATCACCATTAATGACGAGCTGCAGAAATCTTCTCGCTGCTGCTCTGGAAATTCAAAATATTTTTCCAGTTGAGATTATAAGAGCCTGACTATTCCTTCTTTTGTCCAGCAGGGGGCAATGATATTCTCTCTCTCTCTCTCTCTCTCTCTCTCTCTCTCTCTCTCTCTCTCTCTCTCTCTCTCTGAATCAAACACACGCACAATTATCTCAGTTCTGTTTTCAAGATCACACACTAGAATTGTCTGAGTGTTTAGTAACTGCATGAAATAAATTTGGTACTCCGGGAGGGAAACTTGAGAAATTATGTCATAATCAGGATAGAGTTGTTGTCAACTGACCAGAAAAGCAAGCTGTTCTCTTGTGCCTTTTGAAAGTAGCTTGATTTTGCACGAGAACAGCAGCCGAGGATTTTCATAGCATGGAGATCAATGGTAGCTCCTCTGCTAATGCCTGCTGCACGTCAGTTCACTTGTTCAGAGCACTGGGGCTGCTTGAAAAGTTGGCAACCTTGAAGCCAAGCTATTGTTAGAAGCAGGGTTTTCTTTTCAGGTAACTTGGCCTCTTCAGCTCCCCACCGCAAAGCCCCTGCTCGTTAGCCTCAGCAGTCGGTTTGCTAGCTTTATTGCCTATGTTGGCTCTTCATAGCCAAGGCACACAGCACAGTTGTCAAGGCCAACTAAATATTTTCAGGGCAGAGCTCTGGTGGTAGCTTCCACTCCTCTCCTCAGCTTAAAGCAGTAGTGATACCCACCCACCCCCAAAATGGAAATGGGGGCAGGTACACAAGGGGCAAATTTGGTGTGTGGGGTGTGTGTGAGAGAGAGTGAGTGAGTGAGTGAGAGAGAGAGAGAGAGAGAGAGAGAGAGAGAGAGAGAGCTCTGAGCCACAAATAAGAAATTTCTAAAAGAGAAACAATGGCATATTTTCTGCTAATGCTCCCATCATAGCCATCTTTTCTCTGAAGTTCCCAGTACAGTGGTACCTCGGGTTAAGTACTTAATTCATTCCGGATATCCGTTCTTAACCTGAAGCGTACTTAACCTGAAGCACCACTTTAGCTAATGGGACCTCCTGCTGCCGCTGCGCCGCCAGAGCATGATTTCTGTTCTTAGCGGAGTTCTTAACCTGAAGCGTACTTAACCTGAGGTACCACTGTATAGGGTGGCCAAAATAGAAGGTTTGCTTAGGATTTCGATGTGAACCTCCCCAATTTGCACTTTCCAGAAAAATATATGAACCGAAAAGCAGCTATCCTTCAAAATTCACACATCTCCTGAATTTTGTGGTGTGGTTCTCCAACGAAATAATGTGTACAAAAATGTGTATATTGGGGGGAAATGTGCATTAAAATGCATATATTAGCAAATAACATGCATTATATTGGGAAAACTACTTTAAATAATGTGTATACCCTGTTTCCCCTTTTTTAATACGTAGTCATAAAGTAAGCCATGGCAGTGTTTTTTTTACTTTTGTGAGAAGTAAGACGTACCCCAAAAGTAAGCCATGGTGCCGCCATTGTTCCCATTGCCTCCTCAGCCCCTCCTGCGTGCGCAGGGAGCCAGCGAACCAGTGAGAGGCACGGGGGGAAACGCGCCTCTTGCGGAGTTCTGCCCCGCCTGCTCAGCGCGCAGGGGGAGGCTGTACCGTACCATACTGACATAATAAAAATAAGACATCCCCCGAAAATAAGCCACCCTGTGTTTTTTTGAGGGGGGGAAATTATAAGACTGTGTCTTAAAAAGGGGGAAAGACGGTATCACACAAAATTGCATACAGGAATGTGTGCTGTATAGCATGAGCCTCATAATTTCAGGGTTGTGTGTTCGAACCCCACATTGGGCAAAAGGTTCCTGCAGTGCAGGAGGGGTTGGAATAGATGACCCTTGCGGTCTCTTCCAATTCTGCAATATGATTTGGATGGTCTATTTCCACTAAAATGCAGACAAATTTTCATGGAGACTTTGAAACCATACATTGCAAGCTGATGCCGTAATTTGGAGAACAGAACTTAAGACTGGAGAAACAAGACATGGAGAGAAACCGAGTTGGCAGGTTCCTCTTATCCCTAGTACTGCGACTGTGACAGTTGTGCAGAAAAGGGAATTTCGGCAGGTGTTGCTGGCCTGCCAAGATCCACCTGTTGAAATTTCCTCTTTTACACAACTGTTAAACACTCAGGAGCCCTGCCTGGTTTATTCACCTGGTCGGCTTAGCTCCTATTGATTTTGAGGGAGCTAAAAAATTTCCCTACCCCAGTTCTGTCACCATTGGACAGACGTGAGCCCATAGGGAACTGTGCGCTCTCTCTCTCTCTCTCTCTCTCTCTCTCTCTCTCTCTCTCTCCTGGAAATAAAGAAAAAGCACTATTCTAGGCTTCCTCAACCTCGGCCCTCCAGATGTTTTTGGCCTACAACTCCCATGATCCCTAGCTAGCAGGACCAGTGGTCAGGGACGATGGGAATTGTAGTCTCAAAACATCTGGGGGGCAGGTTGAGGAAGCCTGCACTATTCTGTCTGTGGAAAGTGCCTTTCATTTAAGTAGCCATAAGGGTCCTGCAGTGGCAGCGGGATGGAGGGTTACTTGACCAGGGAGAGTGTTGTTCCCTCTAGTTAGCCCCCCCCCATCCCATGCCACTTATGCCTCAAAGACCTAAGACAGTCTTCATCAACATTGTGCTCTTCAGATGTTTTGGACTACAACTCCCATCAGCCCCCAAGCTGTGGTGGCTGGGGCTTATGGGAGTTGTAGTCCAAATCATGTGACGGGCACTAGACCAGCAAAGTTTGACCTAGGAGGAGAAGCATTGTGTCAAGCCCACCTGAAATGTATGGTGAGCTGCCAGGTGCCACACAGACAATCCCAAGCAGTTAGCAAATATATGTGTTTTATTGCATGAATGGCGAACTACATCATACTTGAGCAATTTTGGCTGTCTCTGGCTTGGTTGTCCAAGCTGGAGGTAACCAACATCCAAACTGCTCTACTTGTTGAATAAGTGGATATTTCCCAAACTGTGGTCCATGGACCACCAGCTTTATTCAGCTTCGTACAGAATTCAAATTAATAGACTTCAGATTATAATACAATGCAATGTAAGAAATAAAAGACACAATAAAAATACAATTAAAGAATCATATAGCTTCTAGCACATTAGAATTGTCACATCAGGTAGAAAAACCATGAGGTGGGCTGCCAAGACTGCAATTTTCAAGTGGTCTGTGAGTGGTCTTTGTAACTGGCTGACTGACCGAACGCAAAGGGTGTTCATTAATGGATCCCCTTCATCCTAGAGAGAAGTGACTAGTGGGGTGCCACAGGGTTCTGTCTTGGGCCCAGTCTTATTCAACATCTTTATCAATGACTTGGATGATGGGCTTGAGGGCATCCTGATCAAGTTTGCAGATGACACCAAATTGGGAGGGGTGGCTAATACCCCAGAGGACAGGATCACACTTCAAAATGACCTTAGCAGATTAGAGAACTGGGCCAAGGCAAACAGGATGAATTTTAACAGGGAGAAATGTAAAGTACTACACTTGGGCAAAAAAAATGAAAGGCACAAATACAGGATGGGTGACACCTGGCTTGAGAGCAGTACATGTGAAAAGGATCTAGGAGTCTTGGTAGACCATAAACTTGACATGAGTCAACAGTGTGATGCAGCAGCTAAAAAAGCCAATGCAATTCTGGGCTGCATCAATAGGAGTATAGCATCTAGATCAAGGGAAGTAATAGTACCACTGTATTCTGCTCTGGTCAGACCCCACCCGGAATACTGTGTCCAATTCTGGGCACCACAGTTCAAGAAGGATACTGACAAGCTGGAACGTGTCCAGAAGAGGGCAACCAAAATGGTCAAAGGCTTGGAAACGATGCCTTATGAGGAACGGCTTAGGGAGCTGGGTATGTTTAGCCTGGAGAAGAGAAGGTTAAGGGGTGATATGATAGCCATGTTCAAATATATAAAACGATGTCATATAGAGGAGGGAGAAAGGTTGTTTTCTGCTGCTCCAGAGAAGCGGACACGGAGCAATGGATTCAAACTACAAGAAAGAAGATTCCACCTAAACATTAGGAAGAACTTCCTGACAGTAAGAGCTGTTCGACAGTGGAATTTGCTGCCAAGGAGTGTGGTGGAGTCTCCTTTTTTGGAGGTCTTTAAGCAGAGGCTTGACAGCCATCTGTCAAGAATGCTTTGATGGTGTTCCTGCTTGGCAGGGGGTTGTACTGGATGGCCCTTGTGGTCTCTTCCAACTCTATGATTCTATGATTCTAGGGCAGATAGTTTGGGAACCATGAGGACATTTCATTGTTGTAACTACGCCTGGGATCCTATGGTAAAGGGTGGGTCAAAAATCTAATTAATTAATTGATGTTTTTAAATAACAGATAAGTGGATTTTTGCTGCAAAGGTGCCCTTCAGTCCTCACTCTTAAAACCAAGTCCACAGCATGTTGGATGTTTGAGGGGAGAAAGGGGCGGCAGTGCCAGCCAGCTTTTGTGGGGAAGAGCCATGGTAGTCCTTCTGCAGGCTCCCACAGGAGTGGGCAGCTAATGCTCCCCTTGGAAGGCAGTTCTGCTGAAACTGGGCAAGTCTTAACCTGCAAATCAAGAAAGAGTAGAACTGGGGTGTGAGATGAGCTTGTGTTACCTGTCCTTCCACAGCCTTTTCAAAAACTAGTCATTGTAATGGAACAGGGCCACCAGGGGGCGCCCCAATAGCTACAGATACATCCAGACTGCACCTTAGACTGGAGTTCAGGTAATAATAATAATAATAATAATAATAATAATAATAATAATAGATTCACTTGCACAAGATGCAGTGATGGCCATCAATGCAGCTGGCTTTAAAAGAGGATTAGACAAAAATTGGCTCCTAACAACGGCTCCTAGCCATTATGGCTACATTCTGCCTCCACTGTCTGGGGGCAGTTTGCCTCTGAATACCGGTACCAGTTGCCATGAATTGCAGGCGGGGGAAACTGCTGTTGCACTCATGCCCTGCGAGGGGGCTCCCCTGCAAGAACAGGAAGCATTTCTAGCAGCTTTATTGTGTCAAAATAGCATTCCTCAATGGACTTTGCCCCTCAAATACACATTTCTAAATGTATTTTCTGTCAAAATAGGCAGTCGTAGATGTATTCTCTTGTCAAAACCACGCGCTTTAAAATGCATTGAGACACATTTTTAGGCAAGAGCTGTACCACCATAACATTTGGATGAGGGTGAAACCCAGTGGATAGCAACAGCCTGATCCTCACCTTAGTCTGGCAAGTGTGGATCAGTTCAGTTTGTATTGGAATTCCCATGGACTGAGCTCCTCAAGGAGGCCTAATCCTTTCTTAGAGAGCAGTGGGATATAAATCCATACACTTTGGAGAGTTGGAGTTGAACAGCTTGTTAACCTTTCGCTGGCATGAGTGGCTGGCCCTGTCATTCTTCAAGGGCTCAAATCCTGCTCCATGTCGCTAGAAGTTAAATCTCTGAGCAGGTGGGTGGGCGCATAACCTCTCTGCAGTGCATGTAGGCAAATGCCTGAATATGAGCGCTAACTGTGGCTGCCAAGGGGTATTTGAAGTGTTGCTGACACATTGGGCCAGGGCATTATGTGTGCTTGTTTTGTTCAAAAGGACAACCACCCTCTTGGCTTTTAAGTCAGCCAAGGGCAAGCTGAACAGCAGGGAGAACCAACCTTTGGGAGTCCATGGGCCCCATGGGCAAGTCGGAGAAACTCTTGTGGGCAACACACACAGAGCAATGAAGTACATGCCACAACCTATCCTGTTGGCTATAACCGAATGCGTCTTGCCCATCTAATCTCAGCAAGGAGAGGGGAATCTGTGGTCGCCAGGGGAGACCTCAGGCACCATGCTGGCAACCCCTGTATACAAGATAAAGTCAAGTGAAGGGTGCCTACAACCCTGCACCATTGTGGAGGTGTGTGTGTGTGTGTGTGTGTGTGTGTGTGTGTGTGTGTGTGTGTGTAGGTGGCCAAACAAACTGCTCATTTTAATCTGTGAAATGTGCATGGAGGGCCGCAGATGTGGTGGGTGGGAAGAAACAAATAAAGGCCAAAGACGAGGGGTAGGCATTCACTCTCCCTTCTCCCCAAGGCAGTCACCCCACCTTGCTTCATGGGTGGGCCGGCCCTGGGAATTTAACCATTTCCCCCCCAGCTGGGACCCTGGTCTGGAGCAGGGCCTTCATGCCTGTTATTTAGTTGAAGTAAGCCATTCATCCTATTGCTACAAGTGGGGTTGACATCACGTCTAGGGTCATAGCCACACCATACATTTAAAGCACATGGCTTCCCCTAAGGAATCCTGGGAACTATAGTTTGCTAGGGTGCTGGGAATTATAGCTCTGTAGTAGAAACTACAGTTCTCGGGATTCTTTGGGGGAAGCCATGAGTGTTGCAATGGTATAAATATGCTTTAAATGTGTAGTAGATGTGACTGAGTTCGACCTTAGAGAGCCCCTCTTAACTTTATTTTTCTCAATGCCCAACAAACAGAAGCATATCGACTTACTAAGTATGTTTTCTGTGTTCTCCGTTACGAGGGGGCCTTCAGGGTCAGGGTCAGGCCTGGGCTCTAGGAAGTACTCGGAAGCAACACAGCTGCCCTTTTTCTGACCTGCAGAAGAAGAAAACACATCACATTCATGGTGTCAAAAGCTTCTGGGAAGGGGCCAAAGGTTAGATCAGGTGGGAACCTCATACAGGTCCAAGGGGTGGAAATGACTATATGTCACTGAGGTAGGTCTGGCCAAGTGAGAGGACCAGCAGGGCCAGCCCTACTATTAGGCAGAGTCAGGCCCTTGCAGAGCCAGGCAGAGGCCCAGGCCAGGTAGATAATGTGCCCCCCCCCTTTTTTTTTACCCTGGGGAACTCCGATAAGTGTTATAATTTTAAATACATTTTACAATAAATACATTATTCATTTTAAAATGTATTATACAATTTTTAATAGTTCAAAAATGTATTTTAAAATCTATTTTTAAGTAGACAACTTTGACTATTATTTATTATCTTCTTATTCTACTCTTAAAAAAGATGTATGCTTGTGAGAAAGCCACTATTGCTCGTAAGCCACTATTTCTTTAAAAAACATGGTTTCCACCAAATTTTATCCTCATTGAGCTATATGTACTCCTCGGGTGTAAGTAATATTCCTGGCCTAGTCAACAAAATTTGAAACAAATGGCCACATCTTCATCAAATTTTCATCATTTTCAAAAAAAAAATTAGCGATAAGAAAGCCAACACACTTATCTTTAAGTTTTGCGTGGTTTAAATTTTTGGCAAACAAGATTTCAAACAAAAACTCATCAACTTTTAACAGCATGAAAAACATGGCCCATCATCACAAACACTTGACTTGACTAAGACCTTACTTGCTTACCGAGGGCGTATTCACAATCCCTCATCTCTCCAACACAACCAGAGGGCTCTATTAGCAGGTTGAAACGCACCACCCTCCCGCCCTTCGCGTTTTCTGGTTTTTTTCCCTGATTTTTTACATTCACCTCAGGTGAGCGATTGTGAATATGCTGACCGAGGCCCCCTTTGGAATCGGAGGCCCGGGCCAAGTGGCCCATATGGCACACCCTCTGTCTGGGCCTGGGCAGAGTGAGGCAGGTGCCTCGGATGGTAGATGTTGTGAGGAGCAGGAGGCAGTGGCAATCCCCTATGGCCATTCCTACCCCCTGGAGCTGAAGCCCCAGCAGCAGTGGTGTTTCCTTGTTACTAGTCTGGTTTGAGGGTCTGGTTGCCTGCACCTCTCACCCATTCAGCTTCCTCCCATGTGCCACAGACAGCACTGGTGCGAAAGGCCTTGCACCGAGTGAGCACCAGAGCACAGGGCCCATCTAGTCCAACATGCTGTTCTTACCAGATGCCTGAGGAAAACCCACAAACAGGAACTGAGCCCAAGAGCCCACTTGTGATTCCTCCAGCTACTGGTATTGAGAAGCATGCTGCCTCCAATAGTGAACATAGCCACTGTGGCAACGAGCCACTGACAGCACACAACTCAACTCAGACCGCATATTTCAGCGGGCAAAGCATGTGGGCGTATGTGGCTCTGCTGACCTGGTGCATGCCAGTGCTGCCACACTGCAGGTTTTGTTTGAGTGGGTAGCAAAGCAGGGGCTAGGAAGCAAGGCCGCCCCAGGACATTTTGCTGCCTGAGGTGGACAAGTTCTGCTCCCCTCCCCAATATTCCATCCATAGAAATCTCCTGAGCTGTTGGCTCTTGCTTCAAGTTGGGAAAGTATCTTCTACCACACAAGAGGGCAGCTGACTAGCTTAGGGAACGTGCGGCTGGCCATGTGGCACACAACTTGCCATTGTGGCTACCTCCAAGGCACTTGCTGCTTTAGTCGGCTGCCTCACTCTGCCCAATGGTAGAGCTGCACATACTAGGTAGAGCAAGCAAGCAGCAGCAGCAAGGTGGTATTATTATTATTTATTTCATTTGTGGGAGCGAGTTCCGTAGTTTAACAGTTTTTTACCTTGTGCCATTAAATTGTTAAATTTGTAGCCGTGTAGCGGAAGGGGAGGCCAGTTATGGGTGGGGTTTCTTTGCTGTGTCATTGTATTGTGAGTGGAACAGTGTTTGTATAAGGTATGTTTAGATTGCAATGTAGCCGAAGCAAAATTCCAAGTATGTTGGAAAATGTACTTGGCCAATAAATTATTCCTATTCCTATTCCTATTAACTATGTGCTTCATGAAGAAGCACTGTGTGAAGAAGAGGCAGGACATTTGCATTAGGGATTTGAGGGATGGGGAAATGAGGGCTGGAGAAGTTCACACGGTCTACAGGCAGGAGACACATGTATGCTCTTGCATGGGGAAAGTGACCACAGAAGGAAGTTTCAGAGGTGAACAGGTAGGATGGATGGATTATAGAAAAAGAAGGCCAAGAATGTATATTGCAGCTGTGTGGGTGAGCGATAAAACACACATTATAATTTGAAGTAACCAACCAAAGTACAGGATTCAGGTCTTGTGGTTTTAAACTAAAGGAAGTAGGCTAAACCCTCACTCTGAAGGCAGTCCTGAACCTACAGAAATCTTCCACATTTTGAGGTACACACTGCCAGTATTGATGCTACTGTATCTTGAGTGGTAGATTAAGATTCAGTGGGCAGTTCGATCTCAAACATTTGTTTCAGGAACGAGGTTCCTGAATGATGGCTGTTCAAAGAACCTTTTTGAAAGCTGAGCTGCTGTGTCATACCACAGCTCCTCGGAAGAGTTTTGCTCTTCTGTTAACAACCAGCAGTCAGATTGTGTCCAGCAACCTAAGCTTTGCAAGAGTTCAGCTGCAAGTACATGTAGACTTGCAGGCAAACAGAGCAAAACCTAGATATGTGCTGTTGTTTTTAAAGCCCCAGTGCATGGCCTTACAACTCACTCCCCTCTTATTATCACTTTCCTCAATTAGATGAAAAAACAAATTATGGAAGCAGAGGAAGCCATGCAAGCCTAGCAAAGCAGTTTAGATCTGGCCTAGTGATGTCATCATCTGTAACTGGAGTCTCCAGGTGTGACACGAGGCAATTTTGAGAGGGAAAACTTGACTTTTCAAGGCTCTTACCGGCAAAGAAACAGACCCTCCAGAGCCCAGCGTGCAGTGCCATGACTATCTCGGTGGTCTGGTTCTGCGGAAACACAATCCCTTCTTCCATGAACAGCCAGTAGTCAGTACTGACGGCGATGCCCACCAGGAGCAGTCCACACGCTCCGAAAACACTAGACAGCAGGGTCAGGGCGCGGCTGCTGCAGTTACTCATCCTAGGTGACAGGGGGAGCCACTGGCCAAATGCAGCGCAAGGACCTGGAGGAGGAATTGATAACAATCAGCCAGAGAAACCAGATATTCACACAAATCACACCCACCCACACTGCCCAAAAGCTATACTCACATTAAATTTGAGCTTTTCCTAGTGAAACCAATGGGTTCTCAGAGGCCCCAATAGTTACTGACTCCCATATTCTTCCTCTTTAACCACAATATCTTGATTTTCACCAAGAGAACATGGCAGCTGGCTCTAAGCACCACCCTAACTCACTAAAACCTCCCAAAGAACCCAAGGGGTCTTAGCTACAGGACCCTTCACCTTCTAACTCAGGAGTGAGGAACCTCCAGCCTGCGGACTAAACTAGGCCTGCCAATCTGGCCTGCAGAAGCCGTTTTTGGCCAGCCACGCCCATCTGTCACTCATATGTATGGGTATGTTTAGCCTGGAGAAGAGAAGGTTAAGGGGTGATATGATAGCCATGTTCAAATATATAAAAAGGATGTCATGTAGAGGAGGGAGAAAGGTTGTTTTCTGCTGCTCCAGAGAAGCGGACACGGAGCAATGGATTCAAACTACAAGAAAGAAGGTTCCACCTAAACATTAAGAAGAATTTCCTGACAGTAAGAGCTGTTCGACAGTGGAATTTGCTGCCAAGGAGTGTGGTGGAGTCTCCTTTGGAGGTCTTTAAGCAGAGGCTTGACAGCCACCTGTCAGGAATGCTTTGATGGTGTTTCCTGCTTGGCAGGGGGTTGGACTGGATGGCCCTTGTGGTCTCTTCCAACTCTAAGATTCTATGATTCTATATGATGTTATATGGCCACCTACTTTTTACCATATAGCATCAGGTGCAGGATAGGCAAAGGCGCAGCTGCCAAGGAGCAACCAGCAGAGCACAAGTGCATTGGGGCTTGCTTTTGGTGCAAGATGCAAGCCCTGCTGCTTTGGGGGGACGGCGGGATTGGTTCTACTTGCCTGCCTATCAAAAGTGAACCCATGGAGGGTTGGACACCTTTTTAATCCAGCCCACAGGACAAAAGTAGTTCTCTACCTTTGCTCTGACCCAGTAGATTTTTTTAAACATAAAAATAAATTCATATCCCATCCATTCTCCCAAAGGATGACTCAGGGCAACAAATACTTCTGTGATTTAAAAAATTACAGTTAAAAACAAAATAAAAACATATTAAAGGCATTTAAAGACAGTTGGAAGCTTTTAAAAATAACAGAACAAAACATCTAAAACAAATTTAAGAACCGATGTAACCAAATCAGGTGACTAGATAGCGCCAATGAAATAGAAAAGATTTCAGCAGGCACCTGCCAAATTTTAAACTTCCTCTCTACATGACAACCCCGAGAGGCCTTCTAGCGACCCTCTCCTGGCTTTCGTACTCTGATGAGGTACCCCTTCATGACTGCCCTCAAATCCCAGAACACTGCAGAAGATTCTGGGGCAGTATTCTGTTTGTGTAGGGTGTCATCCAGGTCTGCTGGGCTTACCTATTACAAGGACTGAGGGGGTGCCCAAGAATACTCCCACAATGACCCTGAATAACACTATTCCTGGTGCCCTAGAATATGCCTACAATATATCCTTCAGGCAGCTGGTCCACCATTATTGGTCTCAATAAAGAACTCACAGTAAGTTTCTAAGGAGCTCCAGATTTCCTGGAAATAGTTTGAAAACTCTTTCTACCAGAAATGCTTGCTTCCACCTACATATTCTCCTTAAAGGTAAAGGTAAAGGACCCCTGACAGTTAAGTCCAGTGGCAGATGACTCTGGGGTTGCGGCGCTCATCTCGCTTTACAGGCCGAGGGAGCTGGCGTTTGTCCACAGACAGTTTTTCCGGGTCATGTGGCCAGCATGATTAAGCCTCTTCTGGCGCAACGGAACACCAAAACCAGCACAGAAACGCTGTTTACCTCCCCGTCGGAGCTGTACCTATTTATCTACTAGCACTTTTTGACATGCTTTCAAACTGCTAGGTTGGCAGGCGCTGGGACCGAACAACGGGAGCTCACCCCGTCGTGGGGATTCAAACCGCCAACCTTCTGATCGGCAACCCCAAGAGGCTCAATGGTTTAGACCTCAGCGCCACCCGCGTCCCTACATATTCTCCTTACTCTCCCCCCAAAAAAATCTGGGTTATGAAATCTCCACCACCCATACCCTAGCTAGCCCATTAGGCCTTCTGACATGATGCAAGCAAGATTCCTAGTTCTCTCCATTCTCTAGCTCACAGTTCATGTATTTTCATTCCAACCAGTGTAGTCTTTCTTCTTCCAAGAACCATAGAATCATAGAGTTGGAAGGGACCACACAGATCATCTAGTCCAACCCCCTGCAATGGAGGAATGTTTTGCCCAAGGTGAAACTCGAACCAACAACCCTGAGATTAAGAGCCTCATGCTCTACCAACTGAGCTATCCCAGAGCTAATGTGAAGAAGCCAGACACCCTGGTGTCTACCATGTCTGAGGAGCCCTCAGACCTGTCCTACATTTCTGGGCCTCCTCCCTCAGGTAGTGGCTGCAGCAGTGCTGCCATCACCACTGGACATCTGGGTCTGAGAGCTGCCCTTTTAATTTCCTAGAATTTCCTGAAGTGCCAGACTTTGTTTTTCCAAGAGGAACCCAGGGCAGGTGTCAGAGGCGGACCCTCCCAGGGTGTGGGCTCCAAGCACTTGCCCAATCAATCAACTTCATGGTCATGATCTCACCAAGTTTTCTTTTAAAGAGTCGGGTGGCTTTCCTGCCTTCCTTGTTCTGGGCCTTCCTGCCACCTTCCCCAGAACAATCCAGCATTCCTGATCCCCAGTTTAGGAATACACTTTCTCAAAATGTATGTGGGGAAAGGCTGTAGCTCAGTGGTAGAGCATATGGATCTGAGGAACAGTGGAAGTTGCCTTATCCCGATTTCTTGGTCCTTCTTACCATGTTCCAAGCCCTACCTGGAGATGCTGGGGATTGAATCTGAGACCTTTTGCATGCAAAGTAGATGTTCTGCCACTGAGGTATGGTCCCGAGTTAAGGTCCCGGGTTCAATCCCCAGTGTCTCATGGGGGAAAGACCCTTGCCTGATACGCTGGAGAGCCACTGTCAATTGACATGGACCAGCCTTCCCCAACCTGGCGCCCTCCAGATGTTTTGGCCTTCAACTCCAGCCAACACAGCTGTGGTAGAATTCTGCTGTAGGCCAAACCGAGCTTAGATGGACTAAAGGCCTTGGCTTGGCATGAGGAGGCTACCTATGTACAAAAAAAGCCCATTTCTTTAGAATTTTGTTGGGGTTTTTAACAAAGCAAAATGCAGGGTGCAAAATAGACCACCACAGTCCTCAAAATGAATATTGCAGAATCATACTCGGTTCATGCTTGTTGCAACCACTAAAGCAGAGAACTCATCAGCAGCTCATAACGACCAAGCTCATTTACACAGATAAGACACACTGCTGACTTTAAATGCTCTGGGTAGAACTGGTCCCAATATACCAAAAATGATCCCATAGATTGGGAATGGTGAATTATGAGCATGTTTACTCATAAATAAGTCCTGCTGTGTTCAATGAGGCTTGCCTCCAGGTAAGGGCTTAACCCAGCAAAACACAAAAAGGGGGGGGGGGTAAAGAATTTATATTGTAACACACTAAGAGATTTGGGTGGTGAAACCTCCAGGCACCATTGGCTGCCACATAGGGCTGAGGGAAGCATAATGGTTTTTGCTTTCCTCCTAGGAATTCAGAAGGGTCTAGCTCAGGAGTGGGGAACCTGTGGCCCTTCAGATGTTGTTAGACTCTAATTCAAGTACACACCATAGACTTAAAGCACACACGTAGCCCAAAGAATCATGAGAACTGTAGTTTGTTAAGGGTGCTGGGAATTGTGACTCTGTTGGGGTAAACTACATTTCCTGGGATTTTATGGGGGAAGTCATGTGCTTTTAATATACTTTAAATGTAAAGGTAAAAGGATGGGGATGCGGTCTAAACCACTGAGCCTCTTGGGCTTGCCGATCAGAAGGCTGGCGGTTTGAATCCACACTAGCAGTTTGAAAGCACACCAGTGCAAGTAGATAAATAGGTACCGCAGTGGCGGGAAGGTAAATGGCGTTTCCGTGCGTTCTGGTTTCTGTCACCGTGTTCCATTGCGCCAGAAGCGGTTTAGTCATGCTCGCCAAATGATCTGGAAAGTTGTCTGTGGACAAACACCAGCTCCCTCAGCCTGAAAGTGAGATGAGTGCCGCAACGCCATAGTCGCCTTTGACTGGACTTAACCGTCCAGGGGTCCTTTACCTTTACCTTTTTCCTTTACTTTAAATGTATACCTATTGGCATGCCTTGGCGATATTGTGGGTTTGGTTCCAGGTGGTTTCAGTAAAGTGAATATTGCAATAAATCGAGTTGCATCATATATTTTTTGGTTTCCCAGTGGATATAAAAGTTATGTTTACACCATACTGTGGTCTATTAAGCCAGGCCCCCTTGGCTACCGGGGAGGGAGGGGGAGGGAAACCCAGCCCCAGCCCCAGCCCCAGCCCTAGCCAGCTCCACTCCCTTGGAAGAAGAGCATTGGTGGTGGACTTCCTTCCCCTGGAAGCGGCCGGGCTGCTGGCAACTGCACCCACATCCTCGTGAGAAGCAATATCTGCGAAGCACAATAAAACGAGGTGTGCCTGTAGTGTGTATCTGCTGCCAGAGAAGAAAAGGCCAGGAGACATGGAGGGAAGGGAGAGAGAAGGGAGTGTGTGTGGACAGGGAAGAGGAATAATTGTAGGGCTGCCATACGTTCAGATTTTCCTAGGATTTCAAAGGCGGAATTAACATCCAGGGAGAATTTCTGAATTGTCAGTCGAAAATTGTGGTGTTTTGGCGTTTTTGTAAAAAAAAAAGAAAGAGCTCAACAATTTTGGTGGTTACTTAGAAAAAGCTCAACAACTTTTTGGGTGTCCTGGTTTTTACCCTTTGAAATATAGCGACCCTAAGTAACTCACTCACCTCGGCCTATAGAGCAAGATAAGCGCTGCAACCCCAGAGTCATCCGCGACTGGACCTAACGGTCAGGGGTACCTTTAAGTAACTCACAAGGCTAATGTTCACATGTTGATTTGAAATGACTAGACCAGGGGTGTCAAACTCCGGCCCTCCAGATGTTTTGAGACTACAATTCCCATCATCCCTGACCACTGGTCCTGTTAGCTAGGGCTGATGGGAATTGTAGTTCCAAAACATCTGGAGGGCCGGAGTTTGACACCCCTGGACTAGACAAACCTTTGGCTGCAAGCCTCTAGTCCAGGGCTTTCCAAACTTGGGTCTGTTTTTGGACTACAATTCCCATCATCCCTAGCTAGCAGGACCAGTGGCCAGGGAAGATGGGAACTGTAGTCCAAAAACAGCTGGAGACCCAAGTCCACTGCTCTAGTCCACTACTAAAGCTTTATAACCACAGCAGTACACCACCATCACCCCATAATCATTCATTCTAGTGCTTGCTTCAGGTTTTGGGGGCAGGACTTGGCAGGATACCTACAATGGGCAGAAGTTTAACTTTGTGCTGTGTGACATATATTTGTATCTTGCTTTTCTGCCCAGGAGCTCAAGGTCATGTATGTTTTCCTCCCCTCCTCTCTTTTATATTTGCAACAGTCCTTTGAGGTAGGCTAAGCAAAGTTACTATTTGTCCCTAAGAAGCAATAGATTGTTGGGGGTGGGTGGGTGGGTGGGCTTGGAGGGAAGGCAGGGACCGCAATCCACATACAGTGAACTGGGACCTCCTCCCTCTTGCCCTCTCCTTCTGGTGCCAATCTGCACAAGCACTCGGAGGAGAAGAGGGTGGCCACGTGCCCTGGTTTACAGAGGACAGCCCTCTCTTCGAAGGGCTCTATCCGGTCCAAGTCTGGATTAAGGAGAAGCAGGAGAGGCCTTGAAGTTGCCTGTCACTGGTGAGCACCTGAACAGCAGACAGAGCAGGCCGCAGCAGGCCACCAGGTTGCAGCCTTTCCCAACCATGACGAGAGCCAGTGCTGTTCCTACTCAGGAGTAGACCCGTTGAAGTCAAATTCACACTACTTACTTAGGTGCATGTGTTATCTACTGCTCTGACCCGAACTTAGTTGAATGGATGCATCCCTGAATTTGCATCTTGACAGAAAATCAGCGTATGGAAATTTGACGCAGACCTGGCATCCTCTCTTTTTGTTGATGCGCCTCCGTTCCTCTTTTGAGCCAATGCGTGTGTAGCCTCCTCTCTTAGAGGAGAGAGCGCAAGGGGACCAGGAGGCTCCAGAGGTCGGCAGTTGGACCTCTGCAGGGAGTGGGCCTTAGCAGATGCCCAGTGTTGTGACCCCTTACCCCTTACACACATGCCCCACAAAGCAATCTCGCAATCAAGTCTTGAGCCACGCTCTACCTGCCTGTCCCCAAACACCAGTCTCTGGTTCTGGTCCTTCATGCAGACGTTTAATAAAGAGCCTTGGAAGCAGCAGAGACAATGTTGTACCTTCTCAGTCTCACTCTTCTTCCCACACCCTGAATTACCCATCACACCTGTGGCTGGTCTCTCTCCCCCACCCAATGGTTTCTGGGATTCAAGCTTCCAGTGGGTTTGAACTGGCCGATGCTTTCAAACCCCTCCACCTCTATGATTTCCTGTCTGACCTGGAAGCCCTGCACCAGTTGTGCCTGAGTGGGCTGTAGTGAACATAGAGAGAGCTGGATGGAACTCTGCACATGCTCAGAGCCAATCTTCTTGATATACAGTATTCTGGGGCTTAGCACTGATACAGAAACGGTCTGTTCTGGGAATGGGAAGCAGTGAGATCTCACCTGAGGCACTGAGCTCCCCTCATCCCTTCCTCAATTTCCTAGCCCTCAGTGCTCATAATTTCAGGCCAGTTCTCATGATGGGTTTCTGTGGAGGGGGGGGAGATAGAGAGAGAGAGAGCAAGCCTTCTCATGCAACCCCCCCCCATTCCATGGAAGACTCAACTCTTCCATTGATTTATCTCTTGCAGACGTTGATGTCATGAAACACAAAGATGACAACTATCCTCACGTCCCAGACCGATATATGGGAGTCACATGAGAAACACATTTGGAGCAGTGGGGGTGGGGGTGGGGTTTGAAAACATGTAGAGCAGGGGTGAGTCGCTTCAAGTACATGGCTGCTGCACCAACCTCCAGTCTCCTCCAATTACATGGGCCTCTGGAATCCAGGGTGCCCCCCCATTCTGCCCCACATGCACATCTCCACCCCCTCCCCTGCCCCCGACGCCAAGTCATCAAGGCTTTGCTCCCTTCCGTTGCATAGTTATGGTTTTCTCCAAGATATCTTTGTGCTTTCAGAGAGTCCAGCATCATCCCCCTCACAATGGATTTTCAAGCACTTTTTTTCCCTGGCTTGTGTCTCCAGGGGTTTCTATTTATGCCCTCGACTGCATTTGTGCTGAAGAGAGGGACCAAAAAAAGACCTAAACTCTCTGTCTCTCTCTGTGTGTGTGTGCATGTGTGTGAAGGATAGGAAAATAGTATCTGGCATAGAATGGAGGGCTGTGGGGATAGGGGCAGCCTGAACGGCAAAGAGTCTGTCTTGGGGAGGGGCGGCATCAAAAAAGGGTGGGGGGCCCAGAAGGCAAAATGTATATCTTTAGGTAGTTGAGAGAGAAAAATAGCAGCATATGTTAACCACAAGAGTCCAGAAACGGGGGGGGGGGGGGAGTGACAGGGGCAGTTCCTTGTTAGAGGGCCCAAATCCTTGGGGGGGCAGATCCTTGGGGGGGCCCCCTCTGACACCGCCCCTAGTTAAGGAGAGAAATAAAAATATACCCCCCTTCCTCTTTAACCCCACTAAATATCAACCTCCCTGCCCCACTCCCTATGTAACAGCGCCCCCTACTGCCTGCCCACGGCATTGTTTATATCCCCTTAGCAGTGAAGTGTCACCCCCCACCCCCACCCCCGGAGGAGAACCTTTATTCAATTTCTTCCATCTGTGATTGTTTTATTTTGGTTACAGAAGGCGGCGCAATATGGTCACCCTACTCACACACATTCCTCTTCCTGTTCCAGATCTGTATATGCATACACAACACTCAAGGGAGAAGGAGTATGTGTGTGTGTGTGTGTGTGTGTGTGTGAGGCGGGAGAGGGGGAGAGAGAGTGGACGATATGTTTGTGGGAACGGATAGGAGGAGGTTTGTAAGGACAGCCCAAGGCCCCATCTGCACTGTCCGCTTCAAGAAGTCTCATACCACTTTAAACAGTCATGGCTCCCCCTCACCCCAAAGAATCCTGGGAACTGTCATCTGATAAGCTTGCTGAGAGTTGTTCGTTAGGAGAGCCCTATTTTCCCCCACGGAGCTACAGTTCCTGGAGGGGTTGATTGTTAAGGGGAATGGGGGGGTGTCTCCCAACAATGCTTGGCACCCTTTGCGAGCTACAGTTCCCAGAATTATTTGGAGGAATCCATGACTGTTTAAAGCAGCATGATACCACTTTCAACGTACTATGCAGATGGGGCCAAAGACAAAGGTACAGATGGGAAGCAGCTGCCTTAATGCTGAGTCCGACCATGGCTCCATCTAGGTCAGTATTGTCTACATTGACTGGACGCGACTCTCCAGGGTTCCATGCAAGGACTCTTTTCCTAGCCAACCCTGGAGATGCCGGGGATTGAATCTGGGGCCTTCTGCATTCAGAGCAGGTGCTCTGCCACTGAGCTATGGGCCCCCAAACAAACAGAAGATCGCATGAGCAGAGAGAGGTTTAAAGACCCTGTGTGAGGCTGTCATTCACTGGAAGTCGTTAGGCAGAGGCTGGGCAGCCACCGTAGTGTAGTGGGTAGAGTACTGAACTAGGACCTGGGAGACCAGGGTTTAAATCCCCACTCGGCTATGAAGCTCACTGGGTGACCTTGGGCTGGCCACTATCTCTCAAGCTAACCTACCTCACAGGGTTGTTGTGAGGATGGTGTGGAGAGAGAGGCAGAAGTGTGTACACCCCCTTGAGTCATTTGGAGATATGCTGTGAGATATATATATATATATATATATACTAAATAACAATAATAGTAAATATGAGGTGCTCTGCCTCTCAATTTCCTGCATCATCCAGGGGGGTTGGAGTAGATAGCCTACAAATACATTTTCCAACTCTAGATTGTAAGATTATAGGATGGACGGATGGGTGGACAGACATTTACAAGAGTGGAAGAGGGAGGATGATTGGCAGACAGATATTTATTGCCATGATGGATGTGCAGATCGGTATTGACGGATGGGTTGTTCTGTGGCTCAGCTTGATGGCATAAGTTTTTCATGTAGTTTGTGCATAATTTACTATAAGTAGTATGTTGTTTCCCACATTGAAGTGATGCACCCATCAGCAGCTTAAAATGCAGCAATGTCACTTCCCCTCCCCATTGCATTTCAAGTCGCACTTGCATGTTGCTGTACGCGCCTGAGGGCGGGAATGTCTTTACCCGATGCACTTTATGTTTCCCTGTGCCTGCAATGCGCCCCCCAAACTCCTGTTCAATGAAGCTGTCATCTGGCCATGGCCTGTCATCTGCACATGTGCAATGACTGTTTCTAGCGTACACACCTCAGCTTCACCATGGCTTCCATCTTCAAATCAGATGGGAACTGGTTTGTGAGGAAATGCCTCCAACAGCTGTATTTCTCAAGATAGATGGGGATTGTGGCTAATGTTACCGGTATGTGTACAGCGCTTCAAACACCAGCAGTGGGAGCGCACTGGAGCCAGAGTAAGTCGTAATGCGTACACAGTATCAATCTGCAGGATAGAGCCAATTAAAAAATTAAGGGCAAAATAGTTATACAAGGAAAACAGACAGGATTGTGAGAGGTGCATGAGCAAAAGACAATAACTTGGCAGGAGAGGAGATCCACACCAAGAAAGGGATGAGTGGAAATCTCTCCATTGAACTTGTATTCAAAGAGCTGGCCTGCAGGGTTCATCATACAATATGTCTAATGCCACTTTCCAAGATCTATTATATACTGATCTGTAAGTGCTCGCTGTCACAAGTCCTAAAGTTCTCTGTACGTAAGATATTCTATTTCCATGCTCAAAACAACTCATCTGGAATAACCATTGTCCATTTTTAATAGCAATCACAAACTCCAGTTGCTCGATAAACATGTTATGAGAGAGTATGAGACACCTACCCTTTTCACCCTCCATTTCTAAACTCAACTCGTGAGTCCCAAAGGGTGGTTGAAGACACTTAAGGAGCAACAAATCTGTGCTATGTTGCCTTGCATATGTGCTCCTAGCCTGAGTACAAACTCACTGAGTAGCACCTACAGATCAAGAACCAATACTGACCAGTTGTTAAGAGTGAATGAAGCTCATAGCTATCTATAAACCCATCACCTCTGTTGGGTTTGCAGTGAAGTGCCTATGATCCAAGGCTGTGAGTTTGAGATGCACATGCTTTGCATACAGAAGGTCCTAGGTTCGATCCCAGCCATTCAGTAGTATCTGGTGCCCACTGGGACTGGCAGGGTGGAAGGAAGGAGGACAAACAGTAGGTGGAGCCTGAACACCAATGACTGGCAGAACCAACTCGCTCTAGTTATGCTCCCTTCCCTTCTGAGTTCTGCAAGGAAGAGGAGGAGGAGGATTAGGAGGCTGACAGGCAGCGCCATGCCCTGGACTGGTTGCAAGCAGGAAGGCAGGGAGCTGGTGGGAGCTGGCTGAGGGCAGTGCCCCATTTGCCCTAATGGACCAGCTTCCATTATCTGCTGTAGCAGGTCATGAGAACCCTGAGACCCTGGAGAGCCACTGCCAGTCAGAGTAGGCAATACTGGCCATCTGGTCTGCTTTAAGGAAGCTTCCTATGAGTGTTGACATTTGACCAAGAGACCCCTTTCCCTTAAGTTAGGGTGACCACCCTTTCCCCCAGTCTTGCTCCTGAGCCTTTAACAGCAGCCTGCTCCATAGAAATTTAGCTGGTGGAGCTTTTGCTGCCACATATTTCCATGGCAGGAAAAGCTTCCCGTTAATTGCAGCGGCTGGTGTCCCTTGGGGCTGGTTGGGCGGATGCAGGGAGCCCAGTCAGTAGGTGGCGCCAAAGAGCCAATGACCTGCAGAACCAACTCATTCTAGTTTTGTTCCCATCCTTCTCCTCCCTGCTGAGTTCTACGGGGAGATTCAGGAGCAAGAGGAAGCTGATAGCCAATGCCGTCCCCCTGGGCTGGTTGGAAGTAAGAAGGCAGGCAGGCAGACAAGGGCTGTTTGAAAGCCAATTGTGGAGAAGTGCCCCATTTGCCTTAATGAACCAACTTCTACATTCTGTTAAGCCACTGACTGCAGTGTGGTGTTCTGACTAGGGAGACGCAGGTTCAAATCCCTGTTCTGTTATGAAACTGAGTGGATGGTTTTGGCTATCAATTGGCCTAAGAGAGCTGTTGCAAGACTAACACTGGGATGAGAAAAAGATCCAGGTAAATTAGCCAGTGCTCCTTGGAGAGGGTGTGAGAGAAACATAGACCATCCAGCAAGAAGTCCCCACCCCCACCCTGGCTAACCTACCTCACAGGTTTATTATTAGGGTTAAAATGGGATAAGCCCATGTATTTTGCCCTGATCACTCTGGATCGGATTGTGATGAATTCAACATATAAATAGGGACTGCTGCTGAAATGTCACCAAAAGTGAAATCCAAAATGAACTTGTAGGCTCCTCAGGCGAAGCCTCTGCATAATTTCAAGAAAAACCAAAAGAGTTCAAATAAAACTAGCAACATTTCCCTGGAGATTTTTGCGCATGCACCCATACACACACACACACACACACACACACACACACGGGTGCACTTTCCACCTAACACAGACTTTCCGTGTTAAAAGGGCCAGCCGTGTTCATAGGCCAAATAAATAGGCCAAAGGAAACCATCTTTGTTACAGTTTAATCTCATTCTTCCCACAAGGAGTTCAGGGTGGCACTAACGGTCCCACCCACCCCAATTCATCCTCACAACGACCCTGTGAGTAAAGTGAGTCTGAGAGAGCATGACAGGCCCAGAGCCAGCCAGTTAGCTTCGTGGATGAGGAGTAGATTGAGGGTGCAGGGTGTCCTCCCAACACACTAGCCACTATACCATACTGCCTCCCATACAATAAGCATAAAAGTGTTTCCCCTCCCCATGACCACTAGTGTAACTCATAAAACAATCCCTTCTCCTCTACCACCACCACACTGGTCCCCTCACATCCTGCCCCACAGCATGCTGTTGTCATTGTATAATTGATTGTATGTGTGCGACCCCCACAAATGTAACCAACCTGGCACAGATGCAGCACACATTCTGCTTGACCCCTCTGTATCTCATGCACCCATATGCTCGATTAAATCTCACCCATTAGCTCAATGCCAGAACCCACCCCAAGTACCTCTTTCCTTTCTCCCAGCTCCACAGCAACCACATCTCTTCCCTCCAGCAAATACTGTACCATATTCATCTGTGGCGGGGAATACAATCTTACAGCAATGTCACCATCTGGGATTAAACATTTGTGGGTTTGTTTGTTTTCAGGGGCGCGCGGTGAGACAGAAATATACACTGTACTATATACAAAATCTCTCTCTTTTTGCTTGAAACCCATCTCTCTTTCAAGTAGAAAGACACGGAGGGGGGAGGAGGGGTTGGGAAAAGCTCCTGGACACAAGCTTAAACCTCAGAATTGCTGTTACAATTATAATATCATAGTCTGTACACACAAAGGGCTCGTTCCAAGAATTTTGTATTTGTGCTCTAGCATTGAGAATTCACGCACAAACATGCACAGCGAGGGTATAGAATTCACATAGACTTCAATGTTGAAAGGAATTTACTTGCGCGACCACAGTACATACTCTCTCAAGGAGGGCAATCTGCCAAGAATTAATGGGAAATATGCAAACATTAAATCTACTCCTGACACACACACACACACACAGTTAAATAAGATGCACATATAAGACTACACACACACACACACACACACACACACACACACACCGTCCTCATCTTTATGCACCATGTAATCTAAGCACCGAGGCGTTAAAGGAGCCACCCATAAATCAGGCACCCTTATGAGCACTAACATGAAGAGGGGTGGGAGGTAAGCGTAAACATAATTCAATTGACACCACCCTGTGAAATTGCACACACAAGCTAGAGAGACAGGAGCTAATAGTAATCACAAACACAGACACACACCATTGGATAATCTAGACAGATTGATGTTAAAAGGATTGAAGAGGATCTCTTGCTTGCTTGCTCTCTCTCTCTCTCTCTCTCTCTCTCACACACACACACACACACACACAGTGCTGTAGAAAATCACAGACACATGCATTACATACCAGTGCAACACCTTGATAAAGGTGTCAAAACTACCGTGTCCCCTAATGCTGCATGCTGTATTTAAACAGAACAAAACCAGTAAAACATACTAGTGCTATGTTGGAAGTGTGCTAAAGGGACAGTACCAAACTACTGGCTGGAATCACTCTCCTAACATAGAACACTGTTTTGAAATCACAGACATCCTGCCTGCCAGGCAGTGCAGTGCACAGAGAAAGGTGCAGAATGAATTTACATCCAGCAATCCTCTCTGTCTCTCTCTCTCTCTCTCTCTCTCTCTCTGTCTCTCTCTCTCTCTCTCTCTCTCTCTCTCACACACACACACACACACACACACACACACACACACTATACTGGTGCAGCATACGGCTCATCTAAATGAGCAATTCTGGCTGTTTTGCAACACACATACAAAATGCATTTAAAGGGATCTGTATCTATTAGGCGTCAAAAAAATAGGAAGATGGGTGTAGTGTATAAAGGCTTGAACCCACACAGCTCCATAGGTTGAAAAGATTAACTGAAGGCAGCTGTTTGAAATCAGTTTTGTGTTTGTGCTTGGCTCTACAGAAAGCCAGAGAAATCTACAGAAAGGACGCTCAACTGTACATGCTTACTAGGTGTAACGGCAATCACACACACTGAAAAACATGAGATTTCATATGAAGTGACATGCAGTGTCTTGTATTGACTATACGCACATGTATGTACTAGCAAGGAAAGTTCCCACCTGCACAGACTCCACATTTCTGGGGGAGAGGAGAATTATGCCAATAAAAATTGCTTCCCATGCACCTCAGTGCAATAACAGAACCGCACAGAAACGAGTTAAGGATGTGTGTTCTCTTCACTAACTTATTAGCAAAGAATCCAAACACATCATCGCCAATCTGTGCTGTTATGTACCAGAGAAAACCCAACCTTCATCCAAGAGGATCTAAAGGAATTCACTAACACACCAACCAGAGGGCTTAAAAGTTAAGCATCTGCAATGCACATCAGGTGCTACAAAACAGCCATTCCGCTGCCCCTCAAGGAAAGGCCACAAGCTCACACCCAGGCCAAAGTTGTCCAAAGTAACACAACACTGGGCGAATCATCCAGAGTGGGAACCCAAAAGAGCAGCATTACATTAGCGAGATTCTCTTTTCCTTAGGACCAGCCAAGCAGGTTACAAGCTTCTTAATTACACAGAACTCTGGGACTGCCTGGGAAGAGTCCTGTATAACTCTGAGGCTTCCATCCTCTTAGAACTATTAGCTGATCTGAGCCCTTTCCTCATTCTGTGTCTCTAATGCAGATGGACACACACAGAGAGCAACCTGCTTTGAAGCGAAGAAAAGGCGATTCCCAAGCAGGACAATGTAACAGCTGTGTTACTAGCAGGGATTTCAGCGCACTGTTGGGAAGGGAGGTGGGCTAAGCGGGGGTCTGTATCTCTCACCTTGCTGTTAGAATCCCACCGGAGCTTTGAGATCCTTGCTCTTCCACCGCACCTGCATCGCTTTCCTGCTTTTTATTCTTAGTTATCTCTCTTTTCTCGCTCCAACCTTCCAAGGGGTGGCTGGGAGTGGGATGGGATGTTCACCCTTTCCCTCTTTCTTAAGGGAGGTTATCTTCTTGAAGGGCCGGTGACTACGCGACCCCCAAGCGACGATGGGTCTCTATCGCGGAAGGCCCCATCCAGAAGTTTGCTTCATCCAAAAAGTGGGAGAAGGAGAAGAAGATGAGGAAAGAGAGAGAGAGAGAGAAAGAGAGAGGTGGATGAGAGGAGAAGGGGCTGCAGTCTTCTTCTAGGAGGGGGGACACGACAGAATGAAAGAGGGAGAAGAAGGAGGGAGCTCTGGGAAGGGGGGGGCGCGACGAATGCAGCAGCCAGCCGCGGTTCTGTGGGGTGGGAGCAGGAGGGCGAGCTGGCGGTGGTCAATATGGAGCTGGGGGGCCGGAGGAGCGGAGCTGGGGGGCCGGAAGAAGGAATACAGCAGGAGCAGCAGGAGGGAGACGGGGAATGACAGGATGAAAAAGGGAGCCAAGAGGACGAATGCAGCAGGGGAAGAAGGGAGCGCGCGAGCAGACGACAGAGCGAGGGACGCAGAAGGAGAGGAGGGGAGAGGCAGAACGAGGCAGAGGGGCGAAAAGAGGGGTGCAGGAGCGGGGGGAGGCGGAGGGGGGGTTGAAAAGGGATGCAGCGGGTGGGGGAGGGGGAAAGGGAAGCCCTCGGAGGGACGAAGGAATCGGGGAAGCGGAAAAGGAGAGAATAGAAGAGGGATCCCGGCAGAAGGAGAGAGAGGGAAGGAAAGGAAGAGGGTCCGGAGAGGGGAATGCTGGGGTGGGGTGGGGGGTTTCCAGGCAGGAGGCAAAGGACTGAAAAAGCCACGCAATGGCGAGAAGCTGGGGGGGGGGGCAAGGGAATGCAGCAGCAGAGAAAGGGAGAACGAGCGAGTGGGGAGCGATCAGAAATCGCAGCAGGAGGAAAACCCGTGGGGGGGGGGAGTCAGGGAGCGCAGCAGAGATGCGGGTAAAAGAGGGAGGGGGAGAATTAAATCAATAAGTCCCAGTTGGGGGAAAGGAGGGTCTCCCTGAGCCAAATATAGCCTCGTTATCTGGAGGGCGACCCCCAAAAGGGGGAGAGAGAAGGGTGGCTGTGCGGGGGGGGGGAGGGATCGTTGGATGGAAAAAGAGAGCGGGCGAGGGGGGATGCGGTGGAGGCGCGCCGGAGGAGTGAGGAGGAGGGAGCCCGAGAGAGAGAAAGGCTGCTACCGATTTTGTCCTGGGGGGCTTCGATCGGGCAGTGATGCCGCAGTCGGGTGCCGAGAGGTGGCTGCCTGTCTCTCGGTCCCCCTCCCTCCTGCTTTCCCCCTCTCTCCGTCTCCCTCACACACACTCACACACTCACACGCACGCACACAAACACACAGGCTGGCACGCACAGGGCGCCCCCGCGGCCGGATCCCGCACGATCACGGGATCCGCTTGGCTGGGAACTGACGAGGGGCGCGAGGAGAATTCACAATCGCCCCAGCCCAGCGCACACGCACACACACACACACACCCCAGCCCGGCTCCCTGCAGCTGGCCGTGATGTCAGAGGGACCACTCTTAAAGGGACACGACGCCCCGGCTTCCCGCCCCGACCTCGCCAACCGGGGGGAAAGTGGGCTCGTCTGCTGGGTGGTGTGTGTGAGAGAGAGAGACAGAGAGACAGAAAGCGGATAGATCTGAATAGGAGAGGAACGCACGCACATGACAGATAGCAAGCGAGCAGGATGTAGCGGTGAATATCCGAAACGTGGGGAATGTCGACATTCTCCACATGTCTGACACTCGCGGTAACATTCGTTGTGCCCGCATTCACATGTGTGTGGAGCGCGCGTATGTTGGTCTAGACTGTCGACAGTCAGATATAAAAGTCAGCCTTCACCAAATTTCGGACAATGAGCTAGCCTAGATGTCTGCGTATGTTTTGGTACACACACACACACACACACACACACACACACACACACACGTGCCTTAGTGCAGGCATCTGAGCCCAATACATTCACAAAACCGACCTGGGATTGTCAGCATTTCGTCTATGAAAGCGAACAGTTAACCGATGTTTGGACAGACAGTCATTGTAGCCTATGGAGGTGTTTTTTTTTCTCTTGGTACCTGTCATATACAACAACTATCATCACCATCATCATTATTTCCTTTATCAGCAGCAGCAAAGATTCTCAGCTGATGCTGCTGGGATAATGCCAAGTAAATACAGTTCGTTAAAAATGTTAATAATAACAAAACGAGACACCCACAACTGGCACCTGCGCCTTAGAACACCACCTTGTTTTCTGCACACCTCTATGAAATGCACGTAAATCTCCTTCTCACCACCACGCACACGCGCGCGCGCGCGGGCGCGGAGTCTCCCCCTAGTGTGAGCATCAGGATGGGTGGCGAATGGAGAAAAGAGGTTTTGTAATGAGTCTTCATACGAGGAGTTCCTAGGACTGGCCGTGAGGGGACTGAGCGTCGATGCTCTCTGGAGCCAGGAATCTTGAAAAGGGGAGGGAGATCTGGTTTGGCTTTCTTTTCTTTTTCTTTTTTTTGTAATCTCGGTTTCTGAGGTCTCTTCGGAAGCTGAAGGGACTCCAGCCGAAGTCAGGAGGGCTCCTGGTCTCTCTCAATGAGAGCCTCGTTCAGTACACAACAGAAGATAATCCTGTTGACCCACAAGAAATGACCCAATCCCATATTATGGCAAAACCTTTATCAGATCCTCATTAGATATCATGGCCTTATGAAGCGTAAAGGTAAAGGGGCCCCTGACCATTAGGTCCAGTCGTGACCGACTCTGGGGTTGCGGCGCTCATCTAACCGGCGTACAGCTCATGTGGTCATGTGGCCAGCATGACAAAGCCGCTTCTGGCGAACCAGAGCAGCGCACGGAAACGCCGTTTACCTTCCCGCCGGAGCGGTTCCTATTTATCTACTTGCACTTTGACGTGCTTTCGAACTGCTAGGTTGGCAGGAGCAGGGGCCGAGCAACGGGAGCTCACCCCATCGCGGGGATTCGAACCGCTGATCTTCTGATCGGCAAGCCCTAGGCTCTGTGGTTTAACTATTAATCTGAGTTTTGGTCACATTGGAAGCTTTAGATTCCTTGGATCTCCAAGTGGTAATCTAGTGAGTTTACAGAACTGGGTTTCTCGGTTCCCTTGGTATGTTGAGGAAGTAAATGGGTTAGAAATGGGAAGAAACTGGGAGAGGAGCAGCTGTAGACAACTGGGAGGCAAGAAACTGGGAGAGGAGCCAGCAGCTGTCGTAGCTGAGGATGATGGGAGTTGTAGTCTCCAAAACGTCTGAGGGGCACCTGGTTGCGGAAGCCTGAGTCACAGGAGAGACGCATCAGTGGGTTTTAAAAAATTATTGTTGTGATTTATTCATCACCTTCCGCACATGTCCCAAGGCGATGCACAAAATAGGATCAAAACAGCTAAATAGCAGTTACAAAAATAAACAGAAACAATGCAGAATGAACACCGTATGGGAGACACTTCTGGGTGGAGCAAAAATGTCTTCTGGGGAAATGTCGAGAGTGGGCGCCTGGCCTATCTCAACAGGGGGCATTGTTCCACAGAGCAGGGGCAGCCTCACTGAAACCCCCAGATACTTCAAGGTTTACTGTTTGGAGCTGAGCTTCTGACCATTGCAGGAAATAGGAGCCAATGCTCAAGGAAAGTGGCAACAGGTAAAGGGCCCTAAGGACTGATGGGAAGTGAGGGCCTGAGACAGTGGGAGCAAGCTGTAGGAGCTTGTGGGAGCCCAAGGAGCAATGAAACTGATGGGGCTGGGTGGGAAGAAAGAAAGGGACTGAGACTCAGCTGTAGGGGTGAAGGAAGAAGGAGGGTCTGTGTGTGGGAGCTAGGACTATTCAGGGCCCACACTTTGCACGTGCTCAGGGGCACTTTTTTAGTACTACTTCATACACTGCACGTGCCTCTTGAATTTTTGCATGCCATGTATTTGTTTCAAAAGCAACACAAACACACAGCCGTGCTAGGAAAAAAGAAGTTGCCAACTTTGCATTTATTTGTTTGCAAACTGTATACCCGCACCTTTCCTCCCAAAAAAGCCTAGAGTGGCAAACAACAAATGATAAAATAATAATAAAAAAACCTCTTTAAAACAATTCCAATACAGATGTAGACTGTAGAAACACGCAAACATTCCCCAGTAAGCCTTCAATGAACTTCAAACCACAACCAGGCACTCGAAGAATCTGAAAAGATAAGATACCACAAAACCCCGATTTGCAACCCTGCCCCCTCCAGAAGGCAGCCGGGCCTTCCCATTCTGTTGCAGAACTGGGCCTCTGTGGTACCAGGTGCTGCAAAAACACCAAATGGCATCCATTCCTTGCCTTGAGGCATTTTGAGTGGGCGAATGTAGAGATATATTTATCATCAGACAGTAACAGAACAGAAGCCTCCTTTTATCCTTCTCCCCCCACAGCCCACAAACTCAGCCTCCCCTCTGCTCCAGTGACAGAGATGAGGGAAGATGGAGAGAAATCTCAGAGCTGGTGAGACTGTAAACAGTCAACAGGAGGAAGGTGGCTGGAAACTGAAAAAGTTTTGGGTTGTTTCTGCAGAGGGTATTTAAAAATCTCCAACTCCTTCTGTGAGATATGATAGGCTGAAATATTTAATTTGTAAAATTAAAGTATCATGCAAACACAAAGACACAAATCACCTCCTTTATTAAAATCAATAACATGAATACAAAAGCAACATATTCCTTGATCTGTGGTTGACATAAAGGGGGGTAAAGGGGACCCTGACCATTAGGTCCAGTCGTGACCGACTCTGGGGTTGCGGCGCTTATCTCACATTATTGGCCGAAGGAGCCAGCGTACAGCTTCCAGGTCATGTGGCCAGCATGACTAAGCCGCTTCTGCCGAACCAGAGCAGCCGCCGGAGTGGTTCCTATTTATCTACTTGCACTTGACGTGCTTTCGAACTGCTAGGTTGGCAGGAGCAGGGACCAAGCAACGGGAGCTCACCCCGTCGCGGGGATTCGAACCGCCGACCTTCTGATCAGCAAGCCCTAGCCTCAGTGGTTTAACCCACAACGCCACCCGCATCCCTCTGTTATTCTGTTCTTTGATCAAATGTGTGATAAACCAAGCTTTTTACTCTTAATTCTTTATCTATGCCCCCCAAAACTGAGAGGTTTTTTTAAGAAAGAAAGAAAGAAAGAGAAAGAAAGAAAGAAAGAAAGAAAGATGCAGAGGTAGTCTTCTCAGGGTTGTTGCCACCGTCACACATCACTTGCTTGCAGACCACTTTGGATCATGCAATGAGGTCATCATTGTGCATCATGAGAGGCAGCTGCCACCACCCTGTGACACTTCCTTCTCCTTGCCTTCTCCTTCAGTGTTGTGATGTCATCACACCCAGCATTTCCAGGGCCCTGCTCCATTTCATTGACTGTTGCTTGTTAATGGCAGCCAGAGAAACACTGAGTGTGATTGCCACCGCTTTATGAGTATTATCATTATTAATAATAATATTTATACATTGCTTTTCAACATAAAAGAAATCTGTAAAACCTAATAAAGCAACAATATGAGAGCAATTAAGACCAAACAAACCATTAAGCAATGAAAATAAAGCATGTAAAATCCAGGGATTCTGCATAAAACAAAAGCTGCCATTAAAAAAAAAATCACCCCTTCCTTCCTTTCACACCATCTATGTGCATGGTGCTGTACAAATAACAAGTTTGAAAGGACTCAGTCCATAAGGACTTAAAATCTAAAAGAGACTCAGGGAAGCAGCAGATGAAGGGGCAAATGGAGACGTGAGGAGGCAAGGGAAGAATATGTGATTGCATCAATTAAATGTTCTTTAGCTTAGGGCCTGGGCAGCGGGCGATCCAAAGACTTTGTGGGAAATGTGAGGTTTGGACTTGAAGCAAATAGGACTGATGGTCACACAGAGGCGTTATGGGAGGTGGTTCCAGGCATAGGCGGCAGCAGGAGAAAGTGGGTAGAGTCCATTCAGGGTGCAGGAGACCCTTGGGTGATTGAGCGTGGTAGAGTTGGTTGGGCGAAGATCACAGGAAAGGGCCTTCTAAACTAAGTTCATGAAATCCCACCTAAAAGAGAGGAGAAATGGGGGTTGGAGGAGCCCTCTGGAGTGTGTGCTTATGCCTTGAGATCTTCAGACAAAGGGTGATATACAAATTTAATAAATAAATAAGAACCAGGAGGGCTACTGCGAACAAGGCCCTGTTCTTGGCATCCAGCAGTCAGATCTAACCTGGCAACAGGTCCAAGGGAAATCCTCCAGTACTCAGGAAGGCTCAATTGCCATGGTGACTTTTTCTACTACTCAATGGTGTCTTCCCTATGTCATCTACTTTGGGCTACAGATTCATAGAGAGATACATTGGTTTATCAAAGGCCGGAGTAACAATCACACAATGAGAGCGTGGCGAAACTGAGTGAGTTGTAAGTGTCCCATCCCTGCATCCTGCCCATACCTAATTTGAGCCTGTGCATGCCACCAACCAGAGATAACAGCTGTGCCTGTTCGCTCCCCCCCCCCCCCGGCCCATATTTCAGCAGTATCCCATCCTGATACTGCTGGGGTTAACTTTTGACATTTTGCTAGAGTGAGCTACCACTGTAGTCAGGCACCAGTGTTTAGCCTTCCTCCCCAGGGTTTCTAGAAGTGGGTGAATGCATCAGAAATTTGAGCGGGTGGGTAAATGCATTGAGTCCCTTGGGCACACAGAGATGAAATGCATGGGCATGAAAGCCAAGGTGCCATGTAGGGCACAGCCTGCCATTTTAACACATGCCACAGTTACCAAGGATAGCATATTGTCAACCCCGTTTTTCACATCTAGGGAGCTCATAGCTAAGATGAAATTTGAGTAAAGATGTGAAGGCCAGGGAGGGAGGAGAGGACATTTGGGGGAAAGACTCAAAAGCATTTCCTCCCTATGAAATGGGGAAATGTGGGTATTTGGGGCGGAGGTGATTGGGTATATATCTTGTGAGCAAGTTTCTGTTTCAGAAGGATGAATGAAATAAGTTTTAAAAGAAGTGACTTGAGCTAATATTGTTACTCAGCCAATTCACACTGCCTGCAAACCTGTTAGTTCCAAGCTTCATAGGTGGTAATGTTAGTGATGACAGCGTCGCTACCATGTTGGATTTGGCGGCTAAGCAATCAACACTCTTTGGTGTTAGAAAAGTACTTTCAGATGTTGCAGAGCATAGGCCATCTTGATGTGCTTTGGTCCAGAAAGGCAGTCTGGGAGTCTGGCAAGCATATTGCTCCTACAACAGGGATGGGGAACCTGTGCCCTCCAGATCTCATTGACTCCAACCCATATAGGCCCCAGACACCCAAGCCAATGCTCAGGGACCATGAGACTGTATTCGAAGGGTGCGGAAGCTCCATCCCAAAGGCCAGACTTGGCCCACCAGAGGTCTCTGTTTGGTCTGCGAAGCCACGTCCCTCCAAACCATGCCCACTTGCTCCACATTTGATGGTGTATGTGATGTCAGGTGTGGGGCAAATACTGATGTGGCTGAAATGGAGCAACTGTGAGCTCCAGGATTGTCCCTTTGCTGCTGGAGCAAGGAACGCTCCCACTGCTCATCTGCTGGCTTTCAGAGGTTCAAAGAGCAGCTCAGAGCTGTTTGCAAAAGGGCTTTCAAAAAGCCCCTACACTGCACTTTGAAGTTGCAGCAATCTGGACTTCAACGCACAGCATCATCTGATGTTGTAGTGACACTAGGTGATTGACAGGTGTGTAGCCCTACCCACATGTCAAATTTGCCCCCCAGCCCACCCTCGGGTTGGGGATATAGTCTGGCATGCTGACTAGAAAACATTTGCCCTTTGCCAGGCTTGCAGCAGAAATGCGAGAGGTGATGAGTAAGTAGCCATAGGCTGACAGCATCAGTTTGAAAAAGTGCTCCCCCCCTCCCCCCAATTCCTTACACAGACTTAGGCACCTCCATAGCAAGAGTCTACAGAGCAGCCTTCACCAACCTGGCACCCTCTAGATATTTTGAGCTACAACTCCCGTTGGCCCCAGCCAGCACCAGGTTAGCAAAGGTTGCTATAGGGCTTCATCTCTTGGCTTGCACAAATCTTTGAGAGCGGGGACTCTGTCCCATCAATCTTGGCCAGTGTGGCCAATGGCTAAGGATGATGGGAAAGGTACAGGTGTCTCCCCACATTTGACTCGTGAGTGACCGCATATATATGCGGGGCTGGGAAATAATTAAATCAATTGAAACTGCAAGAAAAGGCACACACAAAGGGCGAAAATGGCCGAAGAACAGTGAGAAAGCTGCAAAAATGGAGCAAAAAGAGCAACCCCAAGCACTTTGGGGTACCAGTATACTTCTGAATCACAGCCAGGCACTCCGGGGCACTGGTCTACCCCCCCCCCCAATTGCTGTTTCCACATCATCAGTGATGAGGAAGACTGAGAGCCACCATTGCCACCATTCATGCCAGTCGGGTAAGTGCTGCTGGTTTTTAAAGGGTTTTTCAAGGATTCCCAGAGGTTTTGAGGGTGTTTGCAGGCTTTTCGGATTATGTTCACCACTACACGTGATTTCACATATCTGTGCGGTAGCCGGGAATGTAATGTAACCCCCGTGTAAGTGGGGAGATGCCTGTATATGCACATGAAACACAGAAGGTTATAATTGCCCCCTTGCCAAACTATGAAAGAGTCACGAACGAAAGAAGTTGGAACGTGTCCAGAGGAGGGCAACCAAAATGGTCAAAGGCCTGGAAACGATGCCTTATGAGGAACGGCTTAGGGAGCTGGGTATGTTTAGCCTGGAGAAGAGAAGGTTAAGGGGTGATATGATAGCCATGTTCAAATATATAAAAGGATGTCATATAGAGGAGGAAGAAAGGTTATTTTCTGCTGCTCCAGAGAAGCGGACACGGAGCAATGGATTCAAACTACAAGAAAGAAGATTCCACCTAAACATTAGGAAGAATTTCTTGACAGTAAGAGCTGTTCGACAGTGGAATTTGCTGCCAAGGAGTGTGGTGGAGTCTCCTTCTTTGGAGGTCTTTAAGCAGAGGCTTGACAGCCACCTGTCAGGAATGCTTTGATGGTGTTTCCTGCTTGGCAGGGGGTTGGACTGGATGGCCCTTGTGGTCTCTTCCAACTCTATGATTCTATGAAGTAGTTGTTCCCTTGCCCCTTTGGGGGCTGGCTCAGACCTTGCCAGTCTGCGATGCTGCTTAAAGTCTCACCCTCTACTGTTGCCCATTAAACCCCTTGTTTGCCTGTTCCCAATCTGACCATCACCCTTCTTAAATTATTTCCCGACAACGAGAGCCAGGCGCAATTGTGAAGGAGCTCTGGAAAGTCAAATTTTGAAAAGAAGATTGGGGGGGGGGGGAGAGAGAGAGAGAGCAAGGGCGGGTGTCAGATAACACTGAACTCAGCACCCGGAGCTCAAAGTGCTGAATTGCCTTCTCTCTCTCTCTCTCTCTCTCTCTCTCTCTCTCTCTCTCTCTCTCTCTCTCTCCTCCCAAGTACATTTTACTCCTCTAATAGCTTCATGTTTCCCTTTGTTCAGCTGTCACAGCTCACGTCCCCTTCAAAGACTCTGCTTTGAAACACAACATTATTTATTGAACAGGCAATTTGCCGGGGATGGAAGGAAGGGGGGGAGAGGTATCCCTGCCCAGTCCTACAGATGGCCCTTGATCCTTGGACACCCATAAACCAGTTGGGCCTTTCCCTTTGGTTTCCCCCAAACCCCCTGGTTCAAAACATCTCTCATTTCTTTGCGGCATCCCTGGGTTCCCTGCATTTTCTAGATTTGCCGATAACAGTGTGCAGCAGCAGCAGCAGCAGCTGAAGATTGCTGCAGCACCCAACAAATCCTAGAATGCCACTGTTAACTCCAACTCAGGGCAAGCCCAAGGCATTTTGCTGCCTGAGGCAAAAGATGTGAGGCCCCTCTCACCCATTCCATGCTCGGAAGCCGACCAGACTGGTTGTTTAATCTCAGTGGATGAGACAACGTCCTTCAGAATATCTCAGGGCAAACGACTCGCTTAGGGGGCACAGGGCAGGCTGTGTGTGACACATAGCTTTGCCATCCCAGCACCTCACAGCTGACCCCAACACCTATATCTGCTGCTGGAGGCTGCCTAATGGTAGAGTTGGCCCTTAGTGACCAGGAACAGCAGGAGTTACTAAGAATTTAAATGGCCTGGGGCACAGGCTCCCAACATGAATGAGCATAAATGTATGGAAGGCCTGTGGATGGGTGGGTCTAGTGGGCAGGTGCCCTGCAAGCAAAGTTTTTTTTCAAAAAAAGGAAGAGGGAAGGGGCAAGAGATTTGGGGCCTGGCACAAGAGTCCCGGGACTTCCCTTTGGGCCAGCCCCTAATAATTAACGCCCCTGCCTAGCATAGTATACATCCCCTGGATCACAGTCCCGATAATATATGGGTGCAATAGGCAGGGTGAGCATGTGTCAAAATAATAATCCCTTGTGTGTATTAAATGTTTCCCTATTTTTGTCTGTGAAATTATGGAGGGGACAACTAGCAAATTTATGTCACACACACACAGCTGTCAATCTGGGTGATAACAACTTCTGAACACTCTTCAACCTCTGATATGCTTGTTCAAGAGCAGGGTTTGATTATCTCGCTCACCCCCTTCACTATAGCATCTTGGCTTGCTGCATACATTGTGCCCAAGAGCCATTGTGAGCTAAAGGCACCCACCCAGTGCTGAGGCACAGCAAGCCTCAGCCCCCTTCTGGTTCTGAGCTTGTTTTCTTCCCTGCCCCTAGGGGCAGATGGCTCTTTTAATTTTGGTTTCTCTGAGTTTCTCGGTTTTCCAATCTTAGGTTCGGTTCACTGCCCTTGCACATCCGTTTGTAATTTTTTTTTGAAAGTCCTCATGACAATTTGTCATTATTTTAATGCACAGTTCTACTATATACATTTTTTTACAAGCAATTTACACATAATTGTGTATGTTATTTTCACAAACATGGTGTGTTGTTGTTGTTGTTGTTTTGCATTCTTTAGTACATGCTTTTTGTTTGGAAAACTGCCCTGCAGAAATTGGAGAATTCCAAAAGGTAACTTTGTTTTTTTAATTTGCATATTGTTTTAGGAAGGTGCGAATCACCAAATCTGCCCTGTCTGCCTCCTCCTGCCTCAATTCTAAGCTTAGAGCTGGAAAGATGAATAGGTGCTTTCTGCCTGGAAATCACGCTGCATTTTAGAGACATATAGCGTAAGGTCAGGGACACTACCTTGTCGTGTGTGTGTGTGTGTGTGTGTGTGTGTGTGTGTGTGTGTGTGTGTTAGCAACAAGCAAATTTTGGATGGCCACTGAGGCCACCAAAGATTTATCAGCCCCTGCTCAAGAGGTAAAGGAGATTCAGACCTGGTCTAAATATAATAAGCAAAAAGAGCTGGCGAATGAAGTGATGAAAAAACTCGAGGTGTTAGTGTGGATTGTACCAATTCAGCTGAGGAATCCAGTTTTTGAATTCTCCTCCAGTGCTTTTCCCCTGGGGGGACGCATACCCCTAAACATTTTGTGAATCTAAGTTTGGCCTGATTGAGGGGCAGTATTTCAATATGAGTAGGAAAATGAGAGTACCCCTAAACATTTTTTTAGGGGAAAAAACACTGTTCTCCCCTATGTGTGAAACCCCCTACAGTAGAAAAATGGCGTGATTGGGAGTGGGCTGAGCTTGAATCCTCCTCTCTGAAGTATTTTTTTAATTTGATTTCTTGCTTGCAGGGATTAAAATTATTTTCTGAGGTTATTCTTCTTGTTGTTTTCACCATACCTAAACAATAACAATTAAACGAGAAGCTGGCTTGCAGGTTCTCTGCATGCGGTGCTTAGAAGTGCTTTCCCACTCAGTCTGAAGTGGCCCAGGTTCATCCCATTATCTCTCCACCACATCGTTCTGCGGGGTGTGTAGAACAGGCCTCAAGAGGCTGGGAATCGAAAGAGAGTCAACAGCACTTGTTGGCAGCAAGGGGGCGGCTTTTGAGTCCTTGTTCTTTCGTCACAACACCAGTTTAAACTGCAAAGTTATCTCTGCTGTTCCCTAGAAGAACAAAGCATCCTTTCAAGAGCGTCAGCAAGAGAGCGAAGGTTTAGAGACCCTTCTGGACTTCGGCCCTAAAGTCCTGCACTGATGGTAACCAAGGTGAGAGCCTATGATGGATGTAGCTCAGGCGGTAGAGCCTGAGACTCTTAATCTCAAGGTCGTGGGTTCGAGCATCACATTGGGCAAAAAGATTCCTGCATCACAGGGGGTTGGACTAGATGACCCCTGTGGTCCTTTCTATGATTTTATTTTTCTAAGAGAGCGTGTGGTCAGGTAAGAACACCGGGACTTATGGACTTACGGACTCTTATGTCTGGATAACCACCTTGCAAGGACAACCTCTGAGCTGTGGCTGTGTAAACATGACATCTCACCAGAAGATTAAGGACAGTCACGTGTCAGAGATCTTCTCCATGTGGTAGAGCAGGCATCCCCAAACTGCGGCCCTCCAGATGAGGGACAGTGTGCCTGTGGCGCTCCAGTTGTTGTACTCCAACTCCCATCAGCCCCGGGCAGCATGGCCAAAGGTCAGGGGTGATGGGAGTTGTAGTTCAGCAACATCTGGAGGGCCACAGCTTTCCCAACCATCCTTTGGAGGCTAGGTAAAGGTAAAGGGACCCCTGACCATTAGGTCCAGTCATGACCGACTCTGGGGTTGCGGTGCTCTTCTCACATTATTGGCCGAGGGAGCCGGCGTACAGCTTCCAGGTCATGTGGCCAGCATGACTAAGCCGCTTCTGGAGAACCAGAGCAGCGCACGGAAATGCCATTTACCTTCCTGCTGGAGCGGTACCTATTGATCTACTTGCACTTTGACGTGCTTTCGAACTGCTAGGTTGGCAGGAGCAGGGACCGAGCAACAGGAGCTCACCCCGTCACGGGGATTTGAACTGCCGACCTTCTGATCAGCAAGCCCTAGGCTCTGTGGTTTAACCCACAGCGCCACCCGCGTCCCTTGGAGACTAGAGGGTGATCTTATTCATGTATGTTATGGGGTCCGTACACCAGGGGCGAAGCTTTATCATCAGCCCAAGGGCTTCCTTCCTTCGTGGACAACCTTCTGCATGTCAAGAGATGGGCGTGGCCAAAGGCAAACATGGACAGAGCAAGGGACATGACTCTCATTTTTGTACCGTCAGCTCCATTCCACCCATGAAAACTCCAGAGGTTTCTAAATAGGCACAAATCTTTACATCAGCCATCCAGGCAAACAAGAAGCATAATCAAGGTATCAAGGACACAAACCAACTAGCCAAAAGCATGCGCTGAAGGTACAGAGTGAGACCCAGGGAGAGTTCTGAGGGCCTAATGATGAATGGAGGGCCACATTTGCCCCCGCCCCAGATCTAAGCTTCCTTACCTGTGTTGCAAATCCTATCAGTGCCGCTGGCTCCCTCCCATTGCCCCTGATTATTACAGGGGTCAGCAAACTTTTTCAGCAGGGGGCCGGTCCACCGTCCCTCAGAACTTGTGGGGGGCCGGACTATATCTTGAAAAAAAATAATGAATTCCTCTGCCCCACAAATAACCCAAAGATGTCTTTTAAATAAAAGCACACATTCTACTCATGTAAAAACACGCTGATTCCCGGACTGTCCACGGGCCGGATTGAGAAGGCGATTGGGCCGCATCCAGCCCATGGGCCTTAGTTTGCCTACCTCTGGATTATTAGGTGCTTCTCCCTCCCTCCCTCCCTCCCTCCTGCTGCTAGCTGGATGCCACAGCCAACTCAGGTAACCCAGCCCCTTCTCCCCCTATGCTTGGGCTGAGTTTTAGGGCTTTCAAAAAAGCATTTCCCTTCAAGTGCATCAGTCGCAGCAGCAAAAGAGGAAAAAATGCTTCGCTCTCCTTGTGACTCCTAGCCTCTGCCCCTTCTTGGTTCGCCACATTGCTTACTTCTCCTGGTCTCATTTATTCCATGTATAACATTGTGCATATGATGTGTCCTGTTGGGCAAGATTAAGTAGACCTTGTCTGATTCAAGGCTGAGACGGGGGAACAGAGCTCCCTCTGCTGGCGATGACTCACACTGGTTCATTTTACTCCTGGGAAATGTTGCTCAGGGCTACAGAGAGAGTGCCAGAAGGTTTGAAGGGTGAGGCTCTTGTTGGGGGGCTGCGTGCACATGCACACAAATGCAAAGGGAACCCCAATGAGCCTGCCAGCAGCTCTAGTGTTCAATGTGATTATGAGAAGGGGGGGGGGGGAACTTGCAGATGAACACACCAGGGTTTTGTTTTTAAAAAATAAATCAACAGCACTTGGAGAAAGAAGACCCACGTCCTTGCTAATGCTCCTTTAGCAGTCTGCTTTCCTCTGCAGCTTCTATCCCAGTAGGCAGCCCTGTCCATTGACATCTCTAAACTGTCCCTCCTTGTCAGATGCAGGAGAGTTAGTCTGTAGTCTGAGGACCACCAGTGGACCGTGAGCTTCCTTCAAGTGGTCCATGGCATGTTGGTAAAAAATGGCAGTGGCTGTGAGTGGTGGGTGCAGGGACCTTTCCTGTGTTCTCAGAACCCAGCAGTCCGGCCTGCCTGGAAGGTGGAAGGGACAGAGGCACTTGGAATAGCTCAGTCGGTAGAGAATCTTAATCTCAGGGCCATGGGTTCAAGCCCCGCACTGGGCAAAATATTGCTGCATTGCAGGGACTAGATGACCCCCCCCCCACTGATCCCTTCCAACTTTTACAGTTCTGTGATTCCATGAAAGGAGTGGAGAGGATTATCATCGCAAAAGACAGAGCGATAGGAAGAGAGGGGAGGCAAATTGAAAGGTGTGGTAAAGGTCTACGGAGTTGAACACCAGTGGAAATCTGCTTATGTATTGGAATGGTTTTTAATGCTTTTTTAATTGTTTTATCACTTGTGGTTTGCTGCCCTGAGCTCCCTCTGGGAGGAAGGGGGGTATAAATTAAATAAATAATGATTTAAAATGTAATACAATATAGAATAAATAAAAGAAGTGTTAAAAGTGGCTGGGGAAACCCAGCCAGATGGGTGGGGTATAAATAATAATAATAATAATAATAATAATAATAATAATAATAATAATAATAATAATAATAATCGAGCATCTACCACAGCACATTCTGAATTATCACTATGGGCCAAAAAAAGCATTAAGTGGCCCACCAACACTCTCTGTAATTTTCAAGTGGTCTGCTGGAGAAAAAGAAGTAACTAACCTAAGTGGCCTAAGCGTGCTGAGTCGAGGACTTTCAATGATGATTGAATTATTCTCTCATGCTCCCCAGCTATCTTCACAAGTACTTTGCAATCTGGGCAGTTAAAAAGTATGGTGTTTTCCTTATCCACTCTTATGTGTTTTTATGGGCAAAAAAAAAAATATCCCCATTAATGACAATGGAAGATATGCCAGACCACTTTGGTCCATCTAAACCCCGCATTAGTGTCTACTTTGACTGGCAGTGTCTCTCCAGCCAAGGTCTTTCCCCATATTGGCTACCTTGACATTTCTTTAAAAAAAAAAAAAAGAACGGGATGGTGGGAATTGAACCCAGGACATTCTCTATGAAAACCATGCACTCTTACCACAGAGTTACGGGAATGAGAAAGAGAACATTTAAAGCTGCCAAGCGGTTGATCCATCTGGCCCAGTTTTGTCCTACTACAACCAGCATGGTCTCTGTGTAGTAGTCTGTTAAGTATTCTGTGTTGGCTGGGGGTCTGCATGCTGAGGGGGGTTGGGCTAGATGAGCCTCAGGGGTCCCTTCCAACTCTACAATTCTAGGATTCCAGGCCTTGCTAATAGTCATCCTTCGCCATCTGGTGGCCATGTGTCCTCACTGCGCTTGGAAGGAACGCATCTGCTATCATTTGTTACTAGTAAATTAAGCCCGTTATCAGATAACGGGCCCTAGAACATATGGGGCCATTGGGGGTGTAGCGGTCCCTCCCATTAACCCTTCCCTCCCCAGACTCCTCTCCCTCCCATTAACCCTTCCCCTCCCCAGCAGCCTGTTCAATCAGATGCCTTTGGGAAACCCACAAACACAGCTCAGCTCTCTCTCTCTCACACACACACCTCCCCCCCCACCTCCCACACCTCCAGAAATAGCTCGCCTCTCTCTCTCCCTCCCAGACACACACACACCTCCCCCCCCATCCCCGGCGACCGGGCGGCAGCGCGAGGCGGGCAGGGGGTGGTGGGGAGGCTGGTGTGCGGGCGGTGGCGAGGGAGGTAAAAATCCGGCTCCCTGGTGGTGACAGCAGGGCTCAGCTTGGGCGAAGGGAGAGCGAGAGCGTGGCGACGCCTCCTCCGCCTCCAGGCTCCTCCGTTTTGGGCCGTGAGGTCAGTGAGGCGTTCTCGGAGAGGACCTGGCTCCGCCTCCCGCTGGCGTCTCCCACTCCCCGCTTCCTACAGCCTCTCCCCGCCGCCGGCTCCAGCCTCGGCCGCTACTCCAGAGGAGGAGAAAAGCGGAGGCGAGGGAGGAGGAAGCAGGGGAGGGGGGGGAAAAGGAGGGTGTTTTTGAGGCGCCCTCGGAGGGCGGTTCTTTATTCATGCGGCGGCAGCGGCGGAGCCGCCACCACCGCCGCTCCACAGCCAGCAGCAGCAGGAGGAGCAGGAGCCACCTCAGTGCGCCACCGCCGCCTGCCTCAGCTCTCCCGCCCCTCCTCAGCCGGGCTGCCCTCCTCCTCCTCCGGCGAACGGCGGCGGGGCCGGAGCATGCGGTGGGCGCGGAGCCCTCGGAGGCCCTGGAGGCCCTGGAGGTGGTAGCAGCAGCAGCAATGGCTGCTATGGATCGGCGGCTGCCGAATCTCCATTACTTCGCGAGGCAGAGCTGGAGCGCCTGGGTGGAGAGGGCAAGAGGGCCGGGCCGGCCACTGCCGAGACAGGTGAGCGCGGCCGCCCGGAGGTGGAGGCGGCGGCCAGCGGCGGGGGGAGCGGGGCTTCGCCCCGCTTCCCCTGCGCTTTCCAGGCAGTAATGGCGGCAGCGGGAGCCTCCAGTAAAGGCGGCGGCGGAAGTGGCTTCTGCTGTCCAATCCCTGCGTCTCCTTTCTGACATGCGCAGTAGCGCACTTCCGTGACACACAGAAAGTGGACGCAGGGACACTTGAAGATTATTATATAGGATGCACACTGTGCTGATTCCAAGGACAAGCAGTCCTTGCAATCCCTGTAAGGCTACATACCAGTAACCCCAGCCAGGGTTTCAGCCCCTGCTGTCCACACACGCCCTTGTGGGTGCTAGCATACACACTCAGTTTCCCATCATCGGTGCTGTGGTATCCAGGGGCAGGGAGTGGCAAGCAGGGAAGAGGTGGCTGGTGCTTTCTATATCCAGGAATACTTCTGGTTGTGCACTACAGGGTGCAACTGAGACTTCTGCTCAAGGGCACGAAGGCAGACATGGCATTTGTAGGGTAGTGAGGTTTTCAATAATCATACTGCTATGCTCTGCCCATCCCACTTCCACCAAACAGTGAGAAGCTCCAGGATGCAGCAGATTTCAGTTTTCTTTGGTAGGAGGTGAGCGGAGGCTTACGGACGTGTTTTGTAATATTTGCATTTGTTTACAGGTTGAGCATAGGTAGAGGCATCTGGTTTAAGCAACACAAAGCCAAAGCACTTCTGTTGGTTCTGCATCAGATGTCTAGGGAGACAGGGCCCCAGGGTTGCACTTGGAAATCTAAGCAAATGTAATGGTCACCGCAAAATGCTTATTCCATACAAGAAAAACCGCTGGTGCTTAGTGCCTCCCCCTCAAAAAACAAACAAACAGGAAATCAGCTACCTCCCCCCCCCAAAATAAAAAAAATAAAACACAAACAGTAAAGTCACCACCCTGAGAAACAAGCAATCCAGCTCAAAGAGAAAAAAGTTCAAACATTTCTAAAAGTAAAAGATAAAAAATATATATTTGGGAGCTGCAGGGGATCTTGGCAGGCCACAAGGGGGCGCTTGAGGGTGCCACAGAGTCCATATTGGGGACCCCAGTAAGAGTGGGTATTATATACACATAGCTGTAAGGGATCAGGGGTGTATGAGGCGTTAGGGGAGTAGTACCTCTGGCGGGGGACATGTCATGCTCCTTCTGGGGTACTTTGTCCTTTCATCCCTACCCTGCACTGAGCTCTCACCTGCGGCTCCTAGGAGCTGCCAGCATGTGACAGAGGCCACACCTGGGAATGTCTTCGACTGGCTGGCTAAGCCAGCCGAGGTGTCTCAAACCTCGGTGAGTAAGGGACTTCCTCTGCGTGTGAAGACAGGCTCCAGTGGACTGAGCGGATGAGATCAATAGCGGGTCCGATGGTCAAGAAGGCAGTTTCTGCACATGCAGAAGTGAGGAGCAGATGGGGCTCCTCAATTTGGGAAAGTAGCCCGTCTAGGAGAAGGAAAACTCTGGTCCTAAACCTCCATTGCATTGTGGGACATCTTCAGGAGAAGAAAAGGCAAAAGAGTAAACCCTACACCAGGGGTCGGCAAGGTTTACCTCGCCTGGGCTGGTTCACTCCAGCATGTGTGCCCGCGATTTCCGGCGTCTGCGTCTGTGTCTGCACAGACACGATTTCCAGCACCACGGAAGCAAGTCCCTGCGCTGTGCTGTGCTGGTTTAGCACAGCGCACGGGGACTTGCTGAGCGGGTGGCTCGGTTCGGGGGCGGCTGGTGGGCCGGTTAAACGATCCCCGTGGGCCGCTTGTGGCCCATGGGCCTTAGGTTGCTGACCCCTGCCTTACACAAATCCGGAGTGGACTCCCTAAAACACGGTTGGATGGCACCTTTTATGCCTCCTTCCTGTAACTCCTGCAGCCAAGCTGTTGCCAAACATATTGCTCTGCTTTCCTTTAGACCACATCAGCGAGGCCGAGAGGGAGGTCTTGTCGTCTGTGCAGCCCAGGACCTCTATACACACTGCCCAGGCTTGTGCCCCGGGGAGGTCACTTTGGTGCTGCTTACATAGCAGTTTGACTTCACCCCTGGAGGTACGCTCCATTGTCTCTTGAGGCAGACGGGTGCCAACAACAACATAATGGACCAGCACACATTTGTGGATTCTCTGGGGGTGTAGTGAAGAGGGTTGTTACGTGGAGCTCCTGAAATCCACCACAACAACTATGATGGCAGCTGGTGCAATCACCGCCACCGCCGCCTCCCCTCCCTCCCACCACTGCTGTTTGCAAGGCGCTTTGTTCCCCAACAGGAATGGGGTACGGGTGGGGAGTGGAGATGGCGGCAGTGGAGCAGCTGGCCAGGAGGAGGAAGAGGGGGCTGTAGCAGATGCCAGCATTCGATACGCTGCTATACGGAGCTCAAAGCGCATTTGCAGTTCTGGGGGCCTCTTTTTGACTGGCGTCTGTTATGTCATAGAGCTTCACTGATTACTTTAGGCTTGCATACATACCCCATCAAAAACACATCCCCCCCCAAAAAAAAGAATATTTGGAATTGTATCTCTGTGATAGGAAAACTACAGCTCCCAGGATTCTTTGGAGGTGGGATGTATGCTTTTAATTTCCTTTTAGTGCATGGTGTGTGGGCAGCCTAGGAGAGACTGCCCACAGAATGATCTAGAAGAAAGAGGATCCGCGAGGATTGAGAAAATGCACACCTCAGTGTTTGGATTGAGAACTGTAGCAGAGCTGAAAAGCTGCTGTGGAGAATTCTAAACATCCTCCCCTAATGTTCAATATATCACGAAATTCCTTTGTACCTTAAGCAATAGCCTGGGGGTTCTGAAACAGTTAAAGCAATCTAAAAACAATCACAGTTAAAAACATCTAAAAGCAGTTACAGCTGAAAACATTCTAAATGCCATGACAGTAAACAACTGTCTTCTGTCCAACGATCACAGGAACAATATTCTTGAACCACCAAATGCCTGGGTAAACAGGCTTGTTTTCCTATTCCTCTGGCTATTTAATAATGATAGATACAGGCATGCACCTCATGAGGGAGGGCATTCCACAATGAGGGGGGGCTACTGCTGAAAAGGCCCTGTTAGTGTGAGTTGCTAGCACTGTCAGCTCCCTCTTCAGACTCTCTAGGGGCCTTCTGTACTCCTGCCTGAGCTGCTCTTCAGGGACTGCTCACTTTTGATGGGTAGCATCAAGGACCCCCATGCTCTCTTCTTGGGGTTCTTTGACTTGGATGGGAGAAGAGGAGAAGGGAGTCTCTGTCAGCTCCAGGCTGTAAGCATCCTTTCCAACATTTAAGGCTGGGCCACAAGGGTGAGTGGAGTGCTGCCTCGCCAACTTCAGTGTGCACTCAGCCCATTTTCTTACTTGCAACCAGCCCAGAGGGTGGCCCTGGCTGCCAGCATCCTCCTTAAAGCCACATTTATGCCCTACGTTTTAAGCACCATGATATTACAGTGGTACCTCGGGTTACAGACGCTTCAGGTTACATACACTTCAGGTTACATATGCTTCAGGTTACAGACTCCGCTAACCCAGAAATATTACCTCGGGTTAAGAACTTTGCTTCAGGATGAGAACAGAAATCGGGCAGCGGCGGCGCAGCGGCAGCGGGAGGCCCCATTAGCTAAAGTGGTGCTTCAGGTTAAGAACGTTTTCAGGTTAAGAACGGACCTCCGGAACGAATTAAGTACGTAACCAGAGGTACCACTGTACTTTGACCCATCATTCTTCCCTCAAATAATCCTGGAAGCTGTAGTTTGTTATGGACACTGAGAAAGGTTAGGAGACACCCCTCCCACATTCCACTCGCAGAGCTACAGTTCCCAGAGTTTCCTGTGAAGAGGGATTGCCTGTTACTCCACTCTAGGAATTGGCCCAAGGGGCTCTAGGCATCATTGCTTTCCACCACTCCACAGATAAAAACAGCAGCATGCTTGTAGTATTCTTTTGTTAAGAGCTTCCTATTCGCTTTTCTGGAAGGGGCAAATATTTTTGTATTCCTACACAGCTTTTTTTGGGGGGGTACACCTGGTGCCTGTTAAGTACCAGCTGTATGGATGCCCTCAAAGAAGGTGAGCTGAATAGCCAGTTGAACAACAGTAACAAAACTTCACAGGCTGCCTTTGTGTTATGCCTGATCACCAGGCCTGCCAAATCATCGCTGCCAGATTGCCAATTCAAGCTCAGCGTTTTGTACTGGGAAGCCTGACGGAGGCAAAATGGCTTTTTATTGACACGTGGCACTCAAACATACAGACTGGCTGTCAGGTTTCAGGCACCATTAAGGAGAGCGGAGTGGACCATAGCCAGATCTGACCCAGGAGCCGCCATCTGCCAGGAAGATCGCCTGTACAGGACTTCAGGGAAATGAATGAGAGATACACAAGAACTTGGCAAAATTACGCTTTTTTCTCCTGCATTTCCAGTTCATTTATGTGGGGATCTTCCTAGTGCATCTCACATGGGATTACTGGGTGCTGTAGGCTTTTACTCCTGACACGCTGCCCAGGCTTGCACCCCAGAGAGGTCACTTCGGTGCCGCTAACACAGAAGTTTGGCTTCACCCTGGAGGAACACTCCATTGTCTCTTGAGACAGACAGATGCCAACAGGCTTTTCTTTAGAAAGCAAAAGAAAGTAGTTCAGAGCATCTGCTTTGTATGCAGAGGCTCCCAGGTTCAATCTCTGGTATCTCCAGGTAGGAGTGCAAAATCTAGAAGGCCAATGCTCTGCCCTTCTAGAGCACCTTTTTATATTGCTATTAGAAATAAAGGGTGGTGGTCCCAGATTTTTAGGGGCGGGCAGCTGCTGCCCAGTGGCTGACCACCTACTTTGCATGCAAATGTTCCTGTGTTCAATTCTTTGGCATCTACCTCCAGGACCAGAGGTGGGAAGAAAAAAAAATCCTGAAACCCTGGAGAGCTGCTGCCAGCCAGTGCAGACAGTACTGAGCTAAATGGACCCATAGTCTGACTTTTATCAGGCTACCTGTCATGGATGCCTTAGTTAAGATTCCTGCATTGCAGGGGGGTTAGACTAGATGGCCCTTGGTGGTCCCCTTCCAACTCTATTATTCTATGATTCTATGTTCCAGCCAAGAAGCTCAAATGCCTCAATCATCCTACAAGTCCAGCAACCTCACCTCCTTTATTTGAAGACACCCTTACTTTTCCTGCGAGAGAAACTAGGTCAAGGAAAGATACCTCCTTTTGCAAATGACGTTTCGCACTTGTCACGGCTTGGGATCCTCATAGCAACAGCCGCCGTACTCTTGAGATGCCCCCCCCCCGCCTCCCCGCCCTCCGGCTCTCATCTCATCTGCACTTCCTGTATGCTCCAGCGGGGGGCAGCATTGTCTATCTGCCTGGATGTCTCGCATCCATGCGCAAGTAGACGAAAGGAGATCAGATTGCTTGCAGCCACCCCTTTTTAAAAAAATGCTTAACTATTTAACAAGCAATGCTTTGTGAAACAAATACAACAACACACACACACTCTACCAATATTTTAAGCAGCGCTTCAGCTTGTGGTACATTATACTTTCGGATTTGACCGAAAAATCACAACAGATGAAATAATAGTTAAAAATAATGTCTTTTGAGTTCTCCATCATCATCATAGTGTGGCAGCCGTGGAAGGAAGTGGTAGGGTCTCCTTGATCACAAGCCCCCCAAGGTGGGTGGATTGCTCTTTCTTAGCTTTACTCAACAGTCGGCATCCTGGTGTGTGTGTGTGTGTGTGTGTGTGTGTGTGTGTGTGTGTGTGTGTGTGTGTGTTACTCCATCACATCAGACAAACGTGTTACTTTGGACAATTATTGCCTGCATCATTCCTGGTTAGACTGAGCGCTGGGCTGGGGAGGCCCGGGTCCCATCCCTCCTTGGGCTCATGGCTTGCCCGGTGACTTTGGGACAGTCAGTGTCCTCAGCCTAACCTACCTCGCAGGGTTGCTGCGACTCAGGTTGGTGTTTTCTACGTGTTCTATCTGAGCTCCCTGGAGCAAGGATTGGATCAAAACGGAATGCCGCCCCTACTCTGAAAAAGGATAGAAAGAAAAGTGCAGGGGCTTAAATTCTGGTTCCTCTCCTATGGTAAAGGGAAGCACTCGGCATTCTTTCTTCTTCAAATATGGAAAACTGGCAGCGGGTGTGGGGTCGGGAATGATTTCAAATATTTTCTAGGGCTAAGATCCTGTTCAGATTAAGCGCTGGCTGGATAGATGAGGCTTTCACCATCACCATCATCATTCCATCCTTCACCCCAAGGTTCTAGTATCAGATGTGTCCAGGGTTAAATATCATCCACCGCCCCAGCTGTCGTTCCCTTCTTAGATGCACGAAGAATCAGTAGCAAAGCGTTTTGCACATGCTCAGAGGCACCCTCTTGGCTTCACATATTATACAGACGAGCCCTTGCATTGAAAAAAAATGGTTCTGGGGCAAAGGCTTCAATCTCATCCGATGCAGCCTTAAAATGGGGTGTGTGTTGGGGGGGTGCGAGCTCTCCGGCCACCCTCAGCCCTCTGCCTCGCGTTCCTGCCCACCCCCGACCCTCCCTTTGCCCCACTCTCCCCAAAGCCCCAGGGAGCGTTGCTGCTCCTGCCGCCGCTGCCTCCGCGTGTGGTTATTGCTGTTTAGCATTCCATCACGCACTCGATTCCCCCTAATCACTGCTAGGAAAGCGGTGCCTTTACCGGCAACTTCAGACCTGCCAGGAACAGCTAACGGCCCTGACTGCGCATGATTAGCTCATAAACACCACCCAAGCCAGGAAGAGCAGGGAAGAGAGAGGGAGAGAGCGCGCAGGGCCAGGACGCCTGGGTTCTCTGGCCAGGGAGCGAGAGGTCCAGAGCGCTGCTGTGTCAGGATGCCGAGGCTCTCTCACCAAAGGGGAGTGGCGAGTCGCGGCTGGCTCCGTGGCTCCATTGGGGCGGGTGCCTTGAGAAGTGTGTGTGTGTGCTGGATTGCTGTAAAATAGAGATACATCTCTCTCCCCACCACCACCACTCTTCCCTGCCCCCAACCATTGACTTCATATTGGATGTACTGACTCCATTGTTTTCCACCGCACACACAACTGATCGGGGATGGACAAGAGATGTTGCAGCAGCAACCAGCCAGCACCTATTCTGCATCCCTGACGCAATGTGTATACTCATTAAGCTCACACTTCTGGGAGCTACTGTGAAAAGAAGGGAGAGTGCCAGTCGCTGTAACCATTAAGAGGGATTTGCAAACGACGAAGGATGTAAAAATGATCATTGTACGTCAAGCATGCCACTTTTTGCAGACTCATTCAGCACTGCATGCACACCTACATATAAACACATCTGTGCATGGGTAACATTGCCCATACAGACCCCACATGCTCCATAAGCACTCGCCAAGACGCCATCGCACTATACATTCAAACCAGGATATGTACATATAACACCATGTGTGCAAACGGGTGTGTACACTCCCCCCCAAAATGTACACCGACACTGTACTGATGATGCACATAATCATATTTGTGTGCATGCTCCTCATGTGTCAGATATACCGGTAGGGATAGAAATAAACACACCCACATTGGGCATCATATATGAAGGCATTTTAATGCATGTGCACACACCAAGGAGACACACAGAAATATGTACACCTTCCATTGCAATAATATACACAGACAAACCATAGGTATGCATTCGCAGTATTTACCCTTAAGGAATGATCCACCCAAAGAGACACACACAAATAAATGGATACAAGACAGCACAGATTTATGCATGTCTACTCAGAAGCAAGTAAATGTGCATTGGAATACAGTGCTACCGGTATGCACACACGCCAAGGCAAATCCACAAGCTCCATGCACATGCCAATTTTGCACACGCATCCACCTATACATATGGGAAGGTATACACCTGCATATCTGCACCTGCCCAAAATGTGTATACTTGGTACTGGTGTTACAATGGTTCTGTAAAATCGAGAGGTACAGTACAATAGAAATATATTAAATAAAACTAGCAAGTGACCCCCCACCTATATATTGCATTGATTTCTTTTTCACATTTTTCACATTTGTATCATATCAGGGTCAAGGTGGCATGCATGAGACCGTCACTTCTACATCACAACAGCCCTACAAGGTAAGTTATGAAGAACAGAAGAAGCTGCCTTGTTGTTGACCCACGTAGCCCGAGTACACTGGCTGGCAGTGTAGGGCTGGCAGTGGGTGTCCAAGGTTTTGAACACAGGTCTCTTCCAGCTGTACCTGGAGATGCCAGGGATTGAACCTGGGACCTTCTCAATGGAATGCATGAGCTCAGCCACGGAGTTTCAGCCCCTTCCTAAGTTAGGCTCAAAACCAGCAACTAAGCTAAGAATAATCACCAAGGCTCATTCCAACCCAGGTATCTCCCTGGCCCAAGTCCACCACCATATGTGTAAGACCTGCAGCACTATAATCCTATATCAAAAATCCACAGGATCAAACATAATGTTGCAGCATAGTGAGCAAGCTTTGGAGCATTTTCCGACCTCTTTCATCAGCCTAGATGTTAGGCTGATAAAGGGACACAATACAGCCATACCTTGGTTTTCGAACGCCTTGGTACAGGTATGTTTTGGCTCCCAAACGCCGCAAACCCAGAAGTGTTCTGGTTTGCGAACGTTCTTTGGAAGCCGAACGTCCGACGCTGTTTCCACGGCTTCTGATTGAGTGCAGGAAGCTCTTGCAGCCAATCGGAAGCTGCGCTTTGGTTTTCGAACGTTTTCAGAAGTCGAAGGGACTTTCAGAATGGATTCTGTTCGAGAACCAAGGTATGACTGTATCAGCAGGTTATAACAAAAAATGTATGTGTAATGTACTGTAGGTAAAAGGTAAAGGACCCCTGGACGGTTAAGTCCAGTCAAAGGCGACTATGGGGTTGCGGTGCTCGGCGTTTGTCCACAGACAGCTTTCTGGGTCATGTGGCCAGCATGACTAAACTGCTTCTGGCGCAACAGGACACCGTGCCAGAGCTCACGGAAATGCTGTTTACCTTCCCGCCACAACAGTACCTATTTATCTACTTGCACTGGCATGCTTTCAAACTGCTAGGTTGGCAGGAGCTGGGACAGAGCAACAGGAGCTCACCCCATCGAGCGGATTCGAACCGCTGACCTTCTGATCAGCAAGCCCAAGAGGCTCAGTGGCTTAGACCACAGCACCACCAGCTCCCCTTAGTAGTAGTAGTAAGTAGCAATAACAATAACACATTTGTATTATTTATTATATTTATGAGATGCTTCATTAAAAATCCCTATAAAACTGCAATAAACTTAAGAGACAACCAGCCTACGAACTCAGAAAGCAAAACCAGTGCTGATATTCAGCAGTAAAATACTATCTATAGCACTTCCAAGTGTTCAGAGCTCCGTGCGTCAAGCAGTTTTAACCCCTTTAACAACTCTGTTAGCTAAGTCAGTACTGTATTATTATCATCTCTCCTCTCTGAGTTCACAGCCTCGGCCTCTATTTTACAGGGAGCGATGGGGCCGGGTGGAAGTCAGTGCCTGGGTAAGACCGCCTAGCGGTTAGCTCACGGCAGAGCCGAGATTCGAACCGGGTACTTTGTTGCCCGCGGTCCCGTCGCTTAGCCGCTGCGCTACACCAGCTCTCATTGGATGTTCCTCTCCATGTTCCGCGCACAAGACGCTCTACCTACACCGCCTAATAGGTGCGCACGCACAAAAACTCCTGCTCCGTGCACGCACGTCAGTGCAAACTGCCCATGTGCAGAGGGTAACCTCATGCGCAAAGTGAAGGCGGCGGGCGGGCGGGTGGCTGGAGTGGGAGCCGCCACGGGCCACTTGGGGGAAGGTTTTCCCGCTTCGTCTCTTGGGACGCCCGGCCGCGAGGGGGTTAAACGGGTCTCGCGTGGCTGTTGTTTTTTTTGCTTTTCGGCCCGCGGGAATCTCCCTGCAAGCCCCTGGATCACCTTACCCAACCTCTCTTCCCTCTTCTGCTGCAGGGATAGGCGGGGACCTGCTCGCTTTCCCCTCCTCCTTACCAACAGTCCCCTCCACACTTCCAGGAATCACCCAGAAAAAAAAAAAGCAGGAGGGGGAGGGAGCCTACCGGGGTTTACACAGCCACTTCCTGCCAATCAGGAGCCTGCCAGCCACCTCCGGCGGCCAATGAAAGTTCTGACCATTCATAAAAATAAATACTCTTGCCACACTCCACCCCAGCCACACACAGGCACCAGGAATCCAAGCCTCTCTTTCCCCCCAGCGTGTCAGTTTCCCCGTGAAATATACAAGCTCCTCTTGGAACCGGAGCAGCTCAAATATTATTCTTGTAGCTCTCGCTCTCTTTCCCGCCCTTCTCCGTCCCTCCAGCTCCCAGCACGATGCAGCCAGCAAGCAGCCACACGCTGACATGAGATGCGAGTTCACCGGCTCTCGCTCTCTTCCTCCTCCTCCTCCTCCCCCCGCCGGCCAGCCCCGCTTTACTCCGCTAACGGGAAAAGCGCTTCAGAAACGCGCGCGCACATTCACACGCACTTCCAGGAAACCAGAAAGACGCTGCGATTCTTGGCGAGAGGAAACGGATCGGTCGGCCTTTCTGCGCGCACACTCCTCCCCCCTCCTCCTCCTCCGCCCCGAGCAACTTCCACCACTTTCGACTCCTCTTGAGTAGTCCTAATCCGGGAGGTATCCGGTGTGTGCGTGCGGGGGAGGGGGATGTGGGGGAGAGAGAGAGATTAATTGGCCCAGCCTGGGAACAAGCCTCCCATCCGGTGCGCCCCAGGCGCGCGGGGCGTTTGCAGACTCTGATCGGCGCACGGCTCCCCCCTCCCGACCACAACCCGCCCCCCTCGCCGGCGTCGCAAGTATGGCAAAGGCAGGCGATCGGACCGGGCTCGGTTTCGGCAGAGGATCCCGCGAAGGGGAGAGGATTTTTAAATTTTGATATCCGCCCCCCCCACCCCACCCGTTTCCTCCCTCCCTCTCTTTTCTTCCACTCTTGGAGAGAAACACACAGGCACCTCGCTGCTTTCGCGCCCCGCCAAAGGTAAGTGAGTTTAAAATAACGACGGCGGCGAGAGCAATAATAACCCCCCATCCTTGTTTTATATTGTTGATGCCAGAAGTGGGGGACAGGGGGGCTGGAATTGCAAAGGCGGGGAGAAGACGACGACGACAGGACCAGCCCGCCCAGAGCTGGAAGCGAGGAGCAGTCGGTGCCCTGCGTTAACTTTGACTCCTGCACTATTGTGGTGGTTTTCACGTCGGGTGCTAGTCAGCCTAGAAGAAATAACTTTCTCCAAGTTTAATTTTGTATCCCCGTCATAAAGGATGAATTATTATGACGGTTATTATTTAGGGAAATAAGGGGAATTCAGATTATAGGCAAGCAGCACAGTGGCTTAGGTTGGTTTGGGGGGGGGGGTAAACAAGGACTAGAATCTGTACAGATTGAAAATCTGACCAAAAAAGTAAAATAAAATTTAAAAAAATCAAAGAAAATGCAAACATCCAAAACATTTAACATTTTGCTTTTGAGAGCTGACTTCTGGAGGATATTAATGTTCTATCTTTGTGGCTGTTGTAATTAAAACAAAACAATATGCACAGCCAACTTGCTACATTCAGGACTTTTCCATTTCCACCACACACGCCTTAAAAAAAAAACCATAGTGGGATTGCACAACTGGGAGTATTGGGAGGGAAGTGGAAAATCAGCAGGATTTTTAAATTCAGCTAACCCAATAGAAAATTTATTTAGGAGTTGGTTTTCGAACCGTAGCAAAACCTTGCTTGGAAGCCCCAGCTTATTTCCACATACTCCCCTTGTAAAGATGAACAGTGTTTCTTTGCTATTTTGTGGAATTCTATCCCTAGTATCATCAACATCATCATTATTTGTTATCGCCATCATCAAAATAGGTATTGATTGCCTTTCCGTAAACCATACTGAAGGCATTGTTGCTGCTTTAAAAATGAAGGAGACAATAACATGTACGGTAATTAAGAGCAGCAAGAAAAGGAGGGGCCTTTTTGGGGTAAAGGCTGCAACTCAGAGGAAGAGCATCTACTTTGCATTGCAAAAGGTTCCCTGGTTCAGGGCATGTTCCGTGTCTGAAACCCTGGAAAACCACTGCTAATGGTGCTAATACTGAACTAGACGGACTAATTGTCTGGCTGTGTTTAAGGCTTTTTACTATGTTCCTACAGTCCAACCCAAGATGTGCATATAATAAACATAATATGCAATACTTAAATAAACAGGACTTAAATAAATACTTAAATAAACAAGACTTATGTTTATTGCACTTATGTTTATATGCAATAAACATAAGTCCTGTTTATTTAAGTGGAAAACTTATGCCCATGCTTAAGCCTTTCGTTTTAAATGTGATCCCCTTTTCTAAAGCCTTCAAGTCTAAAACGATTGCAAAAAAGTTTTGCTAATGAGAGAGAAAGAAAGAAAGGCAATGAGGTGTGGCCAGCTTGGCAGGATGTTCTGCCATTGCGATGCCACTGTTGAGGAGACTCTTCCTTGAGTATAGAGGAAAAGGTGTGTGGGACTTGGAGTAAAACTGCCTTAGAAGATCACTGGTGCCAAGAATGTTCATAGACTGGACATATGTGCCTCTTGTTTATGGTTAACCATCAAGGACTTTAAATAAACCCATGCAGAGATTCAACAGGTAACCTCCTCCAGGGGACCATTCTGCAGCTTTCCCCCTGCCCCCCTTGGGAGTGAATTGTCCAACTGCACCCAAGGCAGAAGGAAAACCCAGAGCACCGACTCACACAGAGATATGACAGGCAACATCCACCTGACATTTGACAGCAGCTCTTGTATGACTGGAAGCTGCTAGCACAGCTGATCCAAGCAGGATTTCTCTCCTCCAGCAAAGACTGGAAAGCTAGAGCAGTGACTCGCTCAGAGAGGCAGCCTTATTGTGGATGGGTACTTCAGGCTCACACAGACAGTCAATCATTTACTTTCTTTTTTTATGGGGGAAAAAAGAACATAGGAAGCTGACCTAAGCCTGGTCAGGCTGCTGATCCATCTAGGATGCCTTTCCCATCACCTGCTACCTGATGTTTTTAATTGGGGGTCCAGGAGTTGACCCTGGGACCATCTGCCTCCAAAGCTTGTGCTCCACCCACTGAGCCACTGTCCCCTTCCCCAGTTTCCTAATGGCAGGCTTGCAGTTTCTTCATAGTGTTGCGCTTAGGTAATTTTAGACTCTGGACACTCATGGGCTCGCAGCCTGCCCCACTTTAGGCGGTCATGTGTTTTGCTTCCCTTTCTTCCGAATGTGGCAAGCCTTTCACCCCCTGTTCCTGCTGCTGAGGGAGACAGCTGGACCTCTGGCACAAAGCCTTGCCCCATGGCAGCCACTGTTTGCTTGTGGCACCCAAGTTGGCAGGGACATTGATGGGTAACTTAACAGTTTCAAGGCCTGGACAGAAAGGCAAACATTAGCATAACATTTGCATGTGTAATGTATATGTAGAGATGGGAACCTAGGTGGAGATGCCAAGGGATTGAATCTGAAGACTTTCTGCAGATGCTCCAACCACTAAGCTGACAGCCCTCTCCCCTTAAAAAAAAACCCACCCACAGATTTCTCACCCAAATCATCCCAGATAAAATTTTCAGTTAATTTGGAGTAGAGGTTGCCTCTACTCAGTTCCTCTTCAGATTCATTTATCCCCATTGATTTCTCACAGCCCCTTCTCCAAATCAATTCTTTTAGCCCAAACCAACTCAGATAAAGTAGTCTTAAATTAATTTATTTCCCCAGGTGAGTATCCTACACAGTAACCTAGAGCTCTATCACACGCATGCATTCAATTTCCCTTGAATTCATTACCTGGCTTCAAACACTAGGGGGCATCAGAAAAAGGTTTGAACCCCCGTATCTCATGGGCCCACCTGTATCAACTCTACAGTTTGGGAATTACCAAATTCCCAACATTTGCGTGTGGGTGCGGAGGTTTTATTTCTGCATCAGAACCTCATCACAACCCTGCCAGCCTGTACAGGGCGCTTGGGCAGCGGGGTGTGTGTGTGTGTGTGTGATTTCTGCCTGAAGAATGATAGGTGCAGAAAGCACTGCCCAACTCAATTTTTTTCCAGGAGAGATTGGGGAACAGGGTACTGTACTAGAATCCTGCTGCCACATCCAAGCCCATATATCTGAACAACAGAACTGTAATATAAACCCCCACCCTCCCTCTCAGTATTATTCACAGATGCCTCCTTTAAAAAATAAGAATAATTTCCATATATTGTTTAATTTTTCTGGAGTAGCATTCGCCACATCGATTCTGCTGTGGGAATGAATGCTTCCAAAAGCACTTTTCTGGCAGAGGTTTTTTGTAAACACTGGCATAGCATAACTCCCCCCCCCCCCAAAAAAAGCAAGTTAACCACACCCATCCCAGTTAGTCTCCTCCCCGTAACTTTTTCAAAGGGTCTCAGGAAGCAGCTACAGTGGGATGAGAAGATCTTCCAAGATGGTGTCAGCAGCAGAATGGTCACTGCAGCCTGATGTGCTCTTGGGGCTGTAGCACTTCAGTATCGAAGATTTGCAGTGTTTTCTCTTGAACTCTGCCCATAGAAGCTAGTATGTTGGGGGAATGGTTCTTGGTTTCTGTATGCAGGGATGTTTTGGTGAGGGGAAACCTGTCAAATGTGCAGCCTTCAGCTTCCAGTGGTACAGTCCTGAGGAGGCTCTACCAGGCGGAACCTGTATATTTAGCTCTAAAACTGGGGTTCAGACCTTGTTGTTGCTTTTTATGCTCGCAAGCAGATATGCATCGGGTGAAGTTTCCCTATCACTACAGCTCTCTCAAGGAAAAGCATCACTTGTTGAATTTCTGCCCACACACAGCTGGCAAAGGCATATGATGCCTCCCAGAGGGGAACAAAAAATATGGCAACCCTGGTCTAAGCCACGCTTGAGTAGTATTTGAGTCCTTATTATAGGAGACTGTCAGGAGGCTCAGTCCTAGAGGGCACCAGCTTTAGGAAGACTGGTGTATATTGTTCTGAGATGGGCAACAACTTTGGGGTTCTTAATGTGTGCAGTTTGCAAATCTACGGGAAATCCTAGACAGCTGGACAGTTCAAATTATTTGAAAATGTGCAATGAACATAATAGTGATTCCTTTCCAAAGTAACAAAAAAAAGGTCTTTGCTTCCGCTTTCCCAGGAAGTAGGAAGTTGCAGGGTGTGTTTCCTTTTAATGAAATATCAGTTACAAAGGCTTTGCACCAGGTGTTTACTTATAAAAAGACAACAGCATTTTGGGAGCAAACAGACTTATATTTATCAGGCCCCGCAAGTGCTATTTTGGGTAGTAGACTCTCAAGGTGGTACTAGTTGAACCGCTACAGCCCACCCCAAGACTTCACTGCCAGCTCTCTGTGAGATTCTTTGTATGGCTCCCTATCTCCACCCCAAACTCTGGTGGGTGCTGCATTCCAAAGGAAGGAGAGAGTTTGCCATCCATCAAGGACCAGTATGCTGTTTTAACTACCATAGGTACCTCGTACAAAATCGTTTTATGACCAGTCATATTCATATCATTAAATGTTTAGCACATTTAAAGCACCTGCCTTTCCCCAAAGAATCCTGGGGACTTTGGGGGAAGCCATCTGTTGAACTGCTGTAAATGTGCTTTAAATGTATGGTGTAGATGTGATGTCAGTAGAGGGATTTGAACCCAACTCTTCCAGGTCTGAACGCATCTAAGCAGGCCTGGTCCTAGGATAAATAGCACCCTGGGGTGAGGGATGCCTGCAGCACTCCCCTCTGTGGCTGGCTTTGTAGGGTTGCCAAGTTATGTAGCTTGTGCAAGGTTGCACAACCCGACGGTATAACATGCCCTTGTTGCTCCCAGGCGTTCCCAGAAATGCTCATGAAAAGAGCCCAGAGCTACCTGTCAATGATTTTGCCCCAGCAGTGTAGACAGAACAGTCAACAAACTCTGAACTTAGCTGGACAACAACACACACACACACACACACACACACACACACCCCTCCTTCAGCTTGGCACCCAAGGAGAGTAACACAGCTCATCCACTGCTATGTTTGAGCTACAGCCATTAGTTCCAGGTAATCACACAACCAGATCTGCTGCGAGATCAGTCTTCTATGCTTCTGTCCAGTTTAGTAACAGGAAAAGCTTTGGAAATGTGTCAGCAGAACAAGGTGGGAGAGGGGTGAGGCAGTGGGAAGGGAGAGTACCACTTTACACTGCAGATGAGAGGTTCCTACAAGAGCATCTTCTCAACACTTCATCCCTGCAGCCTGTTTTGGACATACTATCCCCTGGACTATGATACAGTGGGGAAAATATCATTGCTTCTTAGAATGATGGAATTGTAGAGTTGGAAGGGACCCCAAAGATCCTCTCTGCAATGCAGGAATCTCTGCTAAAGCATCCACCCAGCCTCCACTTAAAAACCTCCAAGGAGAGTCTGCCACCTTCCAATACAAGGGAGTCTGTTCCACTGTTGGGCAGTGCTTAGTGTTAGAAACTTCTTCCTGTAGAGTCAGGATCTCCTTTCTTGTCACTTGAATCCACTGGTTCCAGTCCTACTCTCTGGAGCAGGAGAAAGCAAGTTTGCTCCATCTTCCATGTTAACAGCCCTTGAGATATTTGAAGATGATTATCATATCTCCTCTGAGTCAGTACTCCGAGTAGAACTTAGTTGGACACAAGTCATTGATTTTAATGGTATCACTCAGCATCCTAATATGTCCTCCCTGCTTTGATATCTGGGCACCCAAAATTGCCTTTGTTCTTCTGGGTATAACTTTCATGGATGATTCCCATAGCTACTAGTGGCAAAGGTTGGTGCAAGAGTCGAGTTTGCTCAATCATAGCCCAGCAAACAATGGACAACATAGCTAAGGCTTCCTGCAAGAAGTTGAAAGCTGTGAAACCAAGTGCTGTGACAAGCTTGGCACACTGGAATGTCAACACATGGTTTGATCTGGTCAGCCAGAGGTTTTTTTCTGCCCCCACCCCCCAAGGCCTTACCAATTTTGATGGCAGTGGCAAAAAATAAAATAAAAAATAGGTACAGCACTAGAGTGGGCAGAGAGACCCAGCGCCCTGGTTAGGTTGCAAACCACCTCCTGCCCAGTTGGCAGATTGATCTGGTGGCCACAACCTCCCATCTCAGCTGATCTGCATGGAGTTGTGTGTCTGCAAGTGTGTGAGTGGCCACACACACACCACTGATGGACAACACTTGGATGTTTTTGGCCAAGGGTGAATGTGGCTCTCAAACAAAAAAAACTCTGCTTTAGATAAAATGTCAAAGCTACTTTTCAAACAAACTTTGCTTGCTTTGTTCAGTTGTGCCGAGCCGAGATCTTTCACAGCAAATGCACGAGAATAATATGAAGCATTTTTAGTTAGCGTGTCTCCATTTATGCGCATATTGAAATAGATCTATTTCCCGAGTTTCTTGGTTCTGCTTTTATGCTTTGTATCGAGCAAAGACGACGTGAGTCCAGGGGAGAGACCTGCACCTTTCAGCTGGAGTTTGAAAGCCGGCAGGTTCCTGCCGCATGAACTGTCTCTGGCTTCCTTTTCAGATGCTGCTCCGGTAACCAACTGAGCGTCTCTCCTGGCCAACTGGAGGCGCAATGGTCCCCCTATGCTGGTGCTGCCCGCCAGCACCTGCACCAGCTGCGGCGGCCATGACGGGCACGGCCACACCCTCCTACCACTTCAAGAGTTTCTGTGGGGAGTTTGAGCGGGTGGAAAGCGCCCTGGAACGCCTCGAGGCCAGCGGGTTCTACTGGGGCAGCCTGTCTGGGGCCGAAGCCAAGCGCCTTTTGACCTCCCAGCCGCCCGGCGTCTTCCTCGTGCGAGATTCCTCCGACCACCACCACCTCTTCACCTTGAGCGTCCGCACCAACACGGGCATCACCAACCTGCGCATCCAGCAGCAGGGCTCAGCTTTCCACCTGGAGGCCTTGCCAGGCGCCGGCCACCCCCCGGCCTTCCACTGTGTGGTCCGGCTAGTAGAGCACTATCTGTGCCTGGGAGCAGTAGAAGGGGGGCCTTGCTACCTGGAGACGGAGGGGCAGCCCCCAGTGCCTTTGGCCCTCGCCCATCCTCTCTGCTGCAAAGTGCCCACCTTGCAAGAGCTGAGTCGCCGGGCAGTGCGTGCCAGTATGAGGGGCAGAGGCGATGCCAGGGCTCAGCTGCAGGGGCTGCCAGTACCGCAGGGACTGTTGAACTCGCTGTGCACCTGAAAGGCTTGTCTCCTTCCTAACATTCCTTGTACAGTACAGAAGCAGGACTGCCTGCACAGTGTATTGCTGGGGGCGCCTGTTTTATCATTATCTTTGTGGAATAAACCAACTGGTATACTGGGGCCAGCCATCTCTTCATTTCATCAAAAGCCTTCAAATTCATTCTGATGCTCTCAAGATGTCAAGTATCACCAGACGGAGAGAAAAGGGGGGGGGGGAGATGCCTACTCCAGGACATGGGTGGGCTTTTAAGACAAGCCCCCATCTCAAAAGCACATTCAGAGAAAGGTATAAAGAACTCCTGCTCTCCTTGCAGGTTCACACTTGTAATCTTGATGGCATAAGATGTAACTGTTGCCCTAGAACAGGTAAGAGTTGCCCTATCGCCTCAGTTCTCTTCTTCACCGGAAAGTCACTAGGAGATGCACTGCTCAGTGTTAAATGAGGGGTAGATGCAGTATATCTAGCAACAATCAGAAGTGTAGTAATTTGTCAGAATAAACCTGCAGTCTTCTAGGTGTGAGCAGCCTCCGTTCCTTCAGATGTTGACGAACTAAAAGCCCCCTCATCCCTGACCACTTCCCATGCTTGTTGGGCTGACGAGAGTTGCAGTTCAGCAACATCTGAAAGGGGAAAAGTTCCCCATTCCTGTTTTAATGTGCCACAAGCCAAGGTCCTTAAAAGTTTAGCTAGGAATTGTGCACTGCTACAAATTAGAAGCCCTTGCTTCCCATAGGGTGTGGAAAAGGATGTGGGCATTCCATGACCAAGGAAAAGGCATTCTTTGTACAGATCAGACTGGTGTTCTGTTGCAAAGGCATCCTTCTCTCCGCACCAGAGCCAGCCTCTGTGTACGCAGCTCCCCTTCCCCCACTCACTTTTCATGTTATACCACCTCAACATCCCATTTTTCTACACACAACACAAATCTTTCCAGTCACTGCCCTAAGGGCAGGTCATTACTGTAACTTGACAGGCCTCGAGAATGTTGACACAGGAAACTAGTTGTTGAGAAAAAGACGTTTTGAGGCAAAAAGAAAGTACAAGCTCAGCTAATCTGATGCTGCATCTGGCGACTCTTACGCTTGTGTATGTTTTCATAAACAGCCTGGTGTGTGCAAAGGCCATGTCACTGGGGAGCTTGGAAGGGCAGAGGGGGCTACAGATCTACAGCAGTGTTTAAAGAAAGGAGTGGCTTCTAGTTTACTAGGCTATAGCAGAGTGAGCATATATGCTCAACACTTGCCATGCACTCAAACCCTGTACAAACCAGCAGGAACAACCTGCCATACCAGATGTGTTATAGCTTTAAAACAAAACAAAACAATCTTAAGCTACCTTTGTCTAAAACAAATTGACCAATTAATAATTGGAAGTTAATTTTTGTATCCTGTGCTGTTCCGGTTTATCCTAACGTTAAACTCAAGCAACCCTGCCCCCATTTAGATCAACTGCAGTCATGGGTTGTCTGATTTCAATCTTATTCTTGGGTTGTAGATTCTGCATTTCTTGTTGGCAAGCCAGATCTCTTACTGGAAACTCTGGGAGTCCCTGCCAATTTGTCTCCAAGGCGAGGTGACCCAGAGCTTCAAGCCGCTCTGATAAAACTTGAAGGCTAATTTAACTTCTACTTCTGTTTGCTTGGAAGTCTCCTTGAAAGCAATGAGACACCGCACACATGGGAGGCGCATGCAAAGTTGGCACCCAAAGCGCTCAATTCTGCTCCCGGACCCCAAATCTCTCACTTTTCCATCTGCCATCTGTTCCCGTAGATGCCTCCGGGAAAGATCCCAACTTGTTTCCTGCCAATTTCTTTAATCATCGCTCACCTTTATGCTATTTTCAGCAGCGATCGTTTCCATCTACTGGAAGACAAGGGTTGCAATTCAGCTATACATATATGTATGCTAATTCCAGGAATAACCCCCCTTGAGAGTGTACAGAAAAACAAGGGGAAGTATAGTATTATGGGTCCAGGGAATGAATGACCCAGGAGGCCATTGGGAATGGTCTCTCCTCTAGATTTCAGTTTCGACTTTCCAAGGCAGAGACAAGGGAGAGGGGGTTGGCGGAAGACAAAAAACCAACTGCTCCTTGTTTTTGGACCCTTCTGTCTGCAATTGAGTTAACCATTTCATAGATGGAAAAGAGGCATGTTAAGACTACAGTATCAGCCTCAAATGCACTGTACCCTCTCCTCAGCTACACTCCACTACTAGCCCCGTTCCCAACCAATTATTGGCTGCTGCTCCTTCCTATGCAGATGCCCAGTTTGTCAAAGTGCTAGGAACAACCCTCAACCAAGTTTCTCATCTGAACAGAGCGCCCCATGCAAGACCACTTGTTGCAGGTAATATCAGGTATTTTCGAGATGCGTCCCCGACACCAGAAGGGCTAAAATATTTTATCCACAAATATTTTTTATTGTGTAATGTTACAGTTAAGGCAGGCTTGATTCCCCACCGACATGTGCGGAGGGGGAAGCACCCCACAGCTTAATCTTCTTCCTCATCATCACCGCCTCCAGCACCACCCTGGCCCTTCTTGGCATTCTTCCTCTTGACACGACCTGGGCGGCCACCACCATATGGTGAGCGGAGGGAGAAGTCAATATGCTTTTGGGAGTCCAGGCGGACGATGAAGGAAGGGATGTTCACTACTTGCTTCCTTACACTGAAGAGGGAGAAAGGAAGCAGTTACAGACGTTCCGGCTAAACCCAGCAGCATTCTTCTTAAGAACAGTTTCTTACAGAACTAGAAAGCTAAAGTGACAGACGGAAGAGAGCCAGGTGAGGAATCAAGTGATCATCCCCCAATACCAACGCTCAGGGAGTTTCAAAATTTAAAAGCTCAACATTTGGGAACATGAACATCCTGCTCCTTTTATGAAAGCCAGGGCTAACCTCGGCCCCTTACTGAATTAACACTGCAATGAATTCCTAAACATGACACTCAGAACCAAGTCCCACCATTCAATAGGCTTTTCTTACACATTAATAAGTGTTGAACACTACAACTCAAAGCAACTATGCCCTCACAATTTCTTACTCACAGAACTGGTCACAGAACAAAGGTTCAGAACCAACCAACAACAGGGAATGCTTGGGAGAAACTTTGTTGCCCCTCAGTATACAATGGCAAGATGAATGCCTGGTTATACTGAAAACTGGGTGTAGCAGCAGACAATTTGCTAACAAGAGGGATAACATTAACACTTTGTGCCGAGAAGGAGCAGAGCTGCTAGTTGTTACCTCTACTGCCCACACGCCAAGACCTTCGCAAGGTGTACGGCTGAGCCGCAGTGAACCTTGCCGAAATTGTTGGTGCTTTTGGCATACAGCCTCATTAGGCAGACTGCAGGGCTTTTAGGTTATCCAGGGTTCCAGTCCAGGGAAGGGATTGGTGGGGTAAAAAGACACACGGCTGGGACATGTCCACACATCTCCCTGCACAGGCCACACATAAGAGACATCAGATGCATTACTTCAGAGGTAGACCCTGTCTTTACAACCCACAGCAACTCAGTCATTGCTTTTGGCTTCATTCTGCTTTAGTGAAATGCCATTTCTAAACATACTCCAAGGCAACATACCGGATGTGTCTTTGACGGATGAGCACCCGGGCATGGTGGATGGACTTGGCCAGGCCCAGCTTGAAGACCTGGGTTTGGAGACGCCTTTCCAGAAAATCCTCAATTTTCAGACCCAGGATGTAATCCAGCTTCATCTTGCCCTCATCCAGCACCCCAATTCTGACCAGACGGCGCAGCAGGGCATTACCTAGGAAAAGATATGGACATGTAAACAAGCTGAAGAGGCCCACACACAATTAGAGAAGTGGGTACAAGATTCATATATTTTGATATATCTTAAGTGGCCATGTAAAAGGCATTCTCTATGAAATGCTAATGCGGGTAGGGGAGAGAAGAGGAAGAAATGGCACCAAGTTGACGCCAGCATTTGAAACTCCCTTTGTTCTAAGTGCATATTGCGACGGGGAATTTCATTAGTGTGAGCAGTTTCTGAGCTCTGGGTGCAGTACTGCGCCTAAGATTTCAGATTAAAATTGCCATTGCTAGAAGGAAAGGAGGAACTTTTTCTGCCTCCCCACTTCCAGCCACTCTGAAGACACGAGAAGGGAGCCTTATAATATTACAGGGGCAGGCAGGGGAAGTATGGCTTTGTTTTTTGCAGTCTTCAGAGAAGGACTAGACCATGTGAAAACTGAACATAAGACTTTACCTGCAGTTCATTCATTTTCAGCTTTGTATTGTTATAAAAAAGTGAACCTAGAAACTCTGTTGCGGCACCCATAACCTAGGTTTAAGGTGTCATTTAGCTCCTAGCTTTCATATCTCAGTTTCTAACACTGGTTGACAGGTTTAGATACATGCTACTAAGCAGCACTATAGTATATTACATTGACCTTGAAATAACAGTTCAAATCCCAACTCAGCCACAAATGGTGGGCAGTCTTTGAGAAGTCAGTCACTCTCAGCCTTGGTCTCTGATCTGAAATATGGGACTGATTTACAAGGTTCTCAAGACCATATATAAATATAATTACAGCAGGAAAAAAAGAACAGTTCAACATAGGAACTGATATTAATCCAATAGATCTGGTGTATTCACTTAGAAATCTAACACAAGAAATAAGCACATCTGAAAGGCATTAAACACCCACACCCACACACCTGTATCATAAAGTAGTATTTACATATACCATTTATATATAAAACACATTGAAATCTAAAACCAGAGACCATCAACTAACCATTATGGAAAGATGTAAATATTACGACTGTCCATAACAGTAAATTGATAATCTCTGGTTTTAAATTTAATAGGACCAGATCTAAGAAACTGGTAGGATTCATAAAGGAAGTGAACTCACATTCCAGATCCCTTAATTTGCTGGTAACTGTTAAAGGGATCCGCAACAGCAACCATTAAAGATGCCAAAGACTGGCATGTCCAGCCCTAACATACCCTCAAAGAGACGCCTCTGATCCTTCTCATCCAGGGTGAGCAGCTCTCGGGCAGCTTTGCGGATCTTGGCCAAGGTGAACTTCACCCGCCACACTTCACGCTTGTTACGCAGCCCATATTCACCTAGGAAGGGGATATAAAAGTTCAAATGTAACATGCACCTGCCTTTGGTGCGTAACTGTTTAATTGAACTCTCTTTTTTTCATCCAGGATAAACTTACCAATCAGCTTCAGTTCCTGGTCAAGCCGGGACTTCTCAAAGGGCCGCCTTGGGGTGACATATGTCTTCCGACATACCCAACTCCTGGCAACTGGCATGTTGGCCTAAAGGGAGTCCAGTCCTGTGGAGAAAAAAGTTGAGAGATCTATAGAAGTGGCAGGCAGATGAAACAAGTGAAGCAAATGAAGTTTTGATATATTTCACAGCTGCTACTCTGTATATTATTACAGTCTCTCATTTCATTTATACATTCATCCAAACCTATGACGTAGGCTAGGCCGGCCAGGAATTTCAGCTCTAAAGCCAGCCTTTCCTACTTGTAAGGTCAATACTACCCAATGAACCGAACCACCCAAACTGAGTTTAGCGTAAATTCAATACAAGTTTTGTTTTCTGGAGTCTAGACTGACCCTTAACTGAGACTACTGGACACCAGAGGGTCACAATTGTTCTTTGTAAAGTTGTGCTGAAGGCCTGAAGGTGATATAAATCATGGAAGATTACCCATTAGAAAGGGGGAGAATAGTTTCTTGAAGCAACATGCCACTTTGAACCACTTGCTATATCCAAAAGAAAGCAGCTACTTGCAGCCAGTCAGCATTAAACACTGCACCAAATTTCAGTGCAGATACTGAATTACAGCAAGCAACTAAAGTACACTTTTTAACAATTTCAACAAACCAGCAATGCCCTTTGGCCCCTTTTAAAGTCCTGTTCCCCACAAACTAAGCTAAGCAAGACCTGTAATATATGTGGCACAATTTACTGCTACTGCAGTATTTTAATATGGATATAATTTGAACAGGAAAAAAGAGTGACTCCGTATAACAATGGTTAAACCCAAATGCTCCCATTTGTGAAATGCTCAAAGATGTAATGGGCCATCAGTAAAATTATCTCAAAGAAAGGCACATTCCCTACTCCTCATATTAAGGATGATTTTGCATAAGCAGCATTCACCCACCCTACCTCTGGGGAGGAAACATTAACACTGAATCAACTCACACTGACAAAAGCTTTGAAAATGAATCCACCAAAATTATAGAAAAAAGGGAGCACCTAGAAATAGCTGCTATTTTTTAGCACCACGTGGGGTGACACCAAGTTATAGAATCATAGAATTGCAGAGTTGGAAGGGACCCAAGAGGGTAATCTAGTACGAATCTTTCTGCCCAACGTGACACTTTTAACATTCACACGACAGGCAAGGCTAATTGCCCTTAAAAAAATTAAATCACGTGAGACCGGCGGTTCAAGGGAGTGGAGCGTGTTTAATCCCCACCATCCACGAATCCCCTGAATAGGCCGAGCAGCGCCGCGGAAGTAACCACGCGACACGTGTGATCTGCGCACGCGGGGCTGCCCTAGTTCTACAACCCGCACATGCGCATTGAACGAGTGTGGCGGGGGCCGCGCGAATAAAGGCTCCAACTCCCTGATTTAAAGTGGATGCGCAACCGCTAAGGCACTTCTAGCAGTTGGTTGCCGAGAACAATTTATTCCGAGTCACTTAAAACGTCCTTCTCGGCCACCGGGGCGCTTCTTATTCCCCGACAGCGAGCCTCGGGTCACCGTGAAACAAAAACCCCGCTTACCTTCCAACGCGCTTGACGGCCACTACTAAAAGGAAGGGAGCGGCCTAAGAAGGTTGGTTATATATGTCGTGCGCTGCTCCGCCTACCGCCTCCGCTAGCCAATAGCAAGGCGACGTCTTTCCTGCCTAACCTATTGGCGGAGGGCTGCTTCGCAGAGTGGTAACCAATTAGCGCTTGCTCCAAGGATGATAGAGAGGAAGACGTAGAGAGGTCGAGGGGAGGGGAGCACGTTGCATTAACGATTCAGGAGACGGCCGCGTCTGTGTGCGGAGTAGAGCCGCCATTGCTTTGTGAGGTTGGAGCCCTAACAGAGTTCTTCATTGGGGGCGGGGAGTTTCTCCCTCGTTGTCCGCCGCCATCCCTGCCTGCGGTTTGAAGTTGGCTGAAGCGAATAAACAGGCGTCCCTGCTGCTTTCTGAAACCGACTGTCTCAACTGTTCCTTATAACGCCTCCCCCCCATCCGTGCCCTGAACCATAGAGATGCCAAAGAACCCACAATGCGTTTCCGCTCGCTTTTCATCATAGAGATACGCAAAAAATGTTTAGAGTCGGACATACCTTCGCCGCTATTTCTCACTTCCGGTCTTTAGATCTGGGGTCCTACTCTGTTTCTATCCAAAGAAACACGTGGGTTTGTGTGCGTGTGTAGTATAGGATGCGTGCCAGCTCTTAATATTTTCTGTCTCCATGCTCTCACTCTATACCCCTAGTATACAGCAACTATGGCCATTCAGTACCTTTTGAGAGGCAGCCGCGCTGGATATTGGGTGGTGGCAAGAAGCGTGTGTTTGTGCGCCAAAAAGTGGCTAATTAATTTAGTAAATAATAAGGGGCGGGGCGGGGGGACATGGGCAGAGAAATTGTTGGGAGCTCAGGCAGCTTCAGACATTTCTTTTTTTTATAGACAAAAACAATATTATATATCAGTTTACATAAACTTAAACAATATAATACATACATTACCTACCTACATACCCAGACATTTCTTTCCCCCGATTTGATGGGGGCAGAGACGGCATGCGCTGCAGAGACCTGTGTGTCTTTGTGGAGTGGCCCATCTCTCTTTGCCCACCCAGGTACTCTGCAGAACCTGGCCAGGCCTGGTGAAGCAAGCAGAAAAGTGCTTGGACTCATGCTTTCTTAGGCATGGGACAAGCGGAAGTGTGGAAGAGCCCTAAATGTCTTTGCGGAAAACTATACCAGAGGGTCACTCCGCTGGGAAGTGGTTTGACCATAACTAGGTGATAATTTCAACCCCCACTAACATCCCAACCATCCTCCCCTAACCCTGAGACAAATATGAAATCAAGGGTGTGCCTTCGCTTCTGTATTAGACCAGTGACAAGCTGAGACAGCCCCATGGTTGTCATGAAAGCCATGAAGTCCAGTGCTGGGTCTTGGCATGGATGTTGAAGTCCAGGAACAAGGCCTTGGGGTTTTCCAGCACCATACCCAAGACCAGCTCAGGCAGCAAAGCTGTTGGGCAGCAGGGTGCGTGGTATACCAGTAGGAGGCCCATGTATGTCTTCTAGCCTTATGCCAAATGCAGGCTCTCATCGCCTGACCAAGGATGGAGGGGTTTCCTGGCTAGTGAAATGGTACTTGTGTGGACTATTTATTTTATTTACATCCCACACCTTCCTCCCATGGTGACAGCTCCCCAACAACAACCCTGTAGTCTGTCTTGATGCTGCACACCCACCCAGGTCTCAGTAATACATGCTGATAAGTAATACATGGATAAGTAACTTTCTTATCCATAATTTAATGGTAGATGGGGGAGATTTCATTTTAATGTGAACTGACCTGGTGTTCACCAACAGCACCACCAGGCTAGAGGGCACAGTGGTCAGTCCACCAAGTGCCTGTGGCATGGGGAGGGAGTTTGAAAATGGGATCAGCAGTAGCCATCTTGGGCCTCTCCACCATTAATTTAAAATGCTTTATTTTACAAAAATTATATATGGCTTGATTGTAGTAAAAAAACCCTAAGCGGTTTACAACAAATAGGAAAATTATCAATAAAAACAGTTAAAACAAACTTGTACAAATAATTAAAATAACAATAAAAGAGATTAAAATACATCAACGTCTAAGTGTCTGACTCTGCTTGCCTATATTTATTTTCCTGTATTCTAATGCTGTCCTTCAGTATTGCTGCTTCTGACAGTGGCAAACAGTAAAACGAACATATTAGCAAGAAAATAAAGCATGTCATGAAGATAATAATATATATAAAAAGCAAGGCAGCAAAAATATAATCACAGCAGTGGAATAAATCCTAAAAATGCCATTGCAATTTTAAAAGGCCTCGGAAAATGAAGTGGTCTTCATCTAGCATAAGAGAAATCTAACTTTTCTATATAGCTTGGGCACTGTGCTTCTAGCATTGCTAACTTTGGAAGTAGACTATTGCAATGAGTTTTGTTTGGGGCTTCCCTTGTGTTTCCCAGCAACTTGTGCAGAATGCAGCAGCCTGGCTCCTGATGGGGGTTTCATATTAACAGCACAGAACCCCTCTCCTTAAGGATGTTTAGTGGCTGCCTATATACTCTTGGGGCCAAATTAAAAGTCTTACTGCTAGCTAGTTTATAAAGCCCTGAACAGTTTGCCTGAGGGACCGCCTGTCTTCATACCGGTATCTAACTGCCCAGGCTTTATGTTTGGCAAGAGAGGCAGTCTCTGCAAGACAGAGGGCATTTCGTGCAAATGCACCTAGGTAGTGGAACTCCTTCCATCTGTACTTTTCTGCTTACACAGGGGCCTTTTCTGTGCAACCCATCAATTATTGTATATCCCTGTCCAGCTGCTGGCTAGGTATTCTTATGCTATGTGTTATGTTCAGCATCTGGGCACTCTGTTTACCATGTGGTATCTAAGCTGGTCAATCCTCCCCACTCACCTCAAGCCTCTTGGTTTGAAAAAAAAGAGAGAGATATGGTAAAGTTAAAAAGAGAATTCCCCGAATGCCTAGAGTCAGGTTGGGGGCAAGTACTCTTTGGTGAGAGAGCCCCAGGAGAGATTTAAAATCACAAAACAAGCAGCAAAGTAAAGCATGGAAATATAGACTGTTTGACCTTTAAAATACCCCAGGTTGCTTCTAAAGTTCCCTACTTCCCTTAGCTTAGAAAGAGGCCACCAGTTTGGTAAGCTAGAAATGGTTTACTTACAAACTCTTCAAAGGTCAGATTCATGTGTTTTTCCATGCAGCAGCAAGAAAAGACAGACAGTACAACATAGATTCCAAAATGGCAAGTGTTTCTAAATTATTTTTATAGACACATAAAGATGGGTTTCTTAAGCCACATGACTTGCAGCAACCAGCTTGGACCTCCTTACTGGTAGGGTTCACATGGTGCAATTGAGAGAACAAAGAGTTTGATAACCCTCCCAAGGTGAGGTGGAGTGATCCAGGTAAGCCTGGCAGAACAGCTTACTCTATGGTCTTAACCTCTTCATACATTAATCAGAGTTAAGCATCTTGGTTATATGAGGTTGGATATCCCTCAAGGCTCTGGTTTCAAGGTGTGGTCTCCTCTCAAACCCATTTGTGTCTTGGGCTAGAATCAGTTTTGAGAGTTGAAAATGGTCTTCCTTGTATGTGATATTTACACTGAAATTAAGACTTCTATTTGAACAAATGGGAGCTTGCATTTCAAGGCAAATAACAGATGCACCCCCACCCCCCGCAGCTACCACCTGCCACGCCTCTGATTTACTTTCTTTAATGCTTGAAATTTGCTAATTGTATGAATGATGGCGTGTCTTGCTTGGCCCTGAACGACACCAAGAATGCTTGTACATAACTATTTCTACATTAACGAATGCAAATACAGCAGAACATATGGAAATCAGGAAGCATGAGACATAAGGCACTAACCGCTTCATATTATTTTTTCTTTAAATGAATGATTAGGAATGCTTCACTAAGAATCATACCTGGACAAATATATCTTAGGGATGGACACATTTGGATGCCGCTAAGAGGTTCATACAGTCAAAGAATATGGACCAAGAACCACACATTGGATGACTAGGATTTAACTTGCTCAATGTAAAGCTTTCTTTTTCTTTCTTTCTTTCTTATTCTTTCTTTCTTTCTTTCTTTCTTTCTTTCTTTCTTTCTTTCTTTCTTTCTTCCTTCCTTCCTTCCTTCCTTCCTTCCTTCCTTTCTTTCTTTCTTTCTTTCTTTCTTTCCTTTCTTCAGTGGGTGGCTAAATTTGCCCAGGCAATGAGTTTCTTTCCCCTTTCTCCTGCACTGTTGTGTTCTGGGATGTAGAAAATTGCTCTTGGCTCAGGGAGCCTGAAGGCTTGTAAATCACCCCCCTTTCATTAGACATTTTCATTTGGTAAGCAATAAAGTGCTGAGGAACAGAAAATGCTAGATAAATGAAGCTGCTAATTTACTGGGTGTCTTTTAAAGCAGGGGGAAAAACAATAAAGTTAGGTTTGTGTAAGCGTTTGTTTGTGGCTCAGTCAGACTCCTGTCCTGCTTCTCTCCTTAAAGCTCCACTTTCTCTCTCTCCCTCCCTCCAAATGATCCTCTCAGAAGACATGGCTCCAGGCATCTATTTGCCTTCAAGACAAAAGTATCCAGCATCCCTAACATCTTGTCCATTTCTCTCATGTAGCTTCATGGTTGAGTGGGAATTTGAACTCAGGCCTCTCTGGTCCAAGCCCTAAGAACATCCGGCATATTACAGGACAACAAACCCGGGTTTACCACTAGGGGCTTAACTTTACATTATGTGCAAATGTGCACCAGAGCTCAAATTCCCTTTTGTTAAAAGAAGAAAAGCAGATTGGGAAGGGTGTGTAATTGAGAGTCAAGAATTGGTATCTAGGGAGAGGGGCATTTCCCCACTCCAGATCTCCTCTTATGCAGCTCTCTCTCTCTCTCTCTCTCTCTCTCTCTCTCTCTCTCTCTCTCTCTCTCTCTCTCTCTCCCTCTCCCTCTCCCTCTCCCTCTCCTCTCTCCCCCCCAGATTTCAAGGGCATGTTTGCCTAGTAGTAAAACAAAGGCAAAACATCAGTGAGAATTGTACCATTAAACTGGCTTAACTATCGTGATTCCCTGCAAGGAACTCTCGGTACTGTAGTTCCATGAAGTGATTCCAAAGAGCAATTTCCCATCATCGTCCCAAAAGTACAACCCTCAAGTTCATGGACAGAAATCAAGGCAGTTAAACGCATCTCAAATCGGTTCAAGTATGACATGTAGTCATGGTCTTAGTGAATTTTAATGTGGATTTTCTGTGCAACGCTGTGACAGTAACATGTGCTGACAAATTATGAAAGTTTTCCCAATGGAAAGTTTGAGAAGGGGCCGTGATGGCATACACACCATACATTTAAAGCACCCCGAAAGAATCCTGGGAGCTGTAGCTTGTTAAGGGTGCAAGGAATTATAGCCTCTGTGAGGGGTAAACTAGAGTTCCCAGGATTCTTTTGCAGGGCGGAGATGCTCTTAAATGTGCTTTAAATATATGGTGTGCATACAGGACATATTTTAAAGGCCCCATCTGCACTATACCTTTAAAGTGGTTTTCTACTACTTCAAATAGTCATAGCGCTTTCCAAATAACCCTGGGAACCCTAGTTTGCCCATCACAGAGCTATAATTCCCACACCTTTAACAAACTACAGTTTCTAAGATTATTTGGGGAGGTATGTTTTAAATTGATAGTGTGCATGGAGCTAGCTGCACCCCTGAAAATCCTCTTTTGAGTAGCCAACCAGATATTCCCAGGAAGCCCACAAACCAGTAGCATGATGGCAAGAGTCCCTCTCTCACTGTATGCCTTCAGTACCTGGTAGTCAGAAGGCACAAATTGTGTGTCTTCTTACTCCATGATGCATGAGGAATAGCACCAGGTATCTGTGCGCCACCATTTCATTTTGTGTGAGTGAAACTCTGTGGCAACTGGGGTCTGCATGCATGCGGTTATTTAGTTAGTTATTTCAGAAAATTTATACACCGCTTGGCTGTAAAAAAACCACCAAAAACACCTCAAAGCAGTTTACGACAAAGTAAAACAATAAAACCGATAATAATTCACACCCAATGTACAAAAGTTTAAAATGCTAAAACAGATTAAAATTACCTCAACTTTCTAAGCATCTGAGCAGACTTGTCTGAACAAGAATGTTTTTAGCAGGTGCAGCAAACCTGCCTGCTTGATCTCAATAGGCAGGGAGTTCCAAAGTTCTGTCACACTAAACAATCAAATTCTCACCGCAGCTTTAATGGCTGACACAGTGAAATTATTACTGTAAGCCCACAACTCACACAGGGGTTACATTCTCGGGATGGCGACTAAAGGCAAAATCACATCTAGTCAAGACCCACTGGGTTCAATGGTAGGCAGATTGCCAAAGTCATTCCCCCCAGAACTCTGCACCCTTTCTGCCCCTTTTAGGTTTTTAAAAATTATTTTTGCCACATACGTAAAGCTGAATGTGCACAGAAGTGTGCATGCACACGAAAGCTCATACCAAGAACAAACTTAGTTGGTCTCTAAGGTGCTACTGGAAGGAATTTTTTTGTATTTTGTTTCGACTACGGCAGACCAACACGGCTACCTACCTGTAAGTTAAATGTGTGTTAAGTTGCAGGCTTACTGTATTATTTTTAATTGACCACACTGCATATGATTCCAAGACAGTTTCAGCATGTGTGGAAACTGCTGCCATTTTGCACTGAATTATTTACTCATCCTGTTTGAATTCTACCTCCAACAAACTCAGGGCAGAGTATTTTTCAGCATCCCATATTTTTCCTTTACAAAATCCTATGAGGGGGCTTAGGCTGGAAGATAGTAACTGGATCAAAACCATCCAATATGATTATCAGAGTTGAGGAAGGCTATGAACCCATGTTTAAGGCTGTTCAGCTTGTGGTCAGTGCACCCACTAACTCTGCCTTCTGACACCAATGCATCAGTTGGCCACACCCTTCATTGGTCAGCATTGCGGAGGCCTGTCTGTACACAGGCCTCTTGTCAGACCAAAGCCGAATGAGTGGCTGTCAGGCAGATGTGGCCTCAGTGTCATCCAGTGCTGTGATTGTGGCTTGCAGCAGGTCCAATCCCCTACCACATATGTTTGTTGAAGGTGGGTCATCTGAAGATTTCTTCTCTCTGATCCAAATGTGAATCTTTCTCTGGGATGCATGAGGCAACGTGTATGGATGACCTTGAGAAAATGGTTCTATGTGACATAAAATACAGTTCATGACACCATGTGAATGGAGTCTAGTCTGCCGTTGAGGAGCAGGGACTTTTCAGTGGCGGCCTCTAAGCTCCGGGATTCCCTCCTACCCATTCTGCGGTCCTTGTTCACACATTCTGCCACCTCCTCCTTCCAGAGGACACAAAAAAAATATATTTCATTCTGCCTTTCCTGTTTGGTTTTATCTGATAATTATGGGATTCTGGCACCACTGTTTCAGCAGCTGTTTCCCTTTATTCAGTGTTTTAATTTTATTGTTGTTTACATAACAATTAATTGTTTTCACACTAATATCGTTTTAAATCTTTTTATCACTATTGGACACTGCTTGGTGGTCAAAAAGCAGCATGCATTTTCTGCAAGCATGAAATATTGTGCATGATCTCTTATGAGTTGTGTGTATGTTTGTGTGAGAGAGACTCTGTTTATGCCTGTGTGTGTGTGTGTGTGTGAGAGAGAGAGAGAGAGAGAGAGAAGGAGATTCTCCTTATGCTTATGTGTTTGTGGAATATGAGACTGAATCTGGCAGATGCTCAGCGGCTAGCACTACTTGTGTGCAAAATATCCACTCCCCCTTTGCATTCCCCTCTGCCTCGCTGCCCTGAACTCCTCTTTTAATCACTCCATCCTTTCCTGGTCCTCACCTTCTTGCTCCTGCACTCCCTACTGCTGCTGCTGCTGTTGCTGCTGCTGCTACCCAAGAGCAGGTCTCCATGGTGATAACACCCCCCCCTCCATCCATTCCTGCATCCTCCTCCCTTCAGCCTAAGTGACATGCCCATTGTCCAATCCACAACCCGGGTTGGATGGGAGGGCTTTGATCTCCATCAATTTCTCTGCTACCCGAAGAGCAAGGTTTCCGAAAGGGTGGGGGGACACCCAGCCTCCTTCCTCCCCTTTTTCTCTTCCCCTCTTTTCCCCCCTCTTTCCTTCCTTCCTCCTTTCAACTGGGATTTTAGGTTTTTCTCCTTCACCTCTTCCCCACCCCTCCCTCTTCCCCACACATCTGCTTCCTCCTGTTCCCTCCCCCTCCCCATGTGAGATCACCTATTGTTACAATGGCTTTCTTCGCCCCCCCTCCATCCTTGCTGCCACTTCTCTTCAGCCACCTTTGACTATCCTCTGCCCTCCCCTCCCTCTTTATTTATTCCGTTTCCCATCTCCTCCCCTTCCTCGGGCAATGAGGGAAGATGATGCCTGGGGATGAGAGATCCAGGTAGCAGCCAGCCAAGCGGTCGCACATCCTCCGAAGGATGCAGGCGACACGATCTGTTCGGTACCATTGTTCTTGGCGTCTTCTGCTCTGCTCCATCCCTTCTGATGCCTGATGCCCACACCGTGTCTCTGCTTTTCTGTGCATTGCTGGGTGGCGGATCTCTCTCTCTCTCCCTCCCTCTCCACTCCCCCCCCCCACGTCTTGAGACCTCTCCCCGCCTCGCACCCCTCCTTCCTGATCCATGATCCCAGACTCCCCCTAAGATGCTAAGGCAAGGCCCCTTCCTTCTCCTGGCTGCGTCCATGTCGTATTTCAACCCAGAGAAAGCTTTGGCAGCGCCTTCGGAAAACGGTGAGTCTTCTTGGCAGGTTGCGAGGGCTCCCAACTCATCTGTGACGGTGGCCACCCCTCCTTGCCTTTGCCTCCCTCGCCTCCACCATCGGTGGCCACCTGTTTGTGTGATGGGTTACCTGCCCAAATTAGACAACCGCCCCACTTTCATGTGTGCAAAGCAGGGCTTGCGGGATTTCTCGCTTCCCAAACAAGAGGCTGGCGGTGTTTTCTGGGTTAATAAATTCCATTCCGGAGAGAAGGCTGGGATTCCTGTACAGACCAAATTAATCATTGCTGGTTTTCGTCAGATGCCTATGCCGGCGGTGTTTGCTGGTTGATTGGATCCCCCCCCCTTCTTCCTTTCCGACCCTGGCGAGGGAAATTGAGTAAACCTGGAGGATCTGAAGGAGTGGCAAACAAGAATAGAAGTTATTTGGGGCATGCGAGAACAAATATGTTTTTGTACATGGTGGGGGCCCATGATTAGAGCACAGCAGCAAAGATCTGGGGTTAGTGTGTGAAGAAATCAAGGAACGTGTGTGTGTGTGTGAGAGAGAGAGAGAGAGAGAGAGAGAGGTGGGGAGGGGTGGGCGTGAGGTCTGTGGCACCTCGAATATATAGCATGAAGCCACATTTGGTCTGGCAGCCATCTGGAGAGAGCAGCGTGACTCACTATGGATGTGCCCTTGGCACAAGGGTCTGCTTGTGGGAGAGTTTTGTGGGAATTGGTGTGTGCTGTGGGACTGCTAAAGTGCTGGGAGGGCCGGTTGGGGCCGCAAAAAGGGTCTGAAAGAGAGAGGAAGGTAGGGGTGTGTGCATAAGGGAGAAAGGTGAAGGGAAGGGTGGGTGGATATGTTCTGATGGATTGTACAGGTGAGAGTAAGTGACAGGACCTCATCCACTGGTTACCCTTCTGTAAAATGGGAGCAATAAAGACTTTCCTCATAATGTTAGCTTGTGGGGTGTTTACGAGTGTGTGTGTGTGTGTGTGTGAGAGAGAGAGAGAGAGAGAGAGAGAGGGAGAGAGAGAGGGAGAGGGGAGAGAGAGAGGGTGGGGTGGGGGGCAGAGGTCACACCCACACCATACATTTAAAGCACCTGACTCCTCACAGAGCTACAATTCCCATCACCCTTAACAAACAACACTTCCCATGATTCCTTGGGGGAAAACCATGCTCTTTAAATGTATAGCGTGGCTGCGATCAGAGATTAGGACAAGGGAACATCGCTTGTGGTTTTACTGGAAGTAACTGGCTGGCCTGTTGTGTGAAACAGGATGTTTGCATTGGATCAACTTTTGGTCCGATCTGATGGGGTTCTTGTTTTCTGCGAGACAGAAATAATCACAAAGATTAGTTCCTCGCAGTGAATTCTGAAACACTGTTGGATCAAAAGGCCTGTCAAACAGGCCAGGAGTTTTATCTTCCTTAAAGGACATTCAAAACACATTCTTTTCATCAAAGAATTCGAAGCTTTGTAGTTTACCCCTCATGAGTTGCAGTTCCCAAACCCTTAAGAAACAACACTGCCTCAGATTCCTTGAGGGGGAGGGGAATGTGCTTTTAATGTGCTTTAAAGCTATAGTGTGTACGCAGCATTGGACAAATTCAGCGCTATTCTTGACAAAGTAGCTAATGAGTCTTATTTCAGGATCCTGTCACCCCTACTGTTCCAACAGCTGGAAAGTTTTTTCCTGAGTTAGAATCAAAGCCCTTTCTCTTGCAAAGTCAGTGTGTTCCCTCATGTACAATCCTTCCAATCTCTCTCTCTCTCTTACACCTCTCGTTCTATACATGCTCTGATGCCATACTGAGTGGGGCTCAGGCTACCATTGGCTTACTTGCCATGATGTCACCCGGAGGGTAGGGAGTCCTGGGTTGAGTGCTAAGGGGGCCTTGGCAGACCTTGGGCTGCTTTGGCCCAGATGCTTCCTTCTGCAGACAAGGGCAGATAAATCCATAGAGAAACAAATGAATGTTCTAGTAGCCCATTTAGGGACAGGCTAATCAAGGCCATTTGGGTGATGTCAGAAGAAGCAGTTTGGTGGGAAGTCCCATGACTTCATGATGGGCTCGCGACAGAGGATGTGACATTTCTCTTTATTTCACCAACAAAAAGTCTATGGGCTTACCACAGACTATTTGCCATGCTTCTCTTAATGTAGGGATTCATATATTTTTCCTGGAAAATCCAGCTGGATTTCCATTTCTGGTATAACTTTTTCCATGTAACCACCCCCAAGCCTTTAGAAAAAGAGACACCTCCAATTGCAGGCTTAAACTGATTTAACGGTCATTTCCCGTTCCTACAGAACCCTGGGAATTGTAATTATTTTGGAGGAAGGGGCTAGACGCCTCAGCATCTTCACCAAACTACAGTTTTCAGAATTCTTTTTTGGAGGGAAGTAAAGGGACGCGGGTGGCGCTGTGGGTTAAACCACAGAGCCTAGGGCTTGCCGATCAGAAGGTCGGCGGTTCGAATCCCCACGACGGGGTGAGCTCCCGTTGCTCGGTCCCTGCTCCTGCCAACCTAGCAGTTCGAAAGCACGTCAAAGTGCAAGTAGATAAATAGGCAGCGGGAAGGTAAATGGCGTTTCCGTGCGCTGCTCTGGTTCACCAGAAGCGGTGTAGTCATGCTGGCCACATGACCTGGAAGTTGTACGCTGGCTCCCTCGGCCAGTAAAGCGAGATGAGCGCCGCAACCCCAGAGTCGTCTGCGACTGGACCTAATGGTCAGGGGTCCCTTTACCTTTTAATGGCAGTTAGAGAGGTATAAAACAGTTTATATAGCCATGGCAGTACAGTATATTGACTGTTTTAGTTTTTTCAGTTTTAGATCTGAAAAATACATCTGCACAGTTTCAATTTAGAGTTCTGCCTCTGAGGCGCCGAATGGACAGGCTGATGGGTGGTTGGCAGTGAACGGAAAGTGGGATGGATAAAGTAATTGACAGTGGGTTGGTAAAAAGTTTCCATTGGGGAGGACCCGGCCTCAGTGAGAGCCAGTGTGGTGTAGTGGTTAAGAGTGGTAGACTCGTAATCTGGGGAACCGGGTTCGTGTCTCCACTCCTCCACATGCAGCTGCTGGGTGACCTTGGGCTAGTCACACTTCTCTGAAGTCTCTCAGCCCCACTCACCTCACAGAGTGTTTGTTGTGGGGGAGGAAGGGAAAGGAGATTGTTAGCTGCTTTGAGACTCCTTCGGGTAGTGATAAAGCGGGATATCAAATCCAAAACTCTTCTTCTTCTTCAGCACCCAGCATGTTGGGGCAAATGTCAGGACCCTCCTGGATGGGTGCCACCATCCTTGCATATAAATTTTGCCTCAGCATTTTGATAAAAAGTGCCAAGGGGAGCAGCTGCCACCACAGCCATCTTTATCACCTAGAATGTCTCTAGGCCTCAAGTCCATGGAACCCAAAGGCATTCTGAGGGGAGGGAAAGATGGTGGCAGCTATAGCTGCTTTCCTCAGCTGCTGGTAACCTTCTGGGGTGTCTGAGTGAGGTTGCGGGGAGTGAGAATTGGTAGGGATGGGTGGTGGTGCTGAGCCCAACACGCAGCAGAGCAAGTGGCAAGGCGCTGGTGTCTTCATTTGTCTGGAAAGGCCCACCAGCATGGCAATGTGGAGGACTGGGGGGGAAGCTTGCTGAGGACCCATTCACACTGGGCGCTGTAGGGCTAGATGTCAGGAGGTCTGCATGTGTCCAGAGGAGACTGGAGTCACGTGGTTGGGAGGGTAAGTAACAGAAGTAGTTTGTTAAGAGGATGAGGAGTGGAGGAATGTTTATGGTGATGGGTGGAAGGAATGGTTTCTGCCCTGGTCTAGAGACCTGTGTAGCCAGATTTGTAGAGGAACCGGATTAAAGTAGATCCTGAACAGATGTGTAAGGGCTGAAACCACAGATAATTTGTTTACATTCGGGGGGTTGAAAAACACACACGCCCCTGACATCTGTCCTCCATTCTCTCTCATCAACTGCATCTCAGTCCCAAGATGTAGAATTCTGGAAGAAAGTTTGAATGCTTGCTTATTTACTCTCACTCCCGGTCCTACCGTTAGGCAGAGTGAGGCGGCTGCCTCAAGTGGTGGATGGTGGAGGACAGGCAATGGCAGCGAGGCATTGGACAAAGCTGTGTGTTCCCCAGGGGCTGCTCTGCACCTCCTAAGCATGTATGCTGCCCTCAGGCAAGGTGGAGGAGGCTACCCTGTCGCCCGTCTTCAGCTCTCAGGCTGCATATGCACCATGTCTTTAAAGCACATTGAAAGTACATTGATTCCCCCAAAGAACCCTGGGAATTGTAGTTTACCCCTAATAAAACTATAGTTCCCAGCATCCATAACATAAAACTATAGTTCCCAGCACCCATAACATACCCTTAACATAAGAGGCTTGACAGCCACCTGTCAGGAATGCTTTGATGGTGTTTCCTGCTTGGCAGGGGGTTGGACTGGATGGCCCTTGTGGTCTCTTCCAACACTATGATTCTATGACTGCAGCGCCCAGGATTCTGCGTGGGGAAGCAATATGCTTTCAATGTGTGATGTGTGTACAACCTAGTCTCATTTATTCTTTACAAGTATTAGGAGGATGCCATCTTGTATTTTGCCTCAGGCAGCGAAAAAAGTTTGGGTCAGCCCAGCTGCTTTGGATGATTTATATGAATGCCATATTATGGGTTGTGGACGAACATAGCTTTTGACATTTTAAAATGTGCTTTAGAGTAAGACCCTGTCCCCTTTCTTCCTCTGTTTCTTGCCTTCCCTGCAGATGGTTTGTCCCAAGGCCGGGCTCCCCTGGCCCCTCCCTACGCTGTGGTCTTGATCTCCTGCTCAGGCTTGCTGGCCTTTATCTTCCTCCTCCTCACCTGCCTGTGCTGCAAGCGGGGCGATGTGGGGTTCAAGGTGAGCCTGGTTGTGGGGATTTGAGGTGGACATGGCATACTTTGGGGAAGGGATGCTGTGGTGGTGGTGGTGGTGGTTTGCAGAAAGGGATTTGTGGCTTGTATTCTGTGAAGCTGAACAGCATCATGGATTGGAGTGTACAGTTTCCTAAGCCAAGAACTGGAAACCTATAGTCCTCCCATTAGCCCAACCAGCAATTTCGTTGTACTTGTACAATGACAATAAAGATATATACAAATATACAAGGCTGATGGTCAGGGATGATGGGAGGGTACACAAATTCCCCATCCCTCATGTTGGGGAGCAGACCTTGCACCAGTGATTAACCACATTGGGCATTTCCTGTGGGTCCCAGTAATCCAAAGTGCTCCTCACCAGCCTGATCTGCTGCCCACTAGCTCCCCACTGGGCCCAGCTCCACCCCATAGCAGCTGGCTAGCCACCTCCACCTCCTGGGCACTGAGAAAGGGGCCAGAAGGTCCTTCTTCTCAGATTCTGGCATTCTTGGTGAGATGGCTAGGCATTGCCTGCGCCAGTGCGGTTTGCTGCGATAGCTAAAAAGGCTTTTTAAAATCATTATTTTTTTGAAAAAGTTAAAAATAATAATCATAGCCTTGTACAGTTGGGTCCAAGAGGATTGTCTAGTCCAACTCTGCAATGCATGACTCCTTTGCCCAAAGTGGGGCTCGAACCCACAACCTTGAGATTAAGAGTCTCATGCTCTATTAACTGAGCCGCAAGAGTAGAAAGGAGCGCCAGAGGTCAGTCCTCTGTGTTTAAAAAGTCTTTCGAGCCACCATGGCAAACCGCAGAAGGGACGGCAGAGGCATTCTCCAGGCCACCCCATCACCAAAATGCCTGTCTCTAAAAAGGATGTCTTTGGCCCTTTCTCAGAGCCCAGGTGCTGAGGGAGGTGCCAGCGAAGCTGTTATTGCAGCCGTGAAGAATGTTTTTAAACAGAATTAAGAGAGGCGTCAGGGCGGAAGGGAAGAGGAGGACGGCAGTGTTGTCCCACAAAGGGGAAGATCAGAAACAGCAGGGGCAACTTTGGTGATGGTGGTGGTGCATTGGCCATGCCAAGGCCCCCATTAAACCTGGCACCAGCCCTGTTGGTGGGTTCTGACGCTTGAGGATGGCAAGGCCATGGGGAAACACTGCGGTTGCTATTTCAGGCAACAGACTGGGAAATAATGGGGAAACCAGCAGAATTTCTTATCCTTACACTCGCCTCTGCCCACTTGGCAGGAATTTGAGAACCCTGATGGAGAAGAATATTCTGGAGAATACACACCACCTGCAGAGGAGACGTCCTCCTCTCAGTCTATCCCAGATGTCTACATTCTGCCTCTCTCAGAGGTCTCGCTCCCGTCCTCCAACCAGCAGATGCCCAAAACAGGTAAGATTCCTTGGCGAGGGTATGCATGCACCTGCCTGCCTCTTTATTTGCTGATTTGCTACTGGGTTAGGTTTAAGGTGGGACGCGGGTGGCGCTGTGGGTTAAACCACAGAGCCTAGGGCTTGCCGATCAGAAGGTCGGCGGTTCGAATCCCTGTGACGGGGTGAGCTCCCGTTGCTCGGTCCCAGCTCCTGCCCACCTAGCAGTTCGAAAGCACGTCAAAGTGCAAGTAGATAAATAGGTACCACTCCGGCGGGAAGGTAAACGGCGTTTCCGTGCACTGCTCTGTTTCGTCAGAAGCAGCTTAGTCATGCTGGCCACATGACCTGGAAGCTGTATGCCGGCTCCCTCGGCCAATAAAGCGAGATGAGCGCCGCAACCCCAGAGTCGGTCACGACTGGACCTAATGCTCAGGGGTCCCTTTACCTTTACGTAGGTTCAAGGTACATTAGAAAGAATTTCCTGACAGTAAGAGCTGTTCGACAGTGGAATTTGCTGCCAATGAGTGTGGTGGAGTCTCCTTCTTTGGAGGTCTTTAAGCAGAGGCTTGACAGCCACCTGTCAGGAATGCTTTGATGGTGTTTCCTGCTTGGCAGGGGGTTGGATTGGATGGCCCTTGTGGTCTCTTCCAACTCTATGATTCTATGCGCTCTACGTGGGGCTACCTTTGAAGGTGACCCGGAAACTACAATTAATCCAGAATGCGGCAGCTAGACTGGTGACTGGGAGCGGCCGCCGAGACCACATAACACCGGTCTTGAAAGACCTACATTGGCTCCCAGTACGTTTCCGAGCACAATTCAAAGTGTTGGTGCTGACCTTTAAAGCCCTAAATGGCTTCGGTCCAGTATACCTGAAGGAGCGTCTCCACCCCCATTGTTCAGCCCGGACACTGAGGTCCAGTGCCAAGGGCCTTCTGGCGGTTCCCTCACTACGAGAAGCCAAGTTACAGGGAACCAGGCAGAGGGCCTTCTCGGTAGTGGCACCCGCCCTGTGGAACGCCCTCCCTTCAGATGTCAAAGAGAACAACAACTACCAGACCTTTAGAAGACATCTGAAGGCAGCCCTGTTTAGGGAGGCTTTTAATGCTTAATAGATTGTTGTATTTTAATGTTCTGTTGAAAGCCGCCCAGAGTGGCTGGGGAAACCCAGCCAGATGGGCGGGGTATAAATAATAAATTATTATTATTATTATTATTATTATTATTATTATTATTATTATTATTATTATATGATTCTACTCATGTTTATCCACAACGTCCTAAACAACTTGGGCTCAGAGTGCCTTGGGGACCACCTGATTCCTTATGCTCCACCTTGATCACTGAGATCTTCTGACGGGGCCCTTTTGGTGGCTCCCCTTGGGCCTAAGGATCAGTTGGCCTTCTCTAGGGCCCAGGCCTTTTGTATGGCAGACCCTGCCCTGTGGAACGGCCTACAAATGGAGGCTTGGCAGGAAACCATCCCTCTCTTCCTTCAGACATCTTTTGAAAACGTCTTCGTTTAAAGCATTCCCACCCTCCCCTCACAACCACCCAGTATTTATTGATATTTATGGATGTTATTATGGATCTTCTGTTGATTTTGCCCTCATATGTGTACTCCGCCTTGTTCTATTTTTATGAAGTTGTGGATTTTAGATTTGTAAAAATAAACAAATCGCTGACATTTCCCACACCACCTTGGCTCCATATGCAGTGGTACCTCAGGTTACATACGCTTCAGGTTAAGAACTCCACTAACCCAGAAATAACGCTTCAGCTTAAGAACTTTGCTTCAGGATAAGAACAGAAATTGTGCTCTGGCGGCGCAGCGGCAGCGGGAGGCCCCATTAGCTAAAGTGGTGCTTCAGGTTAAGAACAGTTTCAGGTTAAGAACGGACCTCCGGAACAAATTAAGTACTTAACCAGAGGTACCACTGTAGATGGCAGAAAGGCTAGAGCAGGAATGGGGAGCTTTTGGTCATTCAGGCACTGTTGAACAACAACCTCTGCCAACCCTGGCCATTTTCTGTGTTTGCTAGGGCTGATGGGAATTGTAGTTCAGCAACATTTGGAGGGCCAAAGGTTCTCCATTCTTGCCCGGAACGATAGATGGCCTACAAAGGGAGAAGCAGCCCTCATTATATTTGCCAGGAAGCTGGTACCATCCTGCCCCAGCAGCTGCTGCTGCTAACTTATGTCCTAGCAGCTTGTCTATTAACCTTTGAACGTGGGGGAAAATAAAGATGGGAGGTTCATGCTCAAGCCATCGGGTCATGACATTGGCTTCTGTTACTGCCACGCTCTGTCCCTCTTTCAGATCTGGTTAAACACCTGGGACTCAGCAGACAACACCTCAGTTATTTGCAGGAGATTGGAAATGGCTGGTTTGGAAAGGTGAGCAAAAGCTTCTTGTTGGAGATGGGATTTATGTTGTGGGACCCAAGGTTCTTTCCAGCAGGCTCCAGTTTTATTCTCAGGGAATATGAAGAGCCACTGTGAGTTTAAAAATAGCAATAATTTGAAATATTATTATGTACCGGTACCTTACAACAACAACAGAGTAACAGGACTCTTATGTAATGCAGATACACAAAATGAAACAACAGTAAACAAAACAACAACCATGGTTACATCCACGCCATATATTTTAAAGCACTTGGCTTCCGCCAAAGGATCCTGAGAAGTGTAGTTTGTTAAGGGTGCAGGGAATTGTAGTTCTGTGAGGGGTAAACTACAGTTCCCCAGATTCTTATGTCCTTTAAATGTGCGTTAAATGTTCTCTAACTGTGGTGTGGGTGTGACCAGTCAATTGCACAATACAGGCAAAAACAGCAATCAAAAATAAATCTCAATATTGGGTGAAAAGGATAAAAGAAAACCTACAGCCATCTTATAGATAAATAACCAGGATTGAGAAGGTCCTCTCTCTCCAGTTGCCACCTGCCTAAATTCAGATTAGAGGGACATAGAGAGAAGACTCCAAAAATGAACAAAAGGTTCAGTCAGTCTTGTGTGGTAAAAGGTGGTATCCTGACACAAAGCTGGGTATGGTTTCATAGGTAATTACGAATTACCTTTGAATTGTGCCCAGAAATGAACTGACAGTCAGTGTATAAGAACTGGTGAGATGTGTTCTGTATAGTTGGTTCCAGGCTGCATACATATCCCTGGCTTAAATCGCTGCCAGGTCATTCCTTTTCTGAACTCTGAAGCTAGTTTGGAAGAGGGGGGAAAAATGGATGTGCAATGTTTAATAAGAAACGACAGGATAGATATGGATTGTGACCAATGTCGTGTGGACACCGCTTCCCTAAACCAGTGGTAGGACCACACTGGATGGGAGCATGTGTTCACAGCTCTGGTTAGTAACCGTGTTCCCCCCCTGTTCCACAGGTAATCCTGGGTGAAATATTCTCAGATTTCACCCCTGCACAGGTGGTAGTGAAGGAGCTACGGGTGAGTGCTGGGCCACTGGAGCAGAGGAAATTCCTGTCAGAGGCCCAACCATATCGGTAAGAAGCAGGAGAAACTGAAGTGGGAGGAAGGAACAAGGGGCAAAATATCCCCATATAAACAGCTACCTTATTTTGGGGCGGCTGCTGCAGAGCTAAAGCTGTCCATGATTCCAGTAAGTGTTATAACTCATGCCAGTCTCCCCAGTAGCCCACCATCATGTAACAGGGAAACGCTAGGCGAGACTCCAGTAACACAATTACAGTCGTACCTTGGAAGTCAAACAGCTTAGTTCCCGAACGTTTTGGCTCCCGAACGCCGCAAACTCAGAAGTGACTGTTCTGGTTTGCGAACTATTTTTGGAAGCTGAATATCCGATGGGGCTTCCACGGCTTCCAATTGGCTGCAGGAACTTCCTGCAGCCAATCGGAAGCTGCGCTTCGGTTTCCGAATGTTTTGGAAGTCGAATGGACTTCTGGGACGGATTCCGTTCAGCTTCCAAGGTACGGCTGTCCTCCCTGCTCTAAATAAAAAAAGCCTGGTGGAACATAAGAAAAGGGAAGAGCATAGGAAAGAAGGAATCTTTTTAAAATGGATTTATACTCAGCCCAGTCGAGCTTTGCTCACTTTGGAATGTGGTGTCAGCTCTTTTTTTTTATTTTATTTGCTGAAATGCAGTTGGGGTACACTTTCAGCCCTCGAAAAACTGAGCAGAAACAGGTGCCGCCTCTTTGTGATGAATGGAGCAAAACCTTCTTTTCCCCTCTTCTTTCTGCCCTTCTCTCCACCCACCCACTTCCCTCAAGTAGCCTCCAGCATCCAAACATATTGCAATGCCTCGGCCTGTGCACAGAGACCATCCCTTTCCTGCTCATCATGGAATTCTGCCAGCTGGTAGGTATACTTATGCCAAGAGATGAATTTGGGTGGGAAAACACAAGAGGGACGTGAGGTTGGGGGATTTGCTTGGATCTGTAGGAAACTTTGTGCTAGCTTCGCTGACTTTTCTCGCCAACCCTTTTCTCGCCCTGTGTTCCCCCAGGGAGATCTGAAACGTTACCTTCGAGCACAGCGCAAAGCAGACGGGATGACCCCTGACCTGCTGACCCGTGACCTCAGCACACTACAGCGCATGGCCTACGAGATCACTCTGGGAGTGCTACATTTGCATAAAAACAACTACATCCACAGGTAGACCAGAGACCACGACCCTTGGATTTTTCAGGAAATGTTGAGCTGTACGGAGCTGTGTGTGGTTTAAGCTCTGGAACTCAAAAGGTTTTGCTGATGAATGTGAATTTTAATGATTTGAAATGCAGTGGGCCATACTCCAGATGCGGGTGGCGCTGTGGTCTAAACCACTAGGCCTCTTGGGCTTGCCAATCAGAAGGTCAGCAGTCCGAATCCCTGTGACGGGGTGAGCTCCTGTTGCTCTTTCCCAGCTCCTGCCAACCTAGCAGTTCGAAAGCACACCAGTGCAAGTAGATAAATAGGTACTGCTGTGGCGGGAAGGTAAATGGTGTTTCTGTGCACTCTGCCTTCCGTCATGGTGTTAGGTTGCGCCAGAAGCTGTCTGTGGACAAACGTCAGCTCTCTTGGCCTGAAAGCGAGATGAGCGCCGCAGCCCCATAGTTGCCTTTGACTGAACTTAACCATCCAGGGGTCCTTTACTTTACTTTTACTTTACCTCTGAGAGGCAAATTCAGTCCAGTTGAGTATAACGTGAGCAGGTCAGGGGGTGAAAAGATGTGTGAACCTGCCTATCTGCTGAGGCCTTACTAGGAGTGTCTCACATTTGAAGATGATTGGGTCATCTAAAACAGGATTTTTTCTCTGGTGCCACCCAAAGTTTGGAATTCTTTGTTGTCATTCAGCAGAGCAGTTGTAACTGGGGTGGGGAGTGACAGGTAAGGGCAAGTTTCATCCAACTTCATCTCAGCATATTTTGTTTTTTGTTTGTTTTTAAACCCCTCCATAGGCTTCGGGGGGGGGGGGGAGATTAACTATGCCAGCTCCAGGCTGGTGTAGCTGATTAGCTTCATTCTGGGATTTTTTAGGGGGATGGAGAGGCTTTGTATCCAGCCATTATTCGTGCTCTGCTCACCCCTGGCAAGAATGCATCATTTTACCAACTTTCTGCTTTACACCCATGGGATTTCCCATGGCATACAGGGGGACACTGGGTTTGGCTCCCTGCACCAGAAAAACTCCTCTCCACCCAAAGAAGGGCACTTCTCCCCCTTCCCTAGCCCCCTCCAACCAGTGGATCTGGTCTTGTAATGGCGTCCATCACAAATTTTTCTACTTATTTTTTCCCCTGATTAGTTTTTTTTAACCTGATTAGTTAGTGCTATTCTGTTTAATTTGGGCCAATTGGCTGCATTAAATTAAATAAATAAAAAGGGAAAGCTGGTGAAGAAAGGTGCTCTTTACTCTCTCTCTCTCCATCCCCTGGCCCACCCACCTCCAAGCCGCCCTTACTGGGTATTTTTCTATCCCTCCCTAGTGATCTGGCCCTTCGGAACTGCCTGCTGACCTCTGACCTCACAGTGCGCGTTGGAGACTATGGCCTGTCGCACAACAACTACAAGGTGAGGGGCGGGGCCATCCATGCCACAAGGCCCCTGCAGGTAGATTGAAATGTGTTTGCCTGTGTCTGGTGACATCAGGTTTTTTGGGGGGTGGTCCTCCTGCATAATTTCCAATCAGCGCATATATATAGTGACTTCCTGCTGAAATCCCTTTTGCTATCACAAAGGATCTGGTTTATTTTTGTCCCACTTTTGTTGTTCCTTAGCCCCTCTGGGCAGCAGTAAGGTGGTAGCATTGAGGAAGCATCACAGAACTGTTAATAAAGCAGACTAAATCCACCAGTAAATGCACTGATATTGTGTCAGGGACATTTTGTGCATAGCTGTCAACCCTCCCTTTTTTGGCGGGAAACTCCCTTATTCCAATGCCGTTTCCCGCTGCTATCCCGGATTGTTGACATCCCTTAAATTCCCCGGATTTCAAAGGAAGCAGCTCCTCTCCCTCCCTGCCGGCCAGGGAGGCTCCTCAGCTGCATTGCTCGGCTGCCAATAAGGAGTCTGAGACCGACTGGGGGCGGAGCTTGCATGCCTTGTGCAGCCAGACCCTCACGCCCAACCAGCCAGCCAGCCTGCCTGCTGTCTATGCGCTCGCTCTTTCGCTCACCCGTTCGTGCGCAGCCTCTGGAGCGCAGGGTGGCGAGGCTACTTGGTGCCATTGCACCGCCCTCGCGGAATCCCTTATTTTCAAATCCGAAAGTTTGGGGAAAATCCCTTATTTTCAAATCCGAAAGTTGACAGCTATGATTTTGTGGACTATACCCGCAGAAAGGCACCTGCTTTGGAGAGTCTGCATCTCCACCCCTGTTCCACCCATTCCTTATTTCTGTTCATAGGAAGACTATTACATCACTCCGGACCGGCTCTGGATCCCTTTGCGCTGGGTTGCCCCGGAACTGTTGGATGAGATGCACGAAAGCCTCATTGTGGTGGATCAAACCAAGCAGAGCAATGTCTGGTGAGTTGCAAGGAGCCACACGCACCCCCCCCACACCTGCGTTTGAGGGAATTCACAGCGCAACCCTATACAGTGGTACCTTGGTTCTCGAACTTAATCCGTTCCGGGAGTCCGTTCGACTCCCAAAACCATTCAAAAACCTAAGCGCAGCTTCTGATTGGCTGCAGGAGCTTCCCGCACTCAAGCGGAAGCTGCGTCGGATGTTTGGCTTCCGAAAAACGTCCGCAAACCGGAACACTCACTTCCAGGTTTGCGGCATTCTGGAGCTGATTTGTTCGGTGACTATGCCATTTGGGAACCAAGGTTTGACTGTATTTCTATTCAGAAGCAAGCACCACCAAGTTTAACGGGGCTTACTCCCAGGTAACTGTGCATAGGATTGCAACCTTCGTTTGCATTTTTGCACCCCTAGATCCAATTGGGCTAGAGCTGAAACAAACTTGGTTTTAAAATCCTCAAGGGAATGCTCCAAACTTTGCTTACAAATATTAAAAGTTATATCCACCATGTTCAGTGGTGGGGAACCACTGGCCAGTGGGCCTAATTAAGCCCAGCAGGCCTCATATGACTCATGAGGCTGTTTCTACTGAATCATGACCATCTGCCCTATGTCAGGTGTAAATACAGTGGTACCTCTGGTTAAGTACTTAATTCGTTCCAGAGGTCCATTCTTAACCTGAAACTGTTCTTAACCTGAAGCACCACTTTAGCTAATGGGGCCTCCCGCTGCCGCTGCGCTGCCAGAGCACAATTTCTGTTCTTATCCTGAAGCAAAGTTCTTAACCTGAAGCATTATTTCTGGGTTTCTGAGAGCTGCTGCCAATCAGACTAGAGAATACTGAGCTAGATGGGCCAATGGCTAGACTCCGTATAAGGCAGCTCCCTGCTTTCTTGAAACAAATCCCTGAGCTGCCATCTCCTTTATTGCCTGGGCTGGGACTCTTGGTTTTGTGGGGCTAAGCAAGAAAGGGTAAAAGGGGTGGGGTTATAAGGCCTCACCTATGGCACCTGCAGTGATTTTCTTCTTTATTTTCTGCTTGCACTTCTCTGGAGTCCATAGTTCTGGGCTTAATCCCTCTGTTCCCTTTGTTGCCAGGTCTATGGGGGTGACCATCTGGGAGCTTTTTGAGTTTGGCTCCCAGCCTTACCGCCACCTCTCTGACGAGGAAGTGCTGACCTTTGTCGTCAAGGAGCAGCAGATGAAACTGGCCAAGCCACGCCTTAAGCTTCCTTACTCAGACTATTGGTGAGTTGATCCCCCTGTTCTCTCTCCTGTCCCCCATAAGAAAAAAAAAATAAGTATTTGTTGTCCAGGACTCTCCTCCAAAGAAAGCAAGGCCCGCCAGCTGGGATATCTTCTTCCCGAGTCTCCTCCACCCTTGACATCTGTTTGGTGCCTCCTGAGCAGCTAGTGACTTGGGGGAGGCTGCTGCCCCTGTGCATTAAGATTGTTCTTGTCCTCCTAACGTTCTTTCATTCTTCCCTCTCTGTGTTCCTCCAACTATTCTTCCGCCTGCCTGCCCATTTCCCTCCCTGCACTGTCATCCTGCCAGGTCTTCCTCTGATTGTGACGTACCTTTTCCTTGCCTGCTCTTCCTAGACCCCTCCAGCTGCACCAGTGGTCCGTGAATCAAATCCCCTCCTTCCAGATTTGCATTTTCAGACCATTCTTCTGGCAGCTGTTCCAGTTGGTTGTCTGTTTTTTTGGGTTGTGGATCTCCTTTCGGATGTTGTCCATATCCGTATCAGGACATATCTACACTACAGGCTTATTTGTAACTTTTATTCAATATTAAGCAAAGTTTTATATAGCGAAGAGGGAGAGAGTCACCACCATCCCAATCACAAGACGTATACTCGTGAGTAGGGATGGCGGGAGAAATTAGATTCGGTTCACATTTGGAGGTGAATCTATCGCGCTTTCCCAAAACAATATGTGAACTGAAACGCAGGCGTCTTTTGAAATTTGAAATTTTGCGATGCAATTCTCCAGCCAAACTATGTTTTATAAAATGCACATATTAAGAAAAGCTGTGCCTAAAAATGAATGTAATTGTGAAAATAATGCACAAAAATGCATCATAACTGGGGGGAACGCTTGGCGAAAATGTGTATATTAGGCATAAATTGCATATGAAACATGAGTGTATTAGGAGAAATTTGCTGGTGATTTTTTGTGAGGATTAAAATAATAATAATAATAATAATAATCAAGTGATGTGGAAGTGGGGAAAACTGAAGACTGGAAAAATGAGAAATTCCAACTGTTGCCTTTTCATATCTGCTTGTTCTTCTGACTGTGTCTGCTAAGGCTTCCAATTGGCTTTCCGACTGTTCTCCATAACTCTGCCCCACAACCCATCTCCTGACAGTTTCCCCACATATCACTTGCCCATTCAAATACTCATGCCACCTTTAGCTTCTGCCTCTTTTTCTGTCTCCAACTCTATTCGCGGTGCCTGCGACCATCTTTTATGCAACTCTATTATTATTTTTAAAAAATGTTCCCATTCCCTATCCCCACCCCAACTGTTCTCTCAGGCTATCTTCCCCCCACAACTGTTTCCCCCCTCCTGCTCCTATTTCTGCCTGTTTTTCCGACTGTTCCTCTATCCTTCCTCCGTCCCTGCCCCGCTGCAGGTATGAGGTCATGCAGTCCTGCTGGCTCCCAGCTTCCCACCGCCCAACCATGGAAGAGCTGCACTTGCAGGTGAGCTACCTGCTGAACGAGCGCTCCAACGCTCAGGCGGAGGAGAGCTTCGAGTGGCGCTGGAGCGCCCTGAAACCCAAGCGCTCCTCTTCGCCGCCCCCGGCCTCCTCTTCTTCCTCGGCGTGCCACCGCCGCCCCTCGGGAGAGATCTCGGCCTACCCGTTGCTGGACGGGTTCCACGGCGGCGACATGGACGACATCCTGACGGTGACAGAGAGCAGTGGGGGGCTGAACTTTGAGTACATGTGGGAGAAGGCCCGTCTGGGGCGGTGGAAGGGCCCTGCCTCGGCACCGCCCGACTACCCCCCCAGCAACGGCGGGCTGGCGGTGCCGGGCAGCAATCCTTTCTACGAACAGACAACGCAGCGTGGGCACAGCCTGGAGACACCCAGCGTCGTGCCCGTTATCAGTGCCCGCAGCCCCTCGGTCAGTAGCGAGTATTACATCCGCCTGGAGGACCACGGCAGCTGCGAGGGGCCCGTCTGCGCCCCCAGCCCCGGATCCCCACCCCAACCTCTCTTTCCCTCGGATTGGGACTCCCACGGCGCCCCCTACCGGCCGCAGGAGCAGCCCAGCACCAACCCCTTCTTGGCCGGGGGCGGCGGGGACAGCAACCCCTTCCGCGCAGATGCCGAGATCCAGGAGACGTCCCTGACTGAGACCCCGACGTCGGGGGGAGAGGCGTTCCTAGCAGAGTCCCTGCTCACAGTCTACCGCGAGCTGGAGGACCAGCATCGCAGTTGGGATGCTGAGATGATGGAGGAAAGAGGGGCAGGGGAGACGCTGGCCGGGGACCCCTCAGAGTTCCAGGGTTCGCCCTCGTGGGAACAGGAGCCGTCGCTGATGGAGGACCAGAGCTCTGGCAGCAGCACCGACGGGGGCGGGAGTAGCATCGGAGGCGGGCGCCACAACCTCCTGGCGTGCCCGCTGTGCACCCGGGCACGTTGCACGTGCGCCATCCCTCGGGGGGACATGGTGAGCGGCTGGAGCAACCACGGGCCACCCCTGCGGCGCCCTCACCGCGACAGCTATGGCACGGAGGATGACTCCTCGCTCAAAGTGGAGCGGGGCTCCCTTTCTGACTGTCCCATGCTGCCCCCTAGAGACTGCGATGGGGATGGCGGGGAGCGGAGAGAATTCTACGATCCGCTGATGGGCACGGCGGTGAAGACCTATGAGCTCCAAGACTACCCGAAGCAGAGAGGCGGGGGGAGCGCTCGCCCACCTGGGTCGCCCTTCCCGGCCCTGCCGTCTGCCTGCTGCAATGTGATTGTTCCGGTGGAGATACCGCCATTGTCCACCCTAGCTGAAAGCAATGACGAGGAGACCATCGCGATCCTCCCGGAAGTCATCGATGGATTCTCCACTGGCCCAGTGACCTTAAGCCTCTCCCCCGCGGTACCAGATCGGCAACGGGGAACCCTAGACTCAGTGGATTCCTTGGACATTCCTTCCAACACCAGCTCCTCGGACGTCTGCAGCCCAGCATCCCACTACTCCTCTCCCGGGCAAAAGTTTGGCGACAGCGGCTACGAAACGGAGAGCACTTTCTCGCCCGAGTTCATCTTCAAAGAGGAACCGCCACCGCCACCTTCTGGAGAAGAGGAAGAAACAGAGGCAGAAGAAGATTCCGGCAAACTCCCGACACCATCCATCTCTCAGTCCACTAGTGATCTTACCTTGTCAGTAAGTGAAGAAGGGGCGGAGCTAGAGGAGGAAATAGGGAGGAGCCTGGGTCTAGCAACACCTCACCGGGACTCCGCCTACTTCTCTGATGGGGAGGGAGAACCGGCTGAGGCTCCAGCTGCTGCCGGGCCTGAGGGCAGGAAGTCCACAGAGAAGGTGACGGTAGACGGAGGCTTTGTGGTCCAAGTGTGCAAGGAGCAGCTGTTAGTCACACTGCAAGAGAATGTCACACGCAACCTACTCTGTAGTCAGAGTAGGCTGCCGACTCTGAGGCTTTCTCCAGCGGCTCCCTTGAAGGAGCAGGCTGTTCTCAGGCTGTGGACCTTAGAGCCAGAGGAGGGGAAGGAGACGGAGGAGGAAGAGGCCAAGAAAAGCCACAATGGAGATGCAACGGACTCCCAGTGGCCAGAAGGTGCGGAAGATAAAGTGGAGGAAGAGGAGGAGGAGGAGAAGAAGCAGCAGCAGGAGCAGCAAGAAGAGGGAAGAGGGGATTCTGAAAAGATGCCGTCAGAGCTGGAAGAGGAGGAGAAAAGGAAAGAAGGGGAGATGCCAAGCCGGATGGAGACCCAAAGCGTAGCAGTGCCCATCGTGGTCGAAACACAGGATACTGCCCAGGAAGACAGATATGTAGCAGCTGAGCAGCCCAAAAAGGATCCGGAACCCGGCGTCCCTGCGAACCAAGCCAGTGAGGATATCAAAGGTGAGGGTTCCATCTGTGATTGGTGTGGAAGTAAGAACAAAGGGTTGGGACGTTCATAGAACAAACGGGGGAAGGAGAAGCCAGCCTGGAGACGGTGGCTTAACCTATAGTCTAATTGCTGATTGGCAGTTACACTGAGTGTCTTCAAGCCCATCAGCTGATCGGCGGCACTTGCAAAGCCCTGTTGTGCCTTTGTACATGTCAACAACCAGCTGATCCAGGGGCCCTTGCAAGGGGTGCCCGCAAGGGTGCCTTGCTATGTCTTTCCCTGCCCCACTCCTGGCACCATAGATGATCTCAGGAGTAGGGCAGGTGGGTGTGGCTTAACAAAAAATGTCCCCATTGGCCAAATGGGAAGACCTGCCAGAACTAATTAGACACACAGGTCAGGTTGTGTGTGTGCTATTTTGGATGCTAAGGGTATCTTTATGTGCAAAAACAATCAGTATCGCAAGGTATTCATATAAATCTGTGGTGTGGCAGCATTTGGGAATGCATTTGTGTATAGTATGGGAATGCTGACAATGAGAATACTAATAATAACAATAACAACAACAGCTTTATTTATACCCCACCCATCTGGCGGGGTTTCCCCAGCTGCTCTGAGCAGCTTCCAGCAAAATATAAAAACATAATAAAACACTAAACAAGAAAAAACCCTGATACAGGGCTCCCCTCAGATGTCTTCTAAAAGTCGCGTAGTTCTTTATCTCCCTGACATCTGATGGGAGGGCGCCACTGCTGAGAAGGCCTTCTGCCTGGATAGATAGGTTTGGGTAGAAATTCTAGGGACATGTTCTTAATGAAGTAACCCTCTCTTTCTGTCTCTCTCATCCCAATCCTTCCATCCTCACCTTGCTTCCATACCCTTTGATCTTCTTGACGTCTGAATCTTTGACCCAATCACTCCTCCCACCTCCTGGCCATCCTTCCATTTTGACGTCCGGCTCTTCCCTCCAGCCAAGCTCTCCCGCTTATCTCTGTCGCTTCCCCCTCTGGCCTTGCAGACGTTCCCCCCGCTTGGCGGGGGAAGGAAAGGGCCATTCTGGGAAGGAGCGGCTTTGGGGGAGGGTCCAGCGCTGGGAGGGAGAGAGGCTGCCATAGCGGCAGAGGATGAGGAGGAAGATGATGCTGAAGAGGAAGAGGAAGGAGGCCTGGCTGGAGGCGGAGGGCGGGGTGTCCCCATTGTGGTGAGCGAAAGCGATGACGCCCGTAACTTGCGTGGCCTCCTCAAGTCACCACGCTCAGCTGAGGAGGCCGCGGCTGAGCTCGACCGTAAGCGAAAGATGGTCTCCTTCTTTGACGATGTCACCGTTTACCTCTTTGATCAGGTGAGCTGTCAGGAGCACCGAGGTTGATGGTGTGAAAGTTTGGCCACAGTGAGGTGAGAAGGGCTTCTTTCAGGTCCAAGGCAGTTCCCTACTCTGTCCTCCTCCCCTCAGCCATCTTGGCTCTACTCCCCTCTTTCTGTTACCACTCCTATTTTGGGGCCTGTCTTCTTACTAAGCACTCCACACTTAAGCTCCCTTGTCTACCCACAGAGCATTCACGCCCTCTTGGACCTGGTTTAATCCAAGCCATACTGACCTTTCACTTTCCCTCACACAAACTGTTAGCCAACATTCCGTAGGCAACAGATTCCTAAATAGTTCAGCGAGTTAGTGAATTTTCGGTGATATCGAGCAATAGCGGAAAATATATTATGCACAGGTAGCAGGCAGTAGCCCATATTTAATTGTGGTAAGAATGTCAGAAACAAATTGAAAGTGGGAGGAGCCAGAAGCGAAAGGATTGCAGTTCTACCACAACCTCTTGTCTTCTTCTGTATGCAGGAGACACCAACCAATGAGCTGAGTTCCCAGGGAGCTCCAGATGGTGATTCCCCCTCCCCTGGTTCAATGGCAGAATCAGGACTTGATGCCTTCCCTTCTGCTGATGGCTTCAGTGAGTATTGGGTCAAGGAGGAGAGAGTAAGTGGGAAATAGTCGCCATCCCCACCAGGAATCTGAAATGCAGAATGAGCCAGTCCAGCTGTATAGCCAAAGAAACCTGTAACCTGGTCACTTCAGTCAGTGTTTGGTGTGAAAATATGAAATGAGTTTCAGGAAAATGGCCTGGCTTCCAGGGGAAAGTGAAGGGTAGGTTGTGACGGGGGCATGGTCCAAAACAGACAAGGCCCAGTTCTAAAGCAAGGCCAGGATTTGAGGCATGAGGCTGAGCTCAAGAGGATGCTGATGGAGATCAAAAGGGCCAGAGCAGGGGTAGCCGGTGCAGAGGCCTTCAGAGGTGGTTGGACTCCCAACTCCCACCAACCCAAGCCAACATGGCAGATGGTCGAGGTTGGTGAGAGCCGTACTACAGCAGCATGTGGAGGGCACCACACTGGCTGTCCAATTGTGTTGTTGGGCACGCTAGTCTGCCATTGGCGGGCCGAGGGCAAGGAGGTACAGCAGAGGCAATTTGGCTGAAGGCAGGCTGGGGCCATCTTGTTATTTCGTTAATGTACTTGTGGAATCTGTGGCCTTCCAGACTTTAACTCTTTTCATTGGCCATGAGGGCTGGGGCTGATGGGAGTTGGAGCCTAACTACATGTGGGGGTTCCTCATCCTTGATGCATTTATTGTGGCATACAGTGGTACCTCTGGTTGCAAACGGGATCCGTTCCAGAGCCCCGTTCGCAACATGAAAAGCTTGTATCCTGAAGCGCCGAATCTGCGAGTGCTCGCCGTGCGATTCGGCGCTTCTGCGCATGTGTGTGACGTCATTTTGCACGTCTGCGCACGCGCGAATTGCCGAACCCGGAAGTAACCCATTCCGGTACTTCCGGGTTCGGCGCGTTCGTATCCCGTGACGAGCGCAACATGAAGCATTCGTAACACAAGGTACGACTGTATTAGCAGCCATGTTTTGTTTAGTTTAGTTTTTGAAAAAAGGCTTTAACAACAGCACCAAAACTACTTTGTTGTCCTTTTAAAAAATAATAATAATCAAGCGATATATAAATTTTCTGAAATAAACAAAAAGAAAAGAGAAGGATTATAATTAAAATAAAAACCTACAGGATTATGGGCTGTGGCTTTCTTCTCCCAGCCATTTCATTAGGACCTAAGTTCAACTAATGGGCTAGTATAGATTCCACCAAGTGTTTTGAAAGCAGGTGTTACCATACAGTGCAACTGCCTTGAAAGATGGTGGACTTCCCTTCTTGAGAGGCTTTGAGGCAGAAGCTGGATCAGGAGTGGTACAGTTGTGGGTTTCCCACATTGGCAGGGGGTTAAGCTAGATGGCCTTTGAGGTGCCCACCAGCTTTAGGATTCTGTTCTCTTTCCACAACCTTAAAAGTAAGCCAGCTTCAGATGTATGAGCGAAGTGTGTGCTTCCTGTATTAATTCTGATCCAGTGCAATTTGGCTAACAGATTTTTGGGAAATATTGCCAGGGTGTGTTTTGTGTTGAATTTTTTTTAAAAATTGAATCCCTGAATAGTTTATTTTTAGGAGATAAACTCCTAAAAAATTTCTGCTTGAAAGCACACAGTCTAAAATTGTCACACTCAATAAGGCAGATGGTAGCACAGAGCCTTCTTGGTTATTAAAAATGGATTCAGGGCAGCTTTGTGCTGTAGCACAAATGAAGTGAAGACAGAGGATGTATAAGTGATTCCATTTATTTTTATTTTAGGACATTTCTACTCTGCTTTCTGCGGCCCCACCGCCGCACCCTGCAAAAGGCCTCCGAGGCAGCTTCAAGACTAAAACACACATGTATATACAAACAAATAAAAACGAGGAAAAAACAAATATAATACATGAATTATCTCACTGAAATAGCAGAACAGGAACATAGCAGACTGCCTTAAACCGCAAAAGGCCTTTGGTCCATGTAGCTCAGTATTGCCCTCACTGACTGGCAGCAGCTCTCCAGGGGTTCAGGCATTTCCCAGCATTGCTTGGAAGACACAGACCATAAATATTCTTAGAAGTATTGCTATATGACCACATTTCATTTTTCCAGGGACTGCCGGGGGCAGGGGGGAAAGGGGTGTGTGTGCAGCCTCATCAAGACTGCCTTTCTGCCATGTTTTATCCCTGTGCACATCAGCACCGGAAAGCGTGTGTGTGTGTGTGTGTGTGTGTGTGTGTGTGTGTGTGTGAGAGAGAGAGAGAGAGAGAGAGAGAGAGAGAGAGAGAGAGAGAGAGAGAGAGAGATGATGCCAATCGAACCAAGGGAACAGGCTGGGAGAGGCTGTTTTCCTTATCGCTTCAATCTAGGCCTCCTTCCTACCCTCCCCGTTCTTCCTTCTCCACTCAGGTGGCAGTTTTGAGTGGGATGATGACTTCCCCCTGATGGCTCAGAACCCGTCCTACGTCTCCATGGTGCCCGACCCCAACGCAGCCAAGCCCCACCCGGTCATGTCGTCGCCTGTGCCCATGGCCCCTGCCTTGCTGCCAGCAACCAAGCGAGCTGAGTCCGGCCTTGTGGATGCCCTGAGGTTCTCTCGCTTCACCGTCTCTCCTGCCCTTGAGCCACACCTCTCTTCATCCTGTGACACCGAATTGGGACCCACGGCTGGTAAGTGGACACATGGATGCACATGGTTCTTACCCGGGGAGCGGGGCTAATGGGCCATGGCTGCGTATGCGCCATATATCTTCTCCCAAAAGATCCTGAAAATTGTAATTTTGTAGCTGGAATTGTACCTCTGTGTTGTGGGACATTATTGCAGTCAAACCAACAATTCATGTTTTGCCAGATAGGCACATGAAGGGGCTGAGGCTCACGGAGCTTTCCTGTAAAATTTGCTAGAGAGAACTCCGTGAGATCACTTCCTTTGTCTACCTTGGCAGGAAGCTGTAAAGCTACACACTTCCTTCCTGCCTGGGGAGCTTGCTTTTCTTCATCATGCTTCCAAGCTGACCACACATGTATGCCTGAGCTCTGCAGCTCAGACACCATTTTTGAACTTACATTTTGTGCTTTTGTAACTTAGTAGTTATAAACCTGCCTTCATATTGCTACTATAATTGCTGCTTCAAGACCTAGATTATGTAAGTAAGTACCACTTTTATTTGTTCACAAAACAATGTGCGTGTGCGATTGTTGTTGTTAAGGGGGAGAAAAGGGTATATTACCAGGGAAATCCAGTCGGCCTTAAAGCATCCTGGGTTATTGTTTCTAGGAGGTTAAATCAACCTTGTTTTAGTCTCCAAGCTTAAGCTGCAAAGGATGGCACTCATGTAAGGAAGGATAATCACAAACATATTATCCTCTCCTAGTGTTTAAATCCATTCTTACATGTGGTCGGTAAACTACAGCCCATCCACTGGTACAGACAGTGGGTGACTTTCATGTACAACAATGTGAAAATGTATTGTGAAATGCAGTAGGGTAGAGTGGGGTGACCTGGTTTTAAGTTGTCAATGTGTTAAAAGAAGCTTTTTTCCCCTTCTCCCAGATCCCATTGAGAACTGAGACCAAGTAGAAATCGGACAAACCCGCCTCTTCTTCTCTCGACATTCAGGGATGACGCCCAGTCATCCAGTTGACTTGCCCATGATGCCAAGATTTCACCCGCCAGTTCCTGTGGCGGATGGACAGACAGATGTGTTTGTGTGTGCGTGCGTTTGCGTGCATGGTGTGTTGGGGGGGCCATTGTTGCTAACTGGAGCCTGACATCATAGGGACTGTTTTTGCCCTCCCTCTCCTGCCCAACAACTCACCCCCACTTCTGGGGAAGGGGCAGAACTTTTTGTATAAACAATCATGAGCCAATGAGTGAAGAGGAGGGGGGGGCATCTCCTTGATTTTAGGGGCCCCTGCCCAGCACATGCTATTGAATGTATAACCCTTGTGCCCCCTCCTGGCTTCCCTTCAGCAATCTGATATGTCCCTTATAAGGACCCTCTGTGCCAAATTGAGAGGGTTGGGTTGGGAAACGGGGGTTTCCAGGAAGTGGCGTCTGACCTGCTCATGAGCCGCCTTCTTCTTCAGTTCCCCGAACCTCATCAGCTGCATCTTGGAATGTGGAACATGGCTGCCAATTTAAAACAACGACACCCTTTTTGTGCCAAATGGAACTGAATAGGGCTGGTGACCCTCCCCTTTTAACCAGCGTTATATACAAAAGAAAAGACCGTTGATTCAAACTTCGGGACAAAGTTTTGTCGGCAAAACTTCATCAAGTCAGACACATGGCCTTGGAACTACCAGCGGACAATTGGACTCCACAAGGCAGGTGGATGAGATTTGGTTGGGTAGGGGCCCTTTGATCTGACACCTCTGCAAGGGCAGGATCCAGAAGTATCATTTTTGAGAAGAGACGCGCATTGGCTCAGCACTCATTGGGATGAACCGATATGGGAGGATGTTGACTTGGTCACAACACCTACATAGTGGCCATATAATGGACAGCCATGGGTTATTTGTCCCAGGCTGGTTGGTGTGTCATACATGGGGAAAAAATATCCATCGCTCATACTTAGTGTTGACGGAGATGGCTAGCTTTTATTGGGATTGGCCTTTTCCTGACCTTCCCAGTCCTGCACTGGTTGATATTGGGAGGTTAATAAAGGCTACTGGGCCCTACTGGGATACAGTTGAAATCACTGGAAGTTCCAGGGATTTGCGGAGCCACCGTTCAATTGTGCCAAAAGCACCACGTGAAGACTGTGATTGTATTAGGAGTGGAACGGGGAGCTTGGAGGGGTAGGGAAAAGTTTTGGAGTCATCTATTCCGCGAGCATCTTGAGATGATGGATCTGCTCACTCCCTTCTCTGCTTGTAGTGGCAATATTTGGATACATGAAGCGTCAGTGTGGGGCAGGGATGGGGAACCTGTGGCCCTCCAGTTGTTGTTGGATTCCAACGGCCACCATCCCTAGGGAGCAACAGTCAGGGATCATGGGGGTTGGAATCCAGCCACATCTGGAGGGTGACACAGGTTCCTCATCTTCTGTGTGAGGCAGTATGTGGGTTGGTCTTGTGGAGTGGGCAGATATATGCATGAACCTGCCTTCCAGCTTGGGTGGGTGGGACTAGATGTCGACTTCTTCCTGAGCTCTCACAGCATTGATTTCTGAAGTAAATACTCACTGGATCACAAATGGCATATTGCTGGTTTGGGTCGAGCCTACGATAAGAGGCAGTCCGCTTTTACTCGGCAGTTCGGTACAAGCTCATTCTGCCCTTCTAGGGGAAGGGTTGATTTAGGGTGCTAACTCCTTCCTTCCCCCATCCCTCAAAGAATTTTTCTGCCCAGATAAGAGACAGGTATTTAATTCTGAACTTGGTGGAAATGGCAGCCTGGGTGCATGTGTATGGGAGAGAGATAATAAAGGGGGGGAAAGAAGGTGAACAGGAACTCAGAATTACCTACGGGGAGGCAAGACAGATGACCAGCCAGATGCCATAGGGAGGTGCCAAAGCAAGGCATGCTGGGAACATCCATTGCTGGTTTGTGGCAGAGATGCACCATCTTTGAAACTACGGTAGAGCTTGCTTGCAAAGCTAGCAGCCACAGGGAGACCCACCCCTCCACTTGCTTAACCCAAGGGGTCTGGAGAGATGGTGAAGCAAAGTCAACAAATGCACTTGACAGAGAGGAGGAGAGCCGGCATATTTCCAAGCGAGCTGGTGTGCTTATGAGCATGTGAGCTGAGAGGCAGGAAAGCAAGTAGCTGCAAACTGGCCTTTATCCTGAAATCAAGTTGCTTTATTTGGCGAGCCAGGCAGAAGTGTGTCCTGCAGTGAACTAGCAGCTGCCACAGTGCCCTCTAGCTATATCGAGTGGCTAAGGTGGCAATCCTAACAATACCTGCCTGGGAGCAAGTCCCTTTTCATTCAAGAGAGCTTACTTCTGAGCAGGCACGTATGTGTACCTAAGAGCAGGCTAGCATGTGCTTCTTTTATCAAGCTGTCGCAGTGTGGCAAGGAAGATAAGGCCCTTCAGTCTGGCTACCAGAGCCTCTCATTTGAGCCTCCTGCTGCCTTAGACCAGACAAACCCTCCCCAAAGGCATTTAAGGCACTCTGCCCTCCTGATATGTCATAGAATCATAGAATTGACGACTTGGAAGGGACCACAACAATCATTTTAGTCCAACCCCCTGCAGTGCAGGAATCTTTTGCCTGACAATGGGCTCAAACCCATGGCCCTGAGATTAAGAGTCTCATGCTCTATCAACTGAGCTATCCCATGACACCCAGCAGCGTTAAATGTGTGCTAAGAAGTCCCATGCCCATAGGAAGAGTTGACTGGGAGCACAAAAGCTTGCAACTCTCTTCTCTTGCCTGCTCCTGCAAACCTCCAAAAATTGCCCCAGTGATCTTCACCCCTGGCAACACTGGTGGGGCCAAGCCACATCACCTCTGGCCCTAAACTCACAAGTAGGGCTGTGTTGGTCCCCCGACTCTTTTCCCCCAGTCTTCACATGATACATGGCCACCCTTGGTGCCTCCATCAGGAGACCTGCTTGTCCACTGTGAGAACCCCGTTGCTTAAGGCCAGGGTAGCTAACACAGCACGCTCTCTAGATGCCGGGCTCCCAACTCCTATCAGCCCCAGCCGTCTATGGCCAGTGGTCAGGAATACGATTGGAGTTGTAGTTCAACAGCACCTGAAGGGTGCCATGGCAGCTACCCGTAGATTAAGGGCCGATGCCTCTGAGCTAAGATGTTTCCCCTTCCCCCAAAATGGCCTTACCGATGGCATCGCATTCATGACCTTCAGATGTTTTCAGGCGGTGCTAGGGAGAACAGGAAGCAGAAGAATCTAGAAAACATCCAGATTGGAAATCAGCATCCCGCTTCAGGCCTGTGTCAGGCTGGCCATCTTTGTCCTGCGTCTTGTGGGCTGATTTTAGATTCCTCACCTGCCGAGACTAAAATGGCCGCTCTGACTCAGGGTAAAGGCTCTCCCACAATAGTACCAAGTTCCCTCTTTGTATATTCTGAGGAAAGCAGGAGACGATGGGGGCCAGATTTAAAAACAACAAGCGCCACCGACCAGATTACCACATAAAGGGAGGGTAACCGTTGCCAATTCTTCTGATCTGCCAAAATGAAAGAGATGTATAAACTAAAAAGGAAGAGTAGGCGGTGGCGGGGGGGGGGGTGTAAGAGAGGAAATGATCTTAAAAACAAAAACCCACCACTGCACCCAACTCTCTGTCTATGTGGATGAGTGATTCTTAGGGTGGGGGTTGAAAGTAAGCAAATAGCGGGTGGGTAGATGGATGAAAGGATAGGGAATGTGACTATTCAAGGAATGGGGGTGGGAAGGGTGGCAATAGGCTGCGTAAGGATGCATTGGGGAGGATGGACTGAGGTGTCATGGACTGGGAGGGGGGAGTGGCTGGTCAGAGATGTTACTGTGGGCTGACTGTAAGGGGTGATACTTTAATGGAAGGGTTGTGGGAAGGAGTATGTAAAGATGGGGAGAGCATTTAAATATCAGAACTTAAAAAAAAAATCTCCAAAATTCTGCAATGGTAATAAATTGTGCATATTTGCATACATTGAATTAATTTGCCTGATTTGCCACTGGGTTCCTCCAGAGCCCAAAAATGGATGTGGAGAAGAGGAGAGCTGTATGAGCAACAGGAACATCGGAGTGTGGCCTACATGGGTGCGACGGGACAATGGTCTGAAGGGAATAAAGGGGGGGAATTCAATGTAGTGCTAGCCCCTTTGCAGCGCACTAGTTGCACCAGCGGAATGGCTTGCGCAAGAGAGGGCACACGAAGTGAGCATGGTGCTCATGGCTAGTTGCGTAAGAGATTGCTGTAGCGCCGCTGCTTTTTGTTGTGCAACAAGCACTAGAGCAACACGGTTGCACCGGAATTTGTACTGCACATCCTTAATGCTTGCGCAACATGTGCTATGACCGGAGAAAGGCTGAAGCTGGGCTACACTTCCTCTCTGACTTTTGGCAAGAAATGTCGGCTGGCCATTTCAAAAGGCACATTAGTCCTAGCCACACATTAAAAGACTCTGCATGCTGCAGGGAGCTGGGGCCTATTGCAACGCTCTCTTGCTGCCTTTTTCCTGTGGTATGCACACAGCGGGTGAAAGGCATGCTTCCACTTTGGACATTGTGGGGTGGCTTGGTGGCTGTGCCCATGCTTTGATTGTAGACGGTGTCGGGTTCATCTCCAGGTAAAAGGATCGGATGGTAGCGAATGTGGAAGGACTTTCCTTGCCCGAGACCCTGGAGAGCTACTGCCAGATGGAACAGATATAAGCGCAACTTCCTAAGTGAGTACATGCAAAATTATTTTCTTCATTTATGCATTGCATTTAGCACATGCCTGCTAGAAACGAACAACCTAAAATCCCCATTAATGAATCGTGCTTTTCACAATTCCCCCCTGCTACCCATGCATACCTTGACTGGCCCACTGTGAGATTTGGTTTCCAGAGAATGAGAAAACCGGAGCAGGAGTAGGTTTATATTAAACTTTATTAATATTAGAATTAGGAAGTATCGACACGGAGATATATACATAGCTAATGAGAGACTCCCCCACACGGCCACGGATAGCTGCACACCTCATGTGTCCCTATGCAATGATGCTTCTTATACACACACATACAAGCCTGATACCCCCAAATGGAACACATCATATCCTTTCCACACTTTGTTCAGAGCCACACCAAGCACCCAGCTATGTACACATGTACATATTTAGAGTGCATGTGTGCGCACACAAACACAGAATCATTAAATAAAAAGAGAAAGCTATTTATTGATGGGTAACTTGCTGTGAGGTACACTTGCTGAACTAATGGCCTTGTATTATCCTACCGAAAAGGGAGGAGAATTTTACTATCCAATGCTTCCCTAGATTTCTGATCTGATGCAGGTGCAGCAAGAAGACTCCCTCTTTTTCCACCACTTGGAAGGACAATAATAATAATAATCCAGTTTACTCAGCTGTTACACACACATCAAGGTAAGTCACCACCTTGTAACTAGTCACCAGCACTGACCCATTTTTGCCCTTGGAAATATGTCAACCGAACAAAGCAGTGGGACAGGATGGATTCTTTCCACTTGGGGGTCACAGAGCACACATAAGCTGGAATGGAATTCAATTTGCTTTGCCCTCTTAAAAGCAAACACCAGAACTCTGATTTTGTTTGAGTGTGTTACAATAAGTGCTCCTGCAAATCAAAGGCTGCCATCTCTGTCATTCCTTCAAAGCAGAATGTCCCCAAATAAAAACTTTCACATCATTTCCATGCTCAGAATCTGAAAACTTTGATCTCGGGTATGAAATTCTGCAATTTGAATTCACACTACAGGCTTTCCAAGTAGAAATATCCAGAATGCAAAATCCCCCAGAATTTCTGACTCTACAGAAACATGCAAAACAAGAAACACGCATACATAAAACCAACGTGGGGATTGGGGTCATTTCTCTCTAGTGGAGGAGGTTCTGCCCCCCAGCATAAAGCCTGCCACCCCTAACATAAATCCTGGCTAAGTCCATGGCTGTGAGTATGGTGAAATTAGGCATTTGCTGTTAATAAGGCACACTTCCCAGCTGCATAGGTTTTAGATAATGTGTCACATTCTGAGATCAACAATCTGCCACAGAAAATTCTGCAGCTGGTTATTTCATAAAAGGACATTTGCAACCGCATAGCCACACCAAAATCCCACATTTGATTCCTCTTCCCCCCACCCCAAAAAAGTGTTCTATATTTGGCTGTCCATAGTACAAGAAGTAGTTGTCCTGGCAAACTGGTGACAGCTATCCTACTGGGAATCTCTGAAAGCCACGTTCTCGTGGATACAATTTGGCCTTATCTCTATGCCATTTCCGTAACCCTATCCAAGCCAAACACTGGTCTTATATGCCAATTTTTGAAAATGTATCAAACAGATGGGCAGCTACTTCTCTGTAGCTCATTTTGCTGACCTTGCCATTTTAACCACCCACTGTAATGCTACCCATTGCACCCACCCTGTAAATCAACATCTGAGGACAACCAATATTGCAAAGTAAAGAAAACAAGGAGATGCGACAGATCCTTGCCACCCCACACAGAACCCATTTACACAGCTGAAACATTTTATCTCCTGCGTTGACAAGCTCTGACCACATGTCCAAAGGCCCATGGTTCTTTCAACCCTTCCTGGCCCGTGTGGCAAAGGCCATTGTTTTGCTACGGAGTTGTGAACATCAACAGAGGTAACTACCCTGCGTATTGCTTTCATGATTGCTTATCCTGAAAGAGGGATAGACCATGGAGATTTCCAGAAACTGGGGGAGATGGAGGCAAGGTCAAGGACTAGGACAAAGTGGCCAGGACAGGGAGTCTGCAATGGCACATCTTTGCCCACAGGGGGCAGCATGCCAGGCTTGCTGGTGTGGGGGCACCGCACAGGAAATGGGACAACATGCCCTTTTCTCAAAAGAGAAATAACTGCTTCAGACAAAACGTCTGCAGCTGAATTAGTCAGCTTGGCCTTTGACCAAAATGCCTGCATTTTGGTTCCCCAAGACATGTATATTGCTGCAGATTGTTTTTTTCTCCCGGCAACTGAAGTTAAGAAACATCCTCAATTATTTTAAGATTTCCCAGCTGCCTTTCTCTAATTGGCTACCTCTCCCAAAAAACTAAGGAGTCCTGACTCCCGAGTTTTCTATCTACATCTCATTACATTACTGGTTCCCCCAAAATGTTGGGGGGATGACAAAAATCTATTTTCGCAGATGGCCATATACCCTAGCATGGTGAAATTATGGTTAAATCTGCTACACAAATCAATATAAATTACACAGTGAACACGTGAGGAAAATTGGTGGCTCATGTTTCATGAAGGGATATTGGGGAGATGGCCGGCGTTGTTTTTCTGTGAAAGTATTGCAACTTCTGGTTGAAGAGCAGTCAAAGCTCACTAACCGTGTGAACCACTTCGGCGAGGTCTGTGGACTACCCAGCCGCCCACGGAGAATAGCTCAGCAACCACTGCACTTCCAGAAAACCCAGGAAACATAAATCCCAGTTCCTCTTTAACACATCTTGTTGCCCTGCACAGATTATAATGATGGGTTAGTTGTCACATGCATACCATCGCTCAGTAATGGCAAGTCTCAAGCAGCCGCTGTAGATCAAATGCCAACAGAGTTTCCATACGGCCCGTAGTTATTGACTTGTCAGTGGAGACTGCTGCTCATATATTCACCCTCAAGTAGCCAAGGGCTGCCAAAAGTGGGTACATTTACAGCTTGATGAAGGCAATTACGAAGTGAGGAATTCATATGTATTAGTAGGCCAATGCATACCTAATACATTGCAGAAACAACTTTCATATCCCTTCCAATTCAATGCTTTTCAATGGAGTCAGTTCACACATTCAGCTGCCAAGTGATGTATAACCACATGTTGCGTAACTGACTGGTGTACGTTGTCTGTTGAAAGTGAGATTCAGCCTTGAATTCAGCCTTTCCCAAATTCCATTTGCAATGATCACCCATTTCTTCTCTCTCCCAAACTATTCTCCCCTTCTCAGTCCTGAAATCTCTAAATTCTATACTGGAGGGGTAGACCCGGGGGACTTCCTGTTAGTGGTCCCTCTGATCTCACCATAGGCAGCCTTTTTAACCGCAAGGGATATATCCCTTACATGATGTTTATTGCCATTAAGGGGGTAACATTTCGAAGGACCGGGCTATCACAACTGCAACCATCAAGGGAGCCACCTGGACAGTTGAACCCATGCTCTGTACGCACAAATTCCAGAGAAAGTGAGGCAAATTTAAGGCTCAAGGAAGTCAGGAATTCTTAAATCCCATTGCTTCTAATGAGATTTAACCATGCTTCACTTTCAATCTGGTCTCAAACGCCTTACTTAGGAATACATACCACTGAAATGATGGGGCCTTACTTCAAAGTATGGGGGTGTAACTTGGATACAATTTTTTTTTAAAAGGGGAACTTTGCCACTGAGTTCCAAGGAACATTAATTGCATCCACACGCCCAGATCTAGTGACGTGCCTTCCTTAAATAAATTTTGCAATGTGAGAAGTGGCTCCGAGTCCTCCTCTATCCACTCTAGTTTTCGTCTCCTTCCATCTGACCTCCAGTCCCACATCCTTGAACTTTCTTCTGCCTCTGTTCCTCCAACTATTACACCTGTGCTTGCATCCTAGTGCCTTCTTCTGTCCTGTTCTCTGTCCTTCTGCTGTTGGCTTGTGTCCCCTGCAGGAAATTGCTGCCACCGAGCGCAACATACAACAGTCCGTGCCCAATACTCTCAATGGCAACTAGAGCGGGTGATGAGGATGCAGGCCTGGTCTGGCCTGTGGCGCCGACTCCAAGCCAGGAATGCTTTGTTAGGTAGGAAAGGCCACACGGTGGGGTCAACAGAGGAAGTGGGTGCAGCAACCTGGCTCCACCAATCACCACACCTCTCACTGGATGAGTGGAGCGGAGCGGTCGTTGGTCACCGTACGCTTCAGCTTGATGTGAGCAAATGGGTTGGTCCTGCAGTGGGAAAGGGTAAGTCAGAGAAGGGTAAGTGTCACCGTGGCAGGAAGGAAGCCCCAGATCATGAAGGATGCTTTCTGAAGCTCTGGGTAGGGAGTTGTTACTCTCAGAATCACAGAATTGTAGAGCTGGGAGTGACCACAAGGGCTCCCCTCAATGCAGAAATCTTTCACTCAGCGTGGGGCTCAAACCCACAACCCTGAGATTAAGCGTCTCGTAGGGGTTAGCTCAATATGGCAGCAAATGAGGTGACAATGCAGAATACAGAGAACAGACAATGGGTGGGGAAACAACACTTTTTAATGCTCTTCCATTTTAAAACAAAGAAGCCCACTTGCAAATATAAGACTCACATTTCAGAGACAAAGGCTCTGGCCTGGCCTTTTGCCCACCAGTGCTAGTTTCCTGTTTGCATGATTTATTTATTTTTGAATGTATAGGAGCATTGAAAAGCTGCAGTTTTCCCACCTGTAACCTGAAGAAGGGCAATCCATTCTACCACTTCACTCTCCTGAATGCGTCAACTAGGCCTGAATCACAAGGCACCCCAGAAGCTTTTGCTCATGGTGCCCTGTGCCCTCTGGGACTCTTAAAGCACTATATGCAAAATTATATCAGAATTGGGGCACTGGAGGTCTCACAGGAAGAAAGACGGCTGTGGAAGCCACAGGAGGGTTTCTTACCTTGACGGGGAGCCACTTGGACTGCCAAATTCATTTGCTAGCTGGGAAGCAAAACGAGAAAGAATTGCATTCAGAGAATCCTTTCAGTTTAGGCCAAAGCCCCATAGACTCAGAGATCCAAACCCCAGAGCAGCAGACAAAGCCACAAAACTGCAAAAACTTTGCACTGCATAATTTGAAACTTGAATTTTGAATTGTTTCTGCTAAGAAATGTTGCGTAGTGGTCTTTGGCCACCGGGTGGCAGCACGTGAACGTTAAGAGGACAGCCGTGGCTAGGGCCCCCCTAGCGCTCTCCAGCTCCTTCTCCACACACAGCCACCCCGCAAACTCACCTGCGACAGGTCTGGGTTCAGCATGCTGTAAGGGCGCTGGCGGGATGCGCTGGCACGCGGTGAAGGCCCAAAGCGTGGGCCATCGCCACCATCGGGGCCAATGGGTGGAGACCCGGCTCGGTCCAAATTTCCTGTGCTGCTACTGTTCATCTTGCTAAGTGGGAAGCTGCTCAGGAAAGGGAAAGGAGAAAGTTTTAAGGCAATTCATGCCAAACGAGACTTTTGCTTCCTACATCTGATCCAGGATTTCCCCCTCTCTTCTGTGCTTTTGAGGAAACCCTATAGCAGGGGTCAGTAAACTTTTTCAGCAGGGGGCCGGTCCACTGTCCCTCAGACCTTGTGGGGGGCTGGACTATTTTTTGGGGGGGGGGATGAACAAATTCCTATGCAAATAATTCCCACAAATAATTCCCACAAATAACCCAGAGATGCGTTTTAAATAAAAGGACACATTCTACTCACATAAAAACATGCTGATTCCTGGACCGTCCACGGGCCGGATTTAAAAGGTGATTGGGCTGGATCCGGCCCCTAGGCCTTAGTTTGCCTACCCATGCCCTATAGCCCGGGCCCCCAGCCCACCCTGCTTGATCCATCTATATCTTTACCTATATATATCTGGCAGAGGGAGAGGCAGGTGAGCACAACACCCACTGCAGTACAAGGATGGGAAACCCTATTCCCACATAACCCCTTGCTGACTGGCAAGTATTAAAACATAAGCAACTCCCGCAAAGGTCAGCTGCTGGAGACCCTTAAGGCAATCAGCCTCAAAGGTTCAAATTGACCTGTCCCTCCACCCCCAGCCAAATCTCCTTCGGAGGCACTGGGCCCCCATCTCCCACCTTACCTGCTGAACGGTTTGTCAGACCCTTCGGCTGGGGGGAAGGGCCGGGTGTAGGAGAAAGGAAACCAGCCTTTCCTGTAAAAGGGGAAATGGGGAGGGAGAAGCATGGGAAGCAGACATTTAAGACCAGAAAGGAAAAAGGGCCAACAACTGCTTCCTATTCTTTCTGCGTTTGAGGTGGGGGTCAAGAAGGGTCAGTGCTAAGGACAAGAAGCGGCAGAAGCAGGCGTAGCCAAGGCAGAGAGGTTTCGGGAGATCACCTAGTGGGCTAAGAAACAGCAGGGGCTAAGGGGAAGGAGCTTGGTTTAGTCACAAAACAAAGAGGCTGATGGCCAGTGTTCTTTGCAGAGGAGTCGCAATGGCTTCACCACCAGAGGCAGTATCCATCTGAATACCTCTTGCTGGGAATTGCAAGTGGGGCGAGGGCTGTGAGGTCTTGCTTTCCGAATTCCCGAAGGCACCTGGATGGCTGCTGTGAGAACAAGTTGCTGGACCTGATGGGCCATGCAATGTTCTTGAAGGACAATGCCTCCTAGCTGGGGTTGCATCCAACCAAGAGTAGACCCACTAAAATTAATGAACCTAAATTGGTCATGTCAATGAGTCTACTCTGAGTAGGACTCCCAGACCCTTTTGCAAGGGAACATAGGAAGCTACTTAACACTGAGTCAGGCCACTGGTCCATCTAGCTCAGTATTGTCTACACTGACTGGCAGCAGCTGCTCATGGTTTCAGGCAGAGGTCTCTTCCAGCCCCACGTGAAGCTGGACCTGGGACCTTCTGCATGCAAAGCAGATGCTCTGCCACTGAGCTACAGCCCTTCACCTCAAGGGAGCCGAGTCGAGTGGTTGCTGGCTGTAAGGTCCATGGAGGTCTATCTAGTCCAGTATCCCTTACTGTGGCTGGAAGTAGCTCCCCAAGGTCTCAGACCGAGGTGTTTCGCATCACCTGCTCCATAAAACGTCAGAGACTGAGCCTGGGACCTTCAGCTACTATTGCACTACAGGTCTTATTCAAGCTGAACAGGCCTCCCTCTCTCCCTCCCCCTGCAGAGGTTGCAAGGGGATCCTCATACCTGGTCCCTGCAAACTGCACACATGACCTGGACCCACACAGGTAAGGGTAAATTCCCACCCATCCAACAGGGAAAGCCTACCAGTTGCGTTTGTATGGGGCAGAAGGGGGAGGATCTTGCTTACATTTTGGTTGCCTCGTTTTCCCCATAATGCCAGCCGTCCCGTGCCTCGGTCACTAATAAAAGGATGATGTCTCCCTCTTGGAAGTTGAGCAGGGTGCTGTTCTCTCCTGCCGCATGTGAGAATATCGCCTGGACCCTCCGCCGTTCAGAACGTGGAGGCAGGACCGACAGAGGATTGATGCGGGGCAGGGTTTTGTTCTCCACTGTGGGGAGGCAGGAACAGAATTGGGATAGGGAAAAGGCGATGGTGTTAGTGGATTTCTCTGTACATATGTATATTTACTTCTAAGACCGGAAGAGCTGTATATCGTATATAGTTTAGCGTCTGGAGACAATAAACAGTTACTTTGAACTGTATGAGAGAGGAGTTTTCCCCTTAACTGGAGACTCTGGAAGAAGCTGTCTGATGGGAGCAGGAAATCTCTGAAGACTCTGCTAGGGCTCCACATCCTCTGCTGATACATCACACAGGTGGAGGTGAGGCAAGCTACCAACTGACTTCTACAAGTCACCAACAGTTCTTACAATCAGTGCTCAAAAGGTTTTATGGCTTCTCTTAAAGTTCTGCATCTCATCCTCCATCCTGGCCAGTTCCCAAATGGTGCAATGGTGAAAAAGTGGCATCGTGCAACTCCAATATCGTTGTTGTTTTAAGGCAATGGGCAGAATTTGTTCTGCCCCGACACTGCACAATCCGGAGTTCTGACGAGAATTCAACATAAACACGACTGATCAGATGGCATAAATTACAGAGTGGAAGTCCCATTCCATTCATCCCGGGTTTTAACTGGTGCTGGCTAAACAAGGAAGATGGGCTGCAGGTCGAAACCAGCCTGGGGCACTTACCCAGCGTTGCCAGGCGGGTCTCCATTGACATTTTGCGTGGCATTGGCAGGGTGCAGGAGTAGCTGTCGGCGGCCTTGGTCTGTGGAGGGGCCTGAGTGGTTTGTGTGGGTGGCAGGCCTGATGTGATGGTGAGGGGTTCGGTGACCGGCGGGTGCCCCAAGTCCCGAGACCCCCGCCCACGGTGTGAGTCGCCATTTGGTAACGGCATCACCTCCTGGACTGAGGCACGCTGTGGGGGATTGGTGGAAGGAGAAGGGAAGAGAGAAAGCAAAGAATGGATAGGGCATTATACAGGTGAACCCCGATGCATCCTATTGCCCCACCCCACCATACAGAGAACTTATAACCTTTGGGCGAGTGTGGTCCTTCTTCATAGTTGGCTAAATGTCACATTAGTACCAGTTACAGGTAGATAGCCGTGTTGGTCTGTCATAGTCAAAACAAAATAAAAAAATTCCTTCCAGTAGCACCTTAGAGACCAACTAAGTTTGTTCTTGGTATGAGCTTTCGTGTGCATGCACACGATTCCTTAGCTACTGGAAGGAATTTTTTATTTTGTTTTGTCACATTAGTAGTTTGGGAGCTGCCATTTGAATCCTGACAGTAAAGAGGGAGGTTGGGGCCCCCAGGATGAGCGGCCTGTTCACCAGTCCTCCCCATGGACTCACGTGGTTTGGCCCCAGCTCCGAGAGCTCTTCCAGGACCTTGGAGCCAGGGAGGGCATCAGTGGCTGGTATGGGAGTCCCACCAGAGAGGTTATTGGCCGTGAGCTTGACCAGGGCCAGGGCCCGCTCCGGTAAGCGGGTGGGTTGAGTGCACGATGTCTGCCAGATGGGCAACTTGGCTGCCAGCAGCTCCCGTACCTGAAAAGAAGGACAAGGTCCATGTTGCTTGCTTTTAGCCAACCGTCTTCCACCCCGTCCCTCTTAAGCTACTAGCGGTTGTCTTTTAGCTCCAGACTGCAGGAAGTTGTGCTGAGTTCTCTTCCCCACCCCTAATTCCCGGATTTCACCTAGACTTGGCTGTACAGGAGCAGACAGCATGGGGGGGGGGGCGACACTTACCTGACCTTCCAACAGCTGTGTGGCTGCTGTTTACTGGGAGGGAGAGGGACAAGTTGGCAGGGAGGCTGGCACAGTCCAAAGCACTGGCAGTTCTATTATTCTAATGTTCTCAAACCACAACATCACCCTGGCTCAGTGTCTCAGAATGATATATTCCGCGCCCGTGCCAAATTCTGCAGTGCAGTTGCGGAATCGCAGAATGCAAATGGCCCTTCCTGATTCGCTCTCCTGAAGCCTACACTGGGGAGAGGGAAAGTGAAACAGGGGCTTCTAATCCCTCCTTCTGTGGTAGAGAGGGTGCAGCTCACCTTAGTATGATAGCTGCTGAAGTGTTTGGAGACTGCACACTGGCGGTCCACCAGAAAAGAGTACCGGCGCCTCTCCTCCGTCAGGGCTGCCTTGTAGCCTTCAGCCACGAATCGATCCAGTTCGCTCTGTTTGGTGCTCATGATCTCCACATACTAAGGCAAAAAACCACCATGAGAAGGGAAGGAACCATCATGTTGTAATCTGAGGCCCAACTGCTTCACAACCAGGCCTGCATAGCAGCGCTGTACACCATTTAGCCTCTCCTATATTATGTAGCACACTTTGTTTAATTTCATAAATGTATATCCCACCACCCTTTGACGGAAATCATTCAAGCGGCTTACAATAAAAAGGATGTTTAAAACTGGGGTGATTTCTTTAGGAAGCCAAAAGGTGGAGAGGGGAAGGAGGTGAAACGTGCAACATCGTACTTGAAGCAAAATCGTTTTCTTATTATACTGTGTGGAAACATGTTTTGACATGTCGCCTTCTTCAGGAGTGAGTGCGAGAGATGTCAACAATGATTATCAAACTGACGATAATAACCTTGAATAAAAAATACACTTTGCCTCAAAATCATACCAAACCAGGTATATTTAACTTCCATTCTCTCTCAAAAAAGTGAAAAGGAACTGGTGTAGAGGAGAATTCTGAATACATTCTGTATATGTCTTCTAGTCTCTAAACCAGGCACCCCCAAACTCGGCCCTCCAGATGTTTTGCAACTACAACTCCCATCATCCCTAGCTAACAGGACCAGTGGTCAGGGATGATGGGAGTTGTAGTCCCAAAACATCTGCGTCTAAACTCTTTGGTTAGACTGAGTAATAAAACAGAGAAACTTAACCAGCAACAGTAAGGGCCAAATCAGGCATAACACCATTCACGCAATTAGCAATTTCATGATTTCTTTTTAAAAAAATAATAAAAGAGTCTCATTTCCAATTGAGACCACAGCAGAAGAGTCTCCCCGCACCCATCTCTCTTGCTTCCTCTCCCTCTAAGCAGCCAGTACTAATACAGATCACCCCCCACATGCCTGCTATTTACTTTTTAAAAACAGAACGAAATGTGTGATTGTTCATTGGACGCATGGTGCTATGCCGAGTTTAGCCTTAACAGCACGATCTGTGCATGTTCACCTGGAAGTAAGTCTGACTGTTCGATGGGTCTCACTCCCAAGCCCATTTAGGATTGTAGCCGGAAACACTTCCAAGTATTTTACTCAGTACTCTTTTAACACATTGCTGTTATCATCTCTCCTAGTGCCCTTGAAGAATGCAACAAGTCAAAACATGCTTGGGGAGTATCACATCGTATAATAAAAATTCTTTTCACCTCAAGCATCATTTTGTGGTTTCATCCCCGCCTTCCTCCTGCCTCTTTCTTGTTGGCTTTTTGACCTTTTGGTGCTCTGGGCTGCTCCCTCCCCTCTCCCCTGTTCAAGGTAATTTCTTCCCTACTCTTTGAAATGTTATGCCTGTGGGGTGAGATAAAACACCCTGTTGTTTTATATTCTATATCAGACATTTACCCAATGCAGTTTCTCCCTGGCTCACGGCTGGAACTGCTGTTCAGCGCTTAGAAAGCTGCACGGCTCACAGAGAGATATTATTACAATCAACAGATACATTAGCGTTCAAATGTACTCCTGTTCGCATGCACTAGGAAAAAACATTAGGCACCGTTTTCTGCTCACTCTCCTACGGTAGCAAAGGACACCTCCATTGCCTCAGGGCAGTTTCTAGAATCCTTTGGCACATTGTTCTGGATTAATTAATGCGGAGTAATTGCCACTGCCTAATTCCACACTCGCACAACCACCGGTGTGAATTAGGATCTGAGCTCTATCCATAAGCAAGCATAGAGAGGCGATTGTGGGGAGAAGTCAGTGCTTCCTTCCAATTTCAGCCCAATTGTGAGTACAAAAGGATGGCAAAGTTGCTCTGAAACAACTAATCTAATTTTAAGAAACATAGGGCTTGTACTGTGCTGATTTTATATCCTGGGAAGCTAGGGGCAGGGGGCAGCCTTATAGGATCCAGGAGCTGAAGGGTTATCTCCACACCCCATTCCCTACCAGCCCCCTCCTTGCGGCCTCTAGCCTGAGCAGGCCTTGATCCTGAAGTAATGGTTGCCGCGGCAACAAGGCTGACAAAAGGGGCCTTTCCCGGAGCCAAACGTTGCTGCTAGGATTCACAGGATGGGGGTAGGTGGCGGATGGTAGATAGGGGAGACAGGGCACCAGACCAAATCGAGTCAGAGAGCGAGGAAGATGGGTGACATCTGAATCAAGGCGGGCACACTGTTTCTGCAGCAATCCCCATGCACAGGACTCCATCCACTCACAGAGAAGCTTTGCCTGACCTTTCAGGTTTGTTGTGTAAGTGTGTTCCGACTGTGCATGTGAAGGCGGGTGTGCAAAAGCAGCACACTGCGCTTGCACGTGCATTCTGAGCAAGCAGGGTGTTTGTGTAAGGCTCTGGGTACAGGGTGTGCATGAGTAAAGCACATGGCATGTATGATTTGCACACATATGCACTTGCCTGTATGTGCGCTTACGGGTGTGCGCACAATGAAGTCTATACACGGGTCTGGCGGAGAGACTGTGTACATTTCTCTTTGTATTACTGTCAACAACCCAGGCACCCCCTCTGTAGAGATTACCTCTCCAGGCACTAAACAGCCAAAGAATGTTAAACCCTTTTAAAGACATAAACTTCTTAGTGACCCCAATCCCAGCACCCAGATGGCATCTGTATGGAGTAGCCAGGCCCTGAGTAACCTGCTGCACTGAAAAACTTTAGAAAGCTGAACTTCCAAACAACAATATTCCTACACCTTTTTGCATTCAGATCTGTATTTTTTCATTTACACAAACAGAACTTCCCAATATTATACACTTTCAAAATTTTGAAACACATACCAGTAAGGTTGTTCTGTTGTGTACCATTTCCCCCCCCCCTGTAACCTATCTGTTGCTATTATTATTATTATTATTATTATTATTATTATTATTATTATTATTTATTAAATGAAATGTAGCTGGAGGCTAAAATTTGATTTTTTTATCTCATCCCGTTTGTGAGAATTGACCATTTTGGCCTTGCAGGAACTATGCAAACACCTTAAAAGCTCAGCCCAGAATTGAGATAAGTCAAAACTAAAAACACCATTCTCTTCAGAACTTCGTGGGCTTTAATATGATATGTCACGAGATGGACTGACTTTAAATTTTAAAGTTACAAGATTGATTATTTTTTTTTTAAGTGAGCGATGTGCAAGGTTGTGGGTTCAATCCCAGGCATCCTAGACTGCGGGACAGGGGGAAAGACCACTGCTTGAACAGCTGCTTCCAGCCAAGGTAGATGGGCTAGAGAGGTCATTTGTCTACCTCAGCATATGGTAGCTTCACTTGTTATCTTATATCTTGTAAATAAGCTCACTGAACTTGAGGAGAGAGAGAGAGACATGAGGCTGTTCTATCTCCTGCCCAGATAGCCTGACCTGGAATTCCACATATCCGCTCCTGGCAGGATGTGACACTGTTCCCTGAGGGAGCGAGCAACATTTCCATTGTTCTCTTAAAGCACTTCCCTTTATGGAATCCCTCCCTCCTCCCCTGCCAATCTTACCTGCACCTCGCGATCCCCATATTTCTGTGGGTTTTTGCTATTCTGGCACTTCTTGCGCAGTTTTTTCAGCTCCGTCTGACACTTTTCAATTGACTCTGCTTTGGCACGGTGCTCGCCTTGGTATTTCTTCAGGGTGGCCTAGGAGGTAGGGAGGGAGGGCACCAGACAGTACATAGCCAGGTCAGCCTTGAAGGAACAGGATCCTTCCTGGTTCTCTGAGCCTCATTCCACATATAAATACAAAGAGCAGCTCAACAAATGGGCTGTTGAGCTTTTTCCTTTCAGATGAACAAGTGGATCAGGGGTGGGGAATCTTTTTTCAGTCTGAGGGCCACCTTTCCGCATCAGGGGGCCGCATGTTAGGGGTGGGCAGGGCCAGAGGCAAAAATGGGCAGAGCATTGGATGTCTTATCTCTTATCTATATAAGGTAGGCTACAGTTTCAGCCACACAAGGCTCACACCCCTCTATCCAGGCAAGCAAGAGGCATTGTCTCAGTTACTGGAGGAGGGGATGGAGGAGGGTCAGAGTTCAGAGCTCTGGGGGAGAGGTTGTGGCATAGGGAGTGTGATGACCTGGGAGTCAGACTCAGACGCTGAACCTGAGGGATCCCAGCCTGCACATGATTCACTGCCTCCAGAACCAGCAGAGCCAGGGCTGGGGCCTGAGTCTCAAGGGGACTCACCTGTGCTGGATCCTCAGGTGCAGGCATCGGCTGAGGTTGATCTGGCTTCTAATGGGATGGAGGACTTATTGCCTGCAGGTGCTCCACTCCCCACCCAGTCAGGGGAAGCTGAGGTTGCCTCTGGGTCCGGTAACCCTCCAGCTTCTCCTGAGCTGCAAAGGCTAAGGGCAGAGAGGCGAAGGGAACTAAGTTCCCGCAGGAGGAGTGCTCGCCTCCAAGCCAGGAGAGGCGAGGCACCTGAGGATCGGAGCCGCCCTTTGCCTCGGGGCAGATAAAAGCCAGCCAGTCCCAGACCCAAGTTGCAGGAGCAACATCGGTGCTGCCTAGTTCCTGTTCCTGGTTCCTGCGTTCCTGACCTCAGCTTGGTTACCTCGGCTTCCTGACCTCGGCTTCCTGACCTCGGCTTCCTGACCTCGGCTTCCTGACCTCAGCTTTGTTACTTCGGCTTCCTGACCTCGGCTTCCTGACCTCGGCTTCGTGACTTCGGCTTCGTGACTTCTGGCTTGGACTGACCTTGGACTGGACTAGACCTCGCCTATCGGATATCCCTTGGGACCAGCACAGGGAGAATCCCAGGGGCCAAACAAAGAGCCCCAGAGGGCCACATTCAACCTGGGCCAGAGGTTCCCCACCCCTGGACAGATGCATGTTGACAGAATGACAAGCTGGAAAATACCTCAGGTCACACCCTTCTCAAATCAATATACTGAATGGATTATTGGTTTCCTTGAGTCAAACTGGGTCAGTCTTGAGAGAAATCTTGGACCTGGCAGAAACAATGCTGACCGTGGACCCTTATTTCTTCACAGTCAGTCTGAGAGCTGAGCTGCACATCTTCACCTTGGGCAAGAGTGGGGAACTCGTGGCCACCCACAGGTTCCCTGACTGATGGCCACGCTAGATGAGGCTGGTGGGAGTTGTAGTTCAACCACATCTGGAGGGCTACATGTTCCCCGTCCCTGACCTAGAGGGCTCTCAAGAGAGTGCCCAGCCCTCAAGCTTTTCCACACGAATAGCAAGGCCTTGTTTTGGCCTTGTCGCTGTCTAGCAAGAAACTCTCTGGAGAAGTGACGGCCTGTGAAGAAGTGCTGACCACTGTCTCCTTTGCTTTCTCATAGACTCTGGCTATCCCTCAGTCTCATCTTCCTCTGGGAATTATTGTGAGATAAAGACAAAATGAAAGAAACGTCACAACCCATGCTTAGCTGAATAAATTCCTGCCTCAATGGCACTCTCTTCTGTGGGTAAGTTAGATACCTCCCTAAATGGCCAGCTGTAAGAAATGGAAATGTATATAAACAGAGATGGAACCAGTGTTCAATTTATAAATAAATTTCTGGAAGCCATACACTATTTGACCTGGAGATTCTAGGAATGTTGTGACAGGCTCTGTGGTGAGGGAAAGTCATTCTGCACGTGCTCAGGGGTACTTTCCTTCATCATTATTTCAGACATCCAGGGCATAGATGGGCGGATGAATACACATGACAACAGGCCGACAAACTTGAAATCAGAGAAGAGGAGGGTTCAGATATTAATTTTTCTCTCACCATCAGATACTTGATATCCAGTTCCAGTTTGTGTTCTAGCTGGGATAACAGCTCCGAGTGGAAAAGCTTCAGCTGGGAACAGGTGACAGAGAAGCAGGAAAGGAGAGGGTGAGAGTCAGGAAGACAGAAGCCAGTGCCACCCCCTCCCGCCCATAGATTGGAGGTCCCGAGAATGGCTTTTGGACATGACAGGATACCAGGATAGGTGGGCCTGCAGTCCTGATCGGAGGCAGGAAAGGAGAGGAGGGGAAGAGGGCAGGAAGTCTAAATAGGCCCATCAGTCTGATCCAGGCAGGTCTGATGCCAGGCTAAATGGGCCCATCACATACAGATACTCACCGTTTCTTCCAGCTGCACTTGGATCTGACGGTGAACCTCAGCCATTTGGAACAACGTGTCACCTGTAGGTCAAGGTGATTGGAGGCTTAATATACCCCAGACATTCCCTGGTCTATGAAAAGGTCCTTTGTCCCCTGGACTCTGCCTGTCCCTGGATAATCTCCTTTCGGGTTAATTCCTTTCCTAGGAGTTGACCGAGGAACTCCAACCAGCTTTTAACTGGAACCAAAATGTTGATGGCAGGCGTTCGTGGAAGGAGGTCTTCAACTTGGTACATACACACAAACTTGAGCACCGCTCCGCAGCTTCTGCTTTGAGGGTGCATTGTGCAATTCACACACCTGGCTCAGAGATTAGATCAATGTGACGCAGCACACACTAGAGGACATCTAGATGGGAGCATCCCCTCCAAAAGAAAGTGTGATCTAGCACAGGAGCAGTTCACAGCCCTATTGCCCAAGTAGCTAAATGTGATAAAAAATGTTAAAAAGAAAAGAGAAGCAAATATGTATCCTGCCTATTGGCTACAGGAGCCCTCAAAGTCAGCTGACAGCACTGTCCATCACAAATATCTTCCCGTATACATAATAATCTAAGGTTGTTGTCATGCTCTGTAGTTGGGGAAGCCATGTTAGCTCCAGCATGAGGAACAGCAGGCAGGAGAGCGAGGAAACAGTGCTGGTGACAGGCGCTTAACCGAGGGGGGAGAGCTGCTTCACATAAGAGTTTAGCAAACTGTTTTGCGAAGCCACCCCCCCACCCGTTAAATGTGGTTGAATGGATGAAGGCAAGGCACCCCATCCTTTAAATGGGGGTGAAGGTTGGGACGAGCTGTGAGGGGATAGGTGAAAGGGTGAGCGGGGTACAAAGGGAGGTGGTTTGGCCAGGGAAGCAAGCAGGTATACAACAAAATCACAAGATACAGAAGACGTGAGAGGGGGGGAACTTGTTTGGGACTGCAGCTCCCATGAGCGCCAGCCAGCGTCCCAAAGAAGACCATTCCACAGCACAACCTGGCCCCAAACCATTTAGACAGAAAAAAAATGTGTCTGAACTATATTTGAGGTTTTACATTTTTGAAAACCCATCTAAAGGTGGCATTACAGTTAGGGCTACAAGACAGGAGGAACCATCAGCAGATTTATAACCGGGATACACACGCAGCAGAATGTGGACTGTACCATTTTAGGCTGCAGGTATGGATGGCATGTTTGAATGCTCAGCTACATGAAAACTGCCCAATAAATGGTAACCAGGACGAAAGGGAATGGGCAGGACTCTAGAATCTCTTATACCATACTGCACGTTATGTGCAGTTTATAACTTGCAGGGAGTTGTGTTTACATGGGGCAGTGTTCAACACTGGCATCCCTACCTCTTCTGTGAAGTGGTACAGCCCACCCTAACACCACAGTTTTCTCCCTCTGCTGCATGGTGGAGTTGATTAATGGCGGGGGCCCATTTTAATCAATCGGGCCATGACTTAAGGGCACCCTTGTTTATGCTGGAGTCTATTTTGGTTCTGGTGTTGCAACAGGGAATTGAAAAGAGGAAATATTAAAGATTGCCTTTGCTTCTAACAATGAGCAGTAGCTTTTGTTTGTGAAATCGTACCTTATCTCACATTTCCTTCAACATCTCAAGAAAGGGCCTGCCGCACTTTTATTTACATGTAATTGATGGATCGTTTGACAGAACCACCAAAAAATCTTTAGCCGCTTGGCAGCCCTATCTACAGCGGAGACTAGTACAAAACAGCTAAAAACCACAAGGCCCCACAGCCGACGAGCTTGAAGACTAGTTTACATTGTCAGCAGAGCCAAGCAGTAACAATCTCCTTAGGCATGTGCAGTTTTAGGCTACGAGAAGCAGTGCTGAACACCAACCCGGATGGCTTTGAAAGAGAATCAGACAAATTCATGGGAGATAAGGCTCTATTGGCCACAACGGCTATGTTCTGCCTCCACTGTCAGGGGCAGTGTGCTGTTGTGGGCTTCCCAATGGGACATCTGCTTGGCCACCGTGAGAACAGGTTGCTGGACTAGATGGGCCACTAGCCCAATCGAGAAGACTCTTCTTTTGGGTGGATATTGAATGCTTGCTAGTGAAACAAAACAAAACAAAACCCTTCATGCAGAAAAATAGGATGGCAGGGAGAAACTGAGGCCAGACTCTCCTCCCTGCCATGCCATTCAAACATACAAGGTTTTTTTTTTTAAATTAAGGAAGAAGAAGAAGAGTTTGGATTTGATATCCCACTTTATCACTACCCTAAGGAGTCTCAAAGCGGCTAACATTCTCCTTTCCCTTCCTCCCCCACAACAAACACTCTGTGAGGTGAGTGGGGCTGAGAGACTTCAGAGAAGTGTGACTAGCCCAAGGTCACCCAGCAGCTGCATGTGGAGGAGTGGGGAATCGAACCCGGTTCACCAGATTACGAGTCCACTGCTCTTAACCACTACACCACACTGGCTCAAGCATGCAATTCAAGCATGCAAACACACCCAACACCATCGCCTTCAGCCTGAAACGGCACAGCCCAAAGGAAATTTTACCAAATGGCTTTGCTGAATGTGCAAACCGGCTCAACGTCTCGGTTCGCACAGAAGCAGAGATGTGGGGTCTCTGCTCTCTTGAGGCGTCATCCCTTGATGAGTCCATGATGCTTGAAGGGCAGAATTCCATGGAATCACCAGGAACACATGCAATGCCATCCTATTCACCACCAATAGTCCAGATATGGGGAATGTACATGATGAGACAAATGCAAGTGGCATCCTCGTTGGAAGCGGCTCGGCAGGTGGAGCAGAGCTGCAACTCAAGCCTCCCAGAAGATATTCCACAGCCAATTACGGGAAGCGGAAGGGGTGCAGGAGTGGCCCTGCTGGTGCCCCTGCACTACACTGACCTCCTTGCAGCTTCACCCCTCCCTTCTCCCTCCTGGTAAGTGGCAGTGACTTGTTTGCTGGTACGCCAGTGTTGCAGCTCTGCTCCAGCCAACAAACCACTTGCGAGCAACACGAGGGACCAAAACTACACGGTTCCAAACAGAGACTAGATGCTGTGGGTTTGCTAGGTTATGCCGACTCCAGATTTGCCTGCCTGCCTCTTACAATGATGCTCGCCAAGTCACAATTTGCTAACACCTTTTTGCAAGCAGAAATTTGCACGCAAGAGTGCTCTAGAGAGAGTTCAGTAGTAGGAGCTAAGTCTCTTCCCTCCTGAGGGGGCCACAGGTCAAATCAAAAACCTACCTAACTCCTTGGATCCTTGGCTGTCGCTGGCCAACTCGCCGAGTTTCACTAAGGCATCAAAATAACCCTTGGCGGCCACTGTAACTCCTGCAAGGGGTGGAGGGATGGACCATTGAATCAGAAACTCTCAACACAAAAGCTGCAGAGACCTTTCCCCTTTAAGGAACACCAACTCTGACCTGGCCTGAGGTCAAGGGCTGGACTGGGCATTCCATTACCTGAGAGTGCTTTCTGATAGTTCTTTCCCATAGTAACAAAATTCCTTAGACTGGGGTTGAATTGGTCCAGAATCGCCTGGTTACAAGGGAGAAGAAAACAAACAAATAATGCAAATCCTTCTGGCATGATTCAGACAAAGTTTAGGCACTTTAACTTCCCACAGAGAGGCTGAGGCGTGTGCTTCATTTCCTCGCTGAAATCCACAGGAATTAGAAGGACATAAGTGATTGGTTCGTCCCCTTAGCATCACGATTCTCTCCGTATTATCAGGAGAGAGGACTTCCTTGCAAAAAGATGAATCACGAGTGCTTAGAAGAGACACACTATTATTATTATTTATTAAATTTGTAATAAATGTAATTGATAGAGAAACTGATGGGCAAGTTGGTGCAGAAGATAAGAGTCTGAATTCTGTATGGTCTGATTTTAAATTGTATTTGATGTTAACCTATATTTTTCTTACAGTTGGAAAACTACTTTGTATACTTTAGTGAAACTTTGGACTTTGAAGAATCATGAACTCAGGACGAAAGAGAGAAATGAGCTAAGAGGAAGGCACCTTTGGCAAATCCTCACTGTGATCAACTCCCACCTGGAAGCTTATGTCCCCACTGTGGAAGGATGTATGGATCCAGAATTGGCCTCCACAGTCACATACGAACACACTGTTAAGACCATATTCATGGAAGACAATCTTACTCAGCTACGAGTGATCGCCAAAGAAGAAGAAGAATAGTTTGGATTTGATATCCCGCTTTATCACTCCCCGAAGGAGTCACAAAGCGGCTAACATTCTCCTTTCCCTTCCTCCCCCACAACAAACACTCTGTGAGGTGAGTGGGGCTGAGAGACTTCAGAGAAGTGTGACTAGCCCAAGGTCACCCAGCAGCTGCATGTGGAGGAGCGGGGAAGCGAACCCGGTTCACCAGATTACGAGTCTACTGCTCTTAACCACTACACCACTGAAGAAAAGTGGTCTAAAAATCTTACAAATGAAAAAAATAAAACAAAATACCCATAACATACTCTGGGAGCAGATATATAATCTGGCACAAGGAAGGGGAGAACTATACGCGGTGGCATGCAGGGAGTTGAATATGACAGAGGCTACCTGGGAAATAATACACAGACCTGGTTTACATGTCATGCTAAAACAAAACAAACCATGGTTTAGTGTGAACCTGCAGGCTCTGGGAAAGTAGATCGGGATTATTTTGTTCCTCCCCAGGCATTCTGAAGCTGCACTGACCTAAACCATCATTAAGTTTAGCGTATTGTCTGGAACCGGGTTTGTGATTTCCATCTCCCCCAGACCAATCACAAGCTGTAAGTAAGGTTTGTACTTTATGGCTTGTTGTTTGTCCAGGAGAGCTTAACCATAACCCCTGATGTGGAGAACAGACTAAGATAAACCACAACTTAACTCAGCATAACACTCAGTAACCAGAGAGGAGCAACGTGGCCATGACATCCTCTCCAGGAGCACTCATGCTAAACCATGGCTTGACTTAGTATGACATGTGAACCAGGCCACAGATAGATGAGAAGTCTAGGAATGGATAAAGAAAGTAGCTAGGTCAAATAGCTTAGTTATCCATGTTTTCCTCTAAGGAGTTCAACTGAGCATATATATCCCTATGAGGTGGGTTCAGAAGTGCTGACTGACCCATGGCAACCCAACTGTAGTCTAGTATGCTAACTGCCACAATGGCTTGATCAAGAGTGAGCAGAAATCCTAAACTTTACTAAAATATTGCCCACATCTATAAAATTAAAATTAACATAATTTCTGCATGAAAAATAAAACAATCAAAACTCTACAGATTTTCTTATGACCTCTATTTTGTATGTTATATTGATATGCAAAAGTCAATTCATATATTTGGGAATCGAGAAATAATCGTTGATAAGGATTGGGCCATTTTATTCATTTCATTTTAATGAAGGAATTGGTTTTAATGTTATTTTTTTTCACAGCTATGCATTAGCAAAATTTACAGTTCTCTGTGACTCATGTGTGCTGCTTGGTAGCTACTGGTCAGGAAGCTATTTATCTTGTTTTGACTCTGATCAAGAGTGCCCAAGGGGGGTGGGAACGGAGGGAGGGAGGATTATTTGGACAGACAGGAATGTGTGGGAGGATGGAAAGACAGACTGGAACTGGATGAAGGGAGCAGACAGAACGATAGACAGAGGGAGAGGAGAAGGGATGTCTTGTGGAATGGAGTTGGCCTGGCCTAAAAATTCACCAGAAATAAGTGGTGACAGCCTTGGTCACAGAGTGTCTATGCCTCTCCCTACCCCCTATCATTTGGGGCTGTGATAAAAGATAAAGGTAAACGCCGTTTACCTTCCTGCTGCAGCGGTACCTATTTATCTACTTGCACTTTGACGTGCTTTCAAACTGCTAGGTTGGCAGGAGCAGGGACCAAGCAACGGGAGCTCACTCCATTGCGGAGATTCGAACCACCAACCTTCTGATCGGCAAGCCCTAGGCTCTGTGGTTTAACCCACAGGGCCGCTTGGGGCTGTGATAGATGGCACCAAACCTGAGAGAGCTGCCCTGGTGCTACCAAGTACTTTTCCCCTTCTGGAAATAGGAAATCAGGTCTGGTCTGCATCTAGGGTTAGTGGTTGGACCCAAGCTTGCCTGTGGACCTTGGGAAGGTGCTCAGTCCCACTGATCCTTAACACCAGACCTGTGGTAGAATTAGGCATTATAATCATTTAAAACTGCACATGTCTCACCTGGCCCTCATATGAAAGTTCCCTGCAAGTAAAAATCTAGCACAGTGAGGAGGATGTTAGCCAGCCCACTTCTTTTGATGGTATTTTTCTACCTACAGACTAAAAATCCCTTTCCTGTAGTCAGATGCTGAATAGTCTCCTCTGCCACCTTATTCTCACCTGATTCTTTTGCTGTTGCTTCATCACAAAAAGGCATTTTCACGCATGATGTGAAAAAGGGTATTTTGCTTTCCTGTAATAATATGCAGGTGAACACCACAATCACATTCTTGCTTCTTCTAAATTTACAATATTCATATGCCCCCCTCATTTGCATGATAAGCTAATGATATGATCTTTTAGCCTAAAGGTAAAGGTACCCCTGACCATTAGGTCCAGTCGCAGACGACTCTGGGGTTGCGACGCTCATCTCGCTTTACTGGCCGAGGGAGCCGGCGTTTGTCTGCAGACAGCTTCCGGGTCATGTGGCCAGCATGACTAAGCTGCTTCTGGCAAACCAGAGCAGCGCAAGGAAATGCCTTTTAGCCTAACAGACGCAAAAATGCCTTCAACAACTTATTGCAGAGTAATGGTTAGAGTAATCAAATGAGCCCATCCAAGCTCAAACCCCTACTCAGCCATGAAGCCCATGGGCCAAGTCCCTTTCAGTCTAACCTCATCTCAACAAGTTGTTGTGACGATCAAATGAAGGAGAGAGTCTTACATCATCCTGAGCTCCTCTGAGGAAATGTGAACTAAAAATGTAATAAAAAATTAAAATAAGTGGGCACTGCAACAAAATGTTAGGAATATGCAGTCCATTTCATTCTCCCTTACCACTTGGGTTTTCCATTCCACAACAGTGAATTCTGCCTTGAGTGAGCATGCTCAGTCCTCATTTGTTTGGGGTTTTTTTTGGGAAGGAGCTCCTCATTTCAGGTCTCTAAACCACAGAGCCTAGGGCTTGCCAATCAGAAGGTCGGCGGTTCGAATCCCTGCGACGGGGTGAGCTCCTGTTGCTTGGTCCCTGCTCCTGCCAACCTAGCAGTTTGAAAGCATGTCAAAGTGCAAGTAGATAAATACGGTAGGTACCGCTCCGGCAGGAAGGTAAACGGCGTTTCCGTGCGCTGCTCTGGTTCGCCAGAAGCGGCTTAGTCATGCTGGCCACATAACCTGGAAGCTGTACACTGGCTCCCTCGACCAATAAAATGAGATGAGCGCTGCAACCCCAGAGTCGGTCACAACTGGACCTAATGGTCAGGGGTTCCTTTACCTTTAACCTAAATATTGTTTTATACTCCTGCAAACCTTGGGATTCTCCTAAGCCTGCTGAAACCTCTTGCTCATGGGTGGTACCATTTTGGCTACATAACCAACGACACTCACAGCCCAGACATTGGAGATAGAGGGAATAACAGCACTGGCGAGTATAATGTTCTCCACACACCCAAGGAAAACTGCTCTGAAGACCCAGATTTCAGGCAACACAAGCGCCACTGCTGCCCCCACCTTCCCAACCCCAAGGAGACAATGGCCCCTTCCCGGCATCTGCTTTAACAGCTGTCAGATGTGTCTCTGCTGAGCGAAGACAGCAAAGAAAGCACAGGAACCCCGGCCTATGTGCGTGCTTCCTCCCCGGATAAGAAGAGAATATCCCACCCAGTTGGAGTCAAGATGTTTAGGCAACACATCTCAGGGAGAGAGGATGGGGAGCGGAAAGGGTTAAGTTTTCCCTCCTCCTGGCCAAGTGCATTGAGGCTGGGATTTGGCATGGGATTTGCTTCATTTCCATATGGGAGAAGAAAACACACAGAAAGAGCAAAAGCTTCCAGCTCCATCTGAACTTAACCAGAAAAGCGGATAACCACAGATTTCATTCAAAGCAGGGAGCCCAGGTCAGAATCTGGCCCCACATCCTTAGCAAAGTGTCTCTTTCCAAGGAAGCGAGCAAAACAAGAACACTTTATTAGCGGTTGTATTTCTATTACCATTGACGAACTCCCCCCCCCCCAAAGTTTTTTCCATCCACATGTCCAAACGCACGGCTGAGTTTCTAATAAAACAGTGGGACCAAATGATGACGATGATGATGATGATAATAATAATAATAATAATGTCTGTAGCCACATTTCTCCTGCAAATAACAGAACAGGTCCGTTATCTGAGCAAAACTTTTTTTAAAAAGTTCACACAACTTCTCCATCTTAATTAGGGTTTGTCTGGTCCACCCCCCCTTTTTTATTTACTAGAGGGAAGGGGGAACTTCCCAGACCTGGACGTTATTATTAATGTTGCCTTCGAATCCAGGCCTTTTCTCTGCATTTAAAAAAGGGGGGGGGAGGCACGGGTGGCAGCGGGGGTGGGTTGGGCACAAAGTGTGTGTGTTTGTGGAAATGTGGGGTTGGGGTTGGGGGCTTGTTGGAACAACTCTGCCCCACTGGCCTCTCCTCCCTTTTCACTGTCTCTTCCTTTTCCGAGTCTCTGTTTTTCCAAAAGATTTTGGGAGGGGAACAAAAGGCTGGTTAAGAACAGCCAGAAAGCAAAAATGAAAGGGGGGGAGTGGGGGTCGGAAGGGGTTTTTTTTTTGTGTGTGTGTGTGGCGGTGCTGGAAAGGGGTAGTGTGCGATGGGGTGTGGATGGCAGGACTGGGGCGGAGGAAAAGAAGGACGGAAACACAGGGAGGGAGGGGGCAGAGTGGGGGGGAGAAGCGGTGGGGGGAGAGAGATGAAGGGGAGCCAAAGGGAGGGGCGATGGGGGGAGGAAAGAAAGGGAGAACAGGAGGAATAAACAGGGGAGAGAGGGCTGGTTGAGGGACGGACGGACGGGGGTCTGGGAAGAGAGGAAAGGGTCAAGGGAAAGAATGGAGATAGATAAAGAAAGAGGGAATGGGGAAGAGATGAGGAGAAGGATAGAACGTGTCCCGCTCACTCACCCTATAGACGTTCTCCGTGAGCCGGTTTACCTCCTCCGAGCGGGACATGATGCCGGGGCAGTGAGCGCCGTGGGGCCTGGACGGGGCGTGTTAGAAAGGGGGTGGGGTTGTGTGTCCCCCCCCTGTGGGGGCCTGAGGGGTGGGTCTTAAAATGGGGGGCAGCAGGAGGGGATTGGGAGCCGGATCAGCTGGGAAGGAAAAGGCTGGGAGAGCAGCGCCAGAAATCAAACGGGATCCTTTGCTGGCGGACCACACAGAAACCGATAGATAGATAGATTATAGATAGATAGATAGATAGATAGATAGATAGATAGATAGATAGATAGATAGATCGTGGTAGTGAGATGGGTAAAAGCGTGTCAGGCCATTTTAATCTTATTTTTTAATAGTACACAGGGTGCTGGAGTTATATACATACTGTTGCCAAATGTTGGAGAATTGGATCCCCGGCATCTGAAAGGCGCCGTTTGCTTTGGGTGAAACAAACGTTTTGGGTTGAAATCCCTAGTCGGGAATTTTTTCTATCTCCCCGTCTGGAGTCATTTCCAGTGTTTCCCGTTTAGGGAATGCTGCTGGATTTTAAGATTATCAGGAAATAAACGCACAGGTGTAAAAAAAAAATATGAAAGTTAGCAAGTTAGTCACGGTGATCGTCCTCGTCTTAAATTTTTAAGATTGTGTAAGCTTTTCTCAAGGCTACAAAAGCAAAATTCAATGTTTGAAACCCACACACGATACCCGAAGTCTGAAAAGTTAATTTTAGCTGTGTTCAGGATGACGAGGCTAAACGATATTTATTAGGAAGATCAAATGAAGAAGTTGGTATTTTATCTGCATAAATTTAAAGAGGAGGAAAAAAATGTCCCCAAAGCAGGGAAAAACTTCCTTAGATTAATATGATTGTGTATGTAGAATTGCAGCAGGGATCATCTTCCTTGTTTTGATTATTCCTTGTTTTCTCTCACACAGGACTCGAGGCTGCTGAAGTTTTCGAAAGAACTTCTGTTAAAAATAATAATTGAAAATGTTGAAATCTGCTGGCTTGATTAATCAGGAACCCTTTTTTTCAATCCATCCAAACATTGTGAAGATATTAATCTTCCTGTCTAAACCGGGGGTGGGGGATCTTTTTCAGCCAAAGGCTGTGTTGCCTCCTCACAGGCAAACATGCAAAGGACACATTCCAGCCATGGGTGGGGCCTTACATATAAAGTGACTAATAAATTTAATCATCGTAGTACAGTAGTAGTAAAAAAAATCCTACGTAGTTAGAGATGTGCCTCCCTTCACACTTCGTATGTACGAGTGGTAAAACTTGCACACAGGAAAATCTGCTGTGCGGTGTAAACAAATTTTCGAAGTCTGCAAAGCAGCATTTGAACTCATGGGCGTACCCGGGGGGGCAGAGGGGGCAGCTGCCCCCCCCCTAGAAGGCAGCCCTAGAAGCAAAAATGATCAGCGTCCATTCAAAGCAAACCTGAACGACCATGGCTTGCCCCCCCCCCCCCAGTTTTGATCCTGGGTACGCCCCTGTTGAACTCTGATCTTGAAGGTTCAAGTCTAGGAAATAGATATCATTGACTTGTATAGCTTGGCTGGAGAATACATGAGATGTAACACAGAGGGAGATTCCAAAAATGGTTTCCAACAGCAATGGATCTGGAAGTTGGGCATAAGCAGCCCTGGCAGAGCTTGGCAGGAGGTTTGGCTATGCCTGCTATTGTTGCTTTCCAGGGCTGGCAGGATTCCCAGCCACGCAATGCCAGCTCTGGGCGACTCGTTTTTTCCCATGGGACACTGTCCAGGCCCCCTGTAGTGAAAGTCCAGGACCTAGGACTTGCCTGCCAATCCTGTATCTCTACCGCAGTGTGTCCTGATAAGATGGGTGCATCTTGGTTTCACGCTGCCCCCTGCTGGCTGTCTCTGGCACTTGGAGCTGGCAAGGAAAAGCAAAAGGGTTAGGAAAACAGGCTAGGCCTACTGCAGAACTTGAGGTCTTGATCTGGGCCTGGTAGGGTGAACCATGGAACATGCTCGTAGCACCCCAATTCCAATACCAGGGATCAATGCCTGAGCTGCCCCTGCCACACCTTGCTGAGGGCTGGTCTGCTTGCTATAATCCTGCCTGCACAGTGGTGCCCTTGGGGCAGACGTCCAAGGCCTCACTTAGCAGGAGAAGGAAGCCCCCCAAATGCAGCAGGGCCAGGGAACCATGTTTTGAAGTAAGTGAAGAAATGCACATTACCATCTGAAGAATCCAACCACATGACCATAAGCCCAGAGTCTTGAAATCACCATGTCGTAGCGTGGGCGGCGACAGCACAGGGGTGGTTCCCTCGGGTGCAAAATTGTTAAAGGTAAAGGGACCCCTGACCATTAGGTCCAGTCGTGTCCGACTCTGGGGTTGCAGCGCTCATCTCGCTTTATTGGCCAAGAGCCGGCGTACAGCTCATGGTCATGTGGCCAGCATGACATAGCCACTTCTGGCGAACCAGAGCAGTGCACAGAAACACCGTTTACCTTCCCGCCCGAGCGGTTCCTATTTATCTACTTGCACTTTGACGTGCTTTCGAACTGCTAGGTTGGCAGGAGCTGGGACCGAGCAACGGGAGCTCACCCCATCGCAGGGATTCGAACCGCCGACCTTCTGATCGGCAAGCCCTAGGCTCTGTGGTTTAACCCACAGCGCCACCTGGGTTCCACAGTTTTAACACCCGGTGCTGCTCAATACAGCCGCACACTTCTGTTGCTGGGCTCCGTTGAAATTCCAGGGCTGCTTCTGGAAAATCAGGACACTTGGAGGGTATGGTGGTTTCCAGCACCTGGTGTTCAGAACTTTACTGCCCCACAGAGCAGAGCTTCCCAGACTTTTACGCTGGTGACACACTTTTTAGACATGCATCATTTTGCGACACAGCAATTCAGTTTTACTAGCAAAGCAGAGGTTAAACTAACCCCTTTCCAGTCCCAGGAGGAGCGCACGGGGGGGGGGGGGAGAGTGTTCGCACGACACACCTATACACTGCAGCCGACACACTATTGTGTCGCAACACATAGTTTGGAAAGCTTTGCCATAGAGCGTAGGTAGAACGTACGCATTGCAGCTGGTAGCCACTGACAGCCTGAGCCTCAATGAATTTGTCTAATTCTCCTTTTAAAGCTCACCCATGGGGTGAAAGAGAGAGAGAAAGTATCCCAGGGTTGCTCCACCTCTTCCTCTTTTCGTGTTGCACCTCTTTTTGTCGAGAAGTTTCAGTTCCCAACTGGCACACCCAGGGAGCGCGGGGGCACATGGCTGACCACAGGATGAGGAAATAAGCTGCACTTTGACTCAAACCTCACGTACCATGGGAGAAGGAGGAAGCACACTTGAGCAGCTTCTTCAGCAGATGGGAGAAAGGCAAAGACCCAATGCTAAAGGTGGGTCTGCCCATGGCAGGATCTTTGGGGTTTGCTGGGGTTTGACATTAGTCACAGAGGCAGCTTGCAAAATGGAATGAATGGAAGGGCAGAGAGGAAATGATGGGGCTGGAAAAAAATGGGTATTTCCCATGCCTGTCTGGTTGCTTGTGCAATAATATGCCCATGGCAGCACTCTTGCGTTCACCTCAATGAGCTTCCCCAACAGGCAAAAGCCCAAGAGGGCAAGCTCCCCCCCGCCGAAACTGCCTTTTAGCAGTCGGTGTTTTAAAAAGAGCGAGAGATACGACGACTTGCAGACCTTACAGTATGAGGCTCTGTGAACTCTGGATTTTGGAAATGATTGCTTTCTTGCGTCTGACTGGAGCACAAGCCTGCGGTTTCAGATTCCTTCAGTCATACCGCCTTGAGCTTCCTCCCAAGTGGCATTTACAAATCGCTCGACAACTTGAGGTTGCTCAAGGTCTGAAGCGGTCCTTTGTTTAGCTGTGGAGGTTTGCTGAGGCTTCTTTTGTCTCCTCGCATATTGTTATGCTGCTCCTCACTTTCCTGAGAGGAGAGAAGTGTGGTTTTGTGTGGTGTGTTTTGTTTCCTTTGGATGAGAGGGCACCCAGGGATGGGGGCAGGTGCTGGCAATAGGGGTTGATGTTCTGCTGGGCCAGAACAGAAGACCCACTGCCAATCTGTGCAGCCTGCTTGCTGGTCCTCTTCCTTGTTGCCCATCCACCTGCTGTCTCTGAGGGCACAGAAACAGAGGAAGATGCCCTTTACTGTCAGACCATTTGCTCCATCTGGCTCAGGACTGTCAACACTGACTGGCAGCAGTTCACCCGCAGCTCAGACAAGGAAATGTTTTCCCACCAAGAGATTGAACATTGGCACCTTCCGAACGCAAAGCCACTTTCCTAAATAAAATTACAGGCGTGTAAAAGCAGCTAGCCTGCTGTAACAAGCATGTGAGCAGCCTCCCCATAGGGATAGGGGCAGCAGGGGTGGGGAACAATCACCCCATTGTGATCATGATCAAAATGACACACCCCAATTTGCTGTTAGCCCCGCAGCAGGAGCCCACGGGAGTTTCTTTCCTGATACAAATCACAGTTTGTGTGTATGTGTGTAACCAGGATGGTGGCAGGAAGACAAGGGTTAAACTCCCCCCTCTCTGCCCACCACGATCCGGATTCTGCTTAGCTTTACCCCTGCCCCATGGTGCCTATTTATTTAATTATTCTAAAAAGTGCGTATCAGTTGTTTCCACACATCTACCTTGGCCCTGGCCCCTGGGTGAGTAAGTGGTGACAGGATGAAGGAGAAGGAACAGCTGACCTCCATTCATCTCTCCTTCTTCCTCTGTGGGCAGCTGTGGGGCTGGATTGAGAGGAAGAGGGCAAGTGCATGGGCGGGGGCGGCAGTGGCAAGGAAAGAGAAAGAGAAAGAGAAAGAGAAAGAGAAAGAGAAAGAGAAAGAGAGAGAGCATGTGTGTGTGTCCATGCTGGCAGGGGCTGATGGGAGTTGTAGTCCAAATTATCAAGAGAGCACCAGGCTGGAGAAAGTTGACTTACACCTACAGCTCTGTTTTCTCCTGCTTCCATTTCCACTTTGTTGCATTTTAGATGCTATTCTCCATTTTGGGAAAGTTGCTAAAGGCTTGCCTGTGCAGTGTGAAAGGGACACTTTTCACCTCTTCCCAGGATCCTCTTCAGTACCATTGAGAAGATGCCCCCCTCCTATGGCAGGCAGCTCCTTTCAATATAATAGGTGGGGCATGAAAAATGGCCCCTTGCTGTGCATTAGGAATAAGGAGAGAACTCTGCTGTACCCCCATATTGCATCCCTGATCCTTTGAAGGGGCAGGGAACTGGGCAGTTTACCCCTGTATATGACTAGTGAATTAATATCAGCACTCCTCCTCAGTAAACCTTGCAGAAGAACCTCACGTTTCCTTCTGCCTTCATGTCAGTGCAGTGTACTAGATTACGCATTTCACCATCCTGAGTTTAACTCACTGGAAGCATGTTCATATTCTTGTTTTAGGAGCTGAACGTCTTCTGTATGAAGCTGTTGCATGATGGTTCTCTCAACTCAACCCAAGATGGAGAAGAAACAACTGCCTTTGGTCCTGTGAAACCCACAGTATGACATACAGAAAGCACAAAGAGCTCACGATGCCCAGTTTTAGACCTGTCTCCATGATGCTCTGCGTGCTGCTAGTCTTCTTTGTGTGGCCGCATCGGGGCGTTCATTCTTTTGGGCTCGCTCACTGTATCCTTTCCCCGAACAGACCGGGCCTTGCTGCCTGCAGTGGCCAAGCCATCTCCAACTTGACTTCTGCTACCCTCCAGCTGCCCAACTCCACTCGCTGGCTCAACGCCTCCAGCAACAAAGTGACACACCTGACCTCAACGACCTTTTCCCATCTTCCGCACTTGTTGGAACTTTACCTGGACCATAACAACATATCAGGCATTGAGTCTAATGCCTTCCAAAGCTTGGGGGACCTGGAGGTGCTTGATCTGAGCTGGAACCAGCTGGTGTCTGTGGAGCCCTCCATTTTGTCCAGCCTCAGGAATCTGCGTGAGCTGTTTTTGGGTCACAACAGTATTGCCACATTGCATCCCAGCTCCCTCATATCCCAGGTGGCTCTCCAGGAACTGCACCTTCCCAACAATAATCTTTCTAGTCTCCAAGAGGTGGCAACAGCTACCCAAGGCTTGGCCAACCTTACCTTCCTTGACTTGGGTTCCAATGAGATCTCTACTCCGTGTATGGGCCCCAGTTGGATTGTCTTTCCTTCCCTGAGGAACCTCAGCCTCAACAGCAATGGGATTTCCAGGCTGGACTTGTCTAACTGCTCCTTCCCTAACTTGCAACAACTCAACCTAACCTATAACAACATGTCACAAGTGGAGGCTGGATCCTTTCGGGCCACCCCTGTTTTGGTGGAGTTGTCCTTCAACATGAACCCCCTGGATATCTCCCAGCTTATCAATGCAACTCTCCCTAACCTAACCATGTTGCATTTCTCCAGTATGAATCCACCATTAAATGAGACCATGCCAGCAGCTTGCTCCTTCTTCAAAAGCTGCCCCTCTTTGACCTCTTTGGACATCCAACATTCTCAAATGAATGACACTCAACTGAGGCAACTGGGTTCCTGCACTAATCTCACGTGGCTGGATCTGTCCACCACGGGGTACAAGTATCTGAAAAATGGGGTCTTCGAAACATTTCAAGGCCTGGAATTCCTCTCTCTGGAGAAGTGCAAGGTCCTGAGGCTCAGCTCTAGCGCCTGGGGGAAGCAGATGCAGCTACGTACCCTGATCCTGAGGAGAAATTCCATCTCCCAGCTGGAGGATTCTGTCTTCCGTCCCTTGAACCATTTGAGCTATTTGGATCTGTCAAAGAACCACCTGACCAACCTTCAGCAGAGATCCTTTTTTGGCATGGAGGCATTGCGGACCCTCATCCTGCAGGGCTGCCAGATCACAGCTGTCACCCGCAACACCTTCCATTATGCCCGTAAGATGGAATTCTTGGACTTGAGGGATAACAGCATCAAATTAATCAAGGCCCGTGCCTTTTTGCTCAAGCACGTGGGGACTCTCCTGCTGTCAGGTAACAAAATCCTCACTGTCAAAAGGAATGGCTTTTACCAGCTGAACTCCCTGAGATATCTCTACCTAGACCACAACTTGCTTTACAAGCTATCTCGGGGAATCTTTACACAGCTCAAAAAACTAGAAATCTTGGACATCAGTCACAACCACCTCTTTACTTACAACAAATATGATTACCCGAGTCCTTTTGTTGGTCTCCGCTCCCTTCGCAAGCTGGACCTTAGTTTTCAGAGTCCTAGACTACCCATTTGTCCCCCAGACAAAGTCCTCCAAGGCCTGGGGAACCTACAGTACCTCTCTTTGAAGGGCAACCCCAGTCTCTTGTTCCTTAACATCTCGTTTGTTAACCTGACTAGCCTCAAGTCTTTAGATGTCTCTGAAATCAGTCCAGTCAATGACTCTTGGAAACCCTCATTAAATTTCTTCCAAGGCCTGGGTAACTTAAGCCAACTCTGGATAGATGACAGTGCCATCAGGGACTTGCCTGAACAACTATTTTCTGGTTTGACATCTCTAGAGCAACTCTCCCTGAGCAAGAATGACCTGAGGAACATCAGTAAAAGAACACTTGGTGGGCTGTCCTCCTTGAAATATCTGGATGTCTCTGGGAATCCCCTGACATGCTCCTGTGATAATGCCTGGTTTCAAAACTGGTCTGTGTCTGAACCAAATATCCAGGTGTCCTTGCTGGGCTCATATCATTGCTTTGGCCCTGGCACGACTGACCGTCTCTTTGCTTATGAAGACTTCTCCTTCTGCTTTGAGACTAGGGGAATATACTTCTTCATTGCCACCACTGTGATCACCCTTTGGTTCCTGTTTACTGTTTTAGTCTATGCCAAATTTGGTTGGACCCTCAGACATGGCTACTACCTGCTGAGGGGCTGGGGCTTCAAGCGCCTGCGCCAAAAGGGACAGGAATACCAGTATGATGCCTACATTTCTTGTTGTAGTCAGGACCACGAATGGGTGGTGAACAATGTTCTGGAAAAGCTAGAAGTGCAAGGAGAACCCAGCTTGCGGCTCTGCTTCGGGCCTAGAGATTTCGCCCCTGGAGAATATTACATAGACAACGTTCAGAATGGAATAAGCCAGAGCCGCAAGACCTTGTGTGTGGTGAGCGACAATTATTTGGAAAGTGAGTGGTGTTCGCTGGAAATCCAACTTGCTTGTTCCAAGATCTACTACCACAGGGAGGACCCTCTGGTTGTGGTCTTTATGGAGGAAATCCCTAACTACAGGTGAGTGAGGATAGCTCATCAGCCGCAAAGGTGAGACAGGAATATTGGGTGCCAAGGCAGGAGATCTTATTTCCTTCCTTCCTTCTGTTTTGAACATTTCTTATCCTTTGTTTAAAATAAACCCGGAGGAGGGTACAATTCCACAAATCATAATAAAACCACAATTTAATATTAACCCCCATGTTCAGAAACGCTGGGGAAGACTACTGCCTTTGCGCCCTTGCTTGTGGGCTTCCCATATGCAGCTGTATGTGGGAATGTTGTAGGTACTAGGAGAGGATATATTTAATAGTATCCTTCCTAACTCACGCTTGTGAGTCAGCAGCAGAGCGACATTTCCCAATATATAGCAGGAAGCTAGTTGGTAGGTTCGTTTGAATCTCTTTACTTAAGCAATCCAATCTGGCTTTGTTCAGATTGGATTTTGTTCCTGGTAAGTCCCCTTTTTATTCCTCCTAAAAATATATATAAAGACACAAAAAACTTATTTTAAAAGTAACAAGAATTTTACTAACATTCAGTTCACAGTTGGATTCCTGAAGGCAGACTTTAGCTTAGAGTTACAGAAGAGGGTTTGAGTTCATCCCATATGGGAATGAGCCCATGTCCTGGTGGCTGAGAGCCAGCAGACATGCGTGACCAGCCCCTTTTATGGGGTCTCCCAGGGTCACACCCACCTACCTGGTCACATGCAGGGGGAGGAAGCTCTAGACCAGGTGTGACAGGAAGTCCTCCTAGCTGTGGAGTAACACCCCCCCCCCGCGTGTCCACTCTGGGCAAAGAGGAAGTGTTGTACTTGACTGCTTATGTTACATCCCACAGTTGGTTGGCCACCAAGGGAAGCAGGATGTTTTGCTTAGATTCAGCCTTTGTCTGCTCCAGCGGGCCACTTCTTGAGGACCCCGTTGAGTACGTTTGGGTGTGGAGTATGCTCCGTGTGCTATGGAATGGAAAACCTCAGCTCTGCTTTCCTTCCTTCCTAGGTTGTCTCCCTATCATCGCCTAAGGAAACTGATGAAGCAAGAGAGCTACCTCACATGGCCTGAGGACCCTGAGGCCGAGAATGTGTTCTGGACCAAACTGCACGAGGCCTTGAGCTGTGGAGAGCCAGAGCAAAACACTACGCAATTTAGCGTGACTTGTTAGGTGACGGCCGCAAAGCAAAACACTGTGACTAGCTTTCCTGGTATCGCTTAACCTACAACAGTGCTTCTCAACTGTGCGGCCTTTTAGCTAACATACAAATCCCACACTCCACACCCCCTTCAAACCTGGCTCCTCTTATAAGTTTAATTGAATTTCCAAAAATAAATTGAAATGTTGTGACTTTTAATTGTAAATAGCATTTTGTGTTTAATAATAGAAATGAACGTATTTCATACTTTTATAGATAAATAATTTTGTTGTTTTTTTACTTAGCTTGGAATATATTTTTTAGAAATACATCCCCTCCCTTGAGATCTTTATACAAGCCTCTGGGGTGGCGGAGCCCCACTGGCTAAGAAACACTGACCTAGAATGACATGAAGCAGAAGGAAGAAATTGTACCGCGATTGCTGCCACCAACCAAGGATGCCATGGCACTTTCCATCTCTGGATGACAGAATGTTTTATAAATGATGCTGCCTGAAATTGGACAGGGACTTGTGGGGCTCACATTAACTATCTAGGGGGAGGGGGTAAAAATATTGAATCTAGTAAGCTGATGCCTAACAGTATTGCCTTAAAATTCATTAAAAGAAAAGGATTAAATTGAGTTTTAAAAAATATCAGTTGGGGATTAATCAATTTTTTTTGGGGGGGATACATTCTGAGCATGCATTCAAGGTTTATTGCTGCTGTACGATGACTGGGTGTTGAAGAGCTTTAGAAACATTGTTAATATCAATAACTGTGGTTATTAGGATTGTTGTCTAAAAGGCTTAAAATTCTAATGGCAAAATTATATAATTCCCTCAGATTTGTTCGAAATGTTGTCTGTATCCTGAACGATACGCTTTTATGGGTTGCTAGTAGAAATAGCTCTTCTTGACACCTGCTTCTTGTCCGTATGTAATTATAGATGGTTAGTACAATGACTTCGATCCCTAAAGAGTAACTGGGCTGAATCCATTGCAGACACGTAAATTAATTGCACTTAACCCCACTGAAATCAATGGGAAAAGTAAATCCTATTGATTTCAGTGTGAACTGAGTGCAACAAGCTTAGCCTTGTTAGCACAACCCAATGTGCTAAAATGTAAAATGCCTGCTACAATGAATCCAAAGTTCCCAGTTATAAATGCTATTAGATTTGGGGGCTGTAAAGGGAAAACCCAATCATGTAAAAGTGTTCTGGCAAGTTCAGTTTCCCATGTCAGATATGTGAAATCAAGACTTGTTAGAACCAACCTGTTGTGCTTTGAGGCTAGGGATGGAGGAGATGCTATTCAGATTGCATTCAGGACCAAATCTATCATATGCACATTTTCCAAACAAACAAACAAACAAACAAAAAACACCCCCATGAGAATCAAAATATAGTCATCCTCAAAATTGCGGGGGGTGGGGTGGAGGATGGAATGTGTTTAGGAGAAAGTTGCACGAATTTTCATGAGGATTTAATCCCCGCCCCCGCAAACTGCTGCAGAAGTGTGGAGAACTCAGTTTAAGATTGGAAAAAATGAGAAACAGAAACCCCAAATGGACAGATGTTTCCATCCCTATCTGAGCTGAATTTTACCATAATCTCAATCTGATTTTTACTTTTTAAAAAATGCAAATCTAACAGAAAGAAAGAAGCTACTACTACTACTACTAATAATAATAATAACACCATTGCTAGCTGACATTAACAATAAGACTATTCAATAATTTAAACATATAAATTAAATATAGGCAGTCCAAATATCCAAAGAGATATCTAAATGAAATGGATGATTATAAGCCATGAGTTTGAATACAAGGGGGGGAAATACTGTTTGTGCTTTTGGAATATATGTCTAATATTTCTCCCCTAAGTGCACTAGAAGTACTTTCGCTTCTTGGAGGGGTAGGAAACAAACTGAGGCTGTTCTGAAATCTCCAGTGCTTAGGGAATTGGGATCAAATGGTTAAAATGATCATTTGACCCTGGTGTTTTTAATGTGGTTGTTTCGTCTTAATATTTATGCATTGCACTGAATTGTTTTGTGTTTTTCCTCTCTGTTTTTGATCACTCCACTAGGCCCTTGTGTGGAAAGGTAGAGTGTATTGATATACATTTCACAGATATTCCCACCGTCTTGCTATCCACCCACCCCCATGGCCCGCTTGACACCCTGGCTCCCGCTATGTCCTCTTATTCTACCTGTGAATAATGGGCTCCGTGTAAGTACTTTTTATTAGATGAGAAACCAGTGAATTAGTTCAAAGCTCAGACTTAGCTTCTGTGCCTCTCACTGGTAACTTAATTCTTCTGAGTGGAGTTTTAGCTTTGCAAGTCTCTTATCTGCTGGGGCTGGGGGGGGGGGTAGAGGAGGAGGAGGAGGGCAGTGGCATGAGAAGGGGCTCTATAAAGGCTTCCAGGCAGGGGCCTTAGCAACAGGGGTGGGAGGAGGATGGGCAAGGGTGAAGGAAAAAGCTCTGCCGTGACACCTTAAGCCCATTAATTTCTCGGTCGCCAGGGGAGACGATGCTTCTCTCCGCATCACGAACGGATTTGGCAAATTGAAAAGGAAGGAGAGGCAGGAAAAGCACAAATCCCGCCTGCCTACAGTGTTGGGATACCTGCTGGCAGCTCGGTTCCGCTGGGTAGTAAAGCGCAGATGCCGGCAAAGGAGAAAAGGCTCTGCCGGCTGAGGCAACGCTACCAGATTTCTGGGGAGAGCAAGACCTGATTCGTGTTTGGTGACTTGGCGGGCCCAACTTGACTCCCTCCATTGTACTATCCGGTTGGAATTAACGCCTACTTTTCCATCAAGACCTTCGGATCGCCTTCCTAACAGAGGCCTCTGAGGTGGCCCCTTGGGATTTTCGTTGGCCTCCTAAAAGAGGGCCTAGATGATCGAGGTTGCATCTAAATCTGTTGCGTGGCAACGTCCATAATATCTAGACCACCGGCCTCTATCTAGGATCTCCTCCATTATCCTTCCTTGGCTGCAAAACCCATTCCGGACTGCTCTCCCTACCCCCATCCCTCTCCCATCTGCCAGAGCCATCGCAGCTGTGGAGATGGCCTTGCATTGGGTGTTGCTCTGCCTCATCTTCTCCCCACTGATGCCGGCCACTGAATACGGCTTGCCCAAATTCATCTGCAGCCCTATGCCACTGGATATGGACAACGGCTGCCAGTCAGCCAGCCAGCAGCGACACGGAGCAGGGGCTAACAGCGGGGGGAATGGGCACTGGGTAGGGACCCTTGAGGAAGCCAAGGAAACCATCCTGCACCTGCGGGAGACCGTGGTGCACCAGAAGGAGACGATCTTGGACCAGAGGGAGACGGTGCGGGAGTTGACGGCCAAGCTGAGCCGCTGTGAATCCCATTCCCGGAGACATGTTGGGGAGCACCATGGTGGTCACCATGAAGAAAACCACAGCCATGGGCATGCGCATCACGAGGGAGTCCACAGAGGCCACCACGAGGGTGGGCATCGGACCCACCATGAGGATGGTCACAGGGGACATCATGAGAATGCACACCAAGGCCATCACGAGAATGGGCATCAGGGCCACCATGAAGAAAGTCATAGGGGACACCATGAGGCTGGGCACCGAGATCCCCATGAAGGCATCCATGCCCGGGAGAACGAGTACCACCATTTTGGGCAACGGGAGCACCATGAACTACAGGTGGGGCACAGCAACCACGATGCCTTTCGCAAGGGGGCTGCCGCTGCCAACACCATGGAGGACCCACCCAAGGAGACATCTGGGGTGCACCAGATGGAGAGGATGCTGGAATCCCTCAAGGAGAGACTGGAGCATCTTCAGGTACCAAGTCTTGTGCATCAGCCACCTCTTCTCCAGAAAACTATCCCTTATCTTTCCCAGTTATGCTTTCTTCTCAGATTTGTCCATCTGTTCCTTGTCTACCCAAATATTCACCACCCAAGTTTGCCTCCCATCCCTCCCTCCTTTAACGTGATCACAATAAACAACGGCAGGCAATGCTCTTTATCCCTGGTAAAAAAAAAACCCACCTTATTTAACACACAAATTTCTATAAATCCAATGTCCAAAAACATTTCCCATCCTGCCAGATATACTTTCTCGCATCAAGCTTTCCTGCTTCCTCTTCACATCTGTGAAATGCATGAATAGATTCACACGGCTAAGTTGTCTTAGCCTAGGGATGATTTTTTTGGACATTGCATGTGAGAAGCAAAATTTAATATTTTGACAGTTTATTTGAAACACATTATTTCGCTCAAATAATTCTGGGCACTGTAGTTTACCCCTCACAGAGTTACAATTCCCAGCAATCCTTAACAAACAACAGTGCCCAGAATACTTTGAGAGGAAAAAAATGTCCTTTGAGCGTGCTTTAAAGCTATAGTGAAGACACGGCCTATGAAGCTACCCCATCACTACCAACAATATCTGAATGGGGAAAACCACAAATTAAGGTCCGTCAGTACTCCCAGGGGACACCTAGCTTGCCTGTAGTACATATGAAAAGGATCTAGGGGTCTTAGTAGACCCCAAGCTGAACATGAGTCAACAGTGTGATGCAGCAGCAAAAAAAGCTAATGCTATTCTAGGCTGCATCAACAGAAGTATAGTGTCCAGTTCAAGAGAAGTAATAGTATTTCTGCCTTGGTCAGACCCCCCACTTAGAGTGCTGTTCCTGTTCTGGGTGCCACAATTTAAGAAGGATGTTGACAAGCTGAAACATGTGCAGAGGAGGGCGACCAAGGTGGTCAAGGGTCTGGAAACCAAGCCTTATGAGGATGGTTGGGGGAGTTGGGTATCTTTGGCCTGGAAAAGAGGAGATTGAGAGGAGATAGGATAGCCATCTTAAAATATCTAAAGGGCTGTCACACGTGGAAAATGGAGCAAGCTTGTTTTGTCCTGCTCTGGAGGGTAGGACTCAAATCAATGGCTTCAGGTTACAAGAAAGAACTTTCTGACAGCAAGAGCTGTTCAACAGTGGAATGGACTCCCTTGGAAGGTGGTGGACTTTCCTTCCTTGGAGGTTTTTAAGTTGAATGGCCATCTTTCATGGATGCTTTAGTTGATACCTTGCACAGAAGGGGGTTGGATTAGATGAAGCTCAAGGTCCCTTCCAACTACAAATCTAGGATTCTATGAAATATTTTGGATCTCATTTCTTAAGGACGCCATTGCAGACTGATCAACCTACCTACATGTCTATTCATCCATCTTCTGTAAACAGAGGCCTTCATCAGGCAAGATGCTACACAAAGCAGTGGATAAAGGAGGATATTCTCTGTCTTAAGGCAGTGTATCTCCTGCTTAAGCCATATCGATCAGGTCCTGATTCTTCCCACTCTGTAAAATCTCTAGAGCTGGATCATCTGTAGCTTGGTTCTCATCAAAGTTTCTATAAACCTTTACCCTTTATGTCTGGCAGAAAAATATCTGAATTGACTCCATTGAAAAAAATTGTGCTGAAAGTCTTTTTTGTAGTTAAGAAAATTCTCTAGGTGGATTTATACCTCAGTCATCACTTCTTGTTGCAGTCATGAAGTGAAGAGCATGCGTTTCTGGCTTTATCACATACAGTTGGCCACCATTCTTTCAGTTAAGAAGTGATCCACCCCACACCCCATGTTCCTATCCCTTGAGGGAGCCAACATCTGGCACTCCAGATGTTGTTGGACTGCAGATCCCATTATCCCTGACCATTGGGCTGTGCTGGCTGGGGCTGATGGGAACTGCTCCAAAACTATAGTATGGTGTAAACCCATTGTCCCTGTCCCAGTCTCTGTTGCAAGAGAGAAAAGATTGCCTTCTGCCACCTTTGTATTAAACTCTCTAAAAATAGGCAGAGATTGCAACTGAGTCCCCTTTTAATCTTCTTTTCCCTAGTCTAAACATACACAGTTTCCTTTACCTTTCTTCATACTGACTAACACACTTTCTAAACGTTTGGGTGCCATGTTGCTTTCCTGCTCACAGGTCCATCTCCCACTTTTTCCTTCCACCCCACTTTCCTCAAACACCCTGTATTCCTTGTCTCTCCCATCAACATATCTATCTCAGTTGCCGATGTCAGTGGTCTCTCTGCCCTTTGCCTCCTGAACTTATCACAAATGACCACTCATTCACATGTACTCTTGTCTGTCTGTCTGTCTATTTCCCTCCCTCCCTATAGCCATATGTAACCAGAGACAGAAAACCATTTTGTTTTGCTTTTACAAAAGTGAGGTTGGTGTAACAGAATCAACAGCTTTCACATGATACAGCACAATGATTCCTGTTTCAATGAAAGCAGCCGTCCAACACGCCCCCCCCCCATTTTCTGGTTCCAGTTGAAGTCAATTCATTTCTTTTTACAAGCTCTGTCTATCCATACAGGATAGCACCCAGCTATCTCGGTACCTGCAAATGAGCAGGTCCTTTTTTTGGAGGCATTTTGGTCTCAGAGGGAAAACAGTCTTCGTGAGCCCACACCCCAACACACAAACCTTGATTTCCCAAAGTGCATATCACATCAGCCTCAATCCTGAGGCCTACCACACATCCCGAGAAAGGAATAACATGTCGACCAAACTCCAAAATCGACAGCTGGGTGAAACCTTTATTAGGGACTTACCACAAGCCTTTAAGTTTTCCAGACGTTGTACAAAGAGAGGAGAGGAGGCATGGGAAACAGGAACTTGCCTTCTTTTTTCAGCATTTTGAAAATTGAGACCTTGGGTGGAATTCAATGTTGCGCCATGACAAGCATGGCAGCTTGCAAGGTGGAACAACCCCATCCCCCATGTACTGTTCTGGGGGTTCCTTCAATCCCCCTAAAACAATATTATGGGGTGTATAGGAGGAGGAGAGGGGAGAAAGTCCCATTGCACGGGGCTTCTACTGACAGGGTTCATTAGGTGAATCCCGCTCCTAGTAACCAAATTGTGACACGGGGTGAGGTTGTGTTTATTTTAAGGATAGAAATTGGCTGGATGTTGTAGCCATGAAGCCCACTTGTACCTTCATCCCAAATGCCTCCCCCAATACCCTTCACCCTCACTCTTGCAACATATTGCATGCCTGATGATTTCGTAGTGTGTCCCCCCCCCCCTTTATGGATCACCATAAGTTTTTAAATGAAGATCAAATGTTTCCTTTCCCTCCCTATCCCCCCTTCTTCTGAAAAAAGCTGAAACTACTGCCAGGATGGCGGCATCACTCATGTAGGCCTTAGGAATTCTTTCTGACCGTCCTTTCCTCTCAAAGGCTATCCCTCACCTCACCTTCCTCGCAGGGTGGTTGAGACGATCAATAATAATACATGATAAAGCCTGTATTGACCATGTTAAATTGGGCCTCTCTCTCACCTCGGTCCACATTGCACGTCCCGTACCTTGCAACTGCGTCCCCTGTGAAATCTCCCAAAATGGCTGTCGGACAAGGGATAACAAATAGGGCAGGAAGCTAGGAGAGAGGAAACATGCAAATGGATTCATGGAACGCAGAGGTGGATTGATGGATTATTAGATGCATAGGAAGGTTGGAAGGAAAGCAGGATAGATGAGACAAAGGAGGATGGGAGAAAAGATGAGGTGGAATGAAGGACTGACAGATGTAACACTCAGGCCCCCACTGCAAAAAGGAACTCAGTAGGTCATTTGGTGCTGCAACATTTTTAGGGGCACATAAATAATAACGTTTATATGATCTGAGAGAGCACCCTCCTCCTCTTCAGGGACAGGTCAGGAGTCATTTAAGATGGCAGAATGGGTCTTGAGAACACCGCATTGAAGACTATGTGCTGCCTATTCTCTTAGTGTCCCCCTCCCCACTTGCCTACCTGACCATCTGACCTGCCTCTCATGCTGTGCTCCACACCTTTCCAGGCCTCCTTTCTTCACCTTTATAGCTTTCCCCTCACACACCACCTGTTAATTACCCTTCGGAGGCGATTCCTGTACAGGTCCTGCCCCTTTCTTTCTCCTGTGCATATCCAGATTCCCACAATATGACTCTCATTCTGTCTGGGGTTATATGTGGACACATACACACCATACATTTAAAGCACATTCCCCTGGGAATATACTTTACTTATCACAGAATCTACAATTCCCAGTGCCCTTAACAAAACTACAGTTCCCAGGATTCTTTGGGGGAAGTAGTTGGCTTTAGATGTGTTTTAAATGTATGGTGTGTTTGCAGCCTAAGTGGGAAACAGGATTAATTAAGCCTTCAAGGGGAGGGGGAATTGACTGGTTTGATTTTAGACAATGGCCCTTTCAGGTAGGAAGTAAAATCATATGGGGGTAATTTAGATGGCAGGATTCCTTAATTTCCTGGACAGAGAGGTTTAATCAGAAAATAATACTAACAATGGAAAGTGCTAAATCTGATGAGTTGTTGACATTTAAGATCTATGTGCTGGCTCAGGCATCTGATAGTGACTAATACCAAGCTTTTGCAGATACAGTATTGTTGTATTTCACTGCATTGATTTTAATGGGAAATTGGTTTGTTTGTTTGTTTTTGCTGTGAACTACCCTGAAAGAAAATTATACAAAGCCGTGTACAAAAATAGTAAAAACACAGAACAATAACAATACAGTGAACCGTCCTGAGACCTCCGGGTATAGGGAGGTATATAAATTCAATTAACAACAACAACAACAACTACTATTATTATTATTATTATTATTATTATTATTATTATTATTATTCTACCACAAATTTTTCTGTACAGCTGAATCTGATACGTGGTAAAAATTCTCCCTGGGACATGGCAGGATAATATAGACTATGGATGGGGAGCCTATGAACCTCCAGATGTTGTTCCTGGAGGATGTTGTTCCTGTCATTCCTGACCATTGGCCATGCCAGCAGGGGCTGATGGGAGTTGGAGTCCAACAATATCTATGGGCTATGGGAATCCCACCCCTGGAATAGACAACCAAGCTACTCTAGGGCCACACAGCTTACATTGGGTGGGGTGGGGGTGAAGGTGGAGATAGTTTACCTGATATTTATCTGGACTCAGTAGGGTACAGGTGGGAGAGTCATACAAGAACTAGGGAGGCAGATTGAAGTCCCTCCACAGCCACAAAGCTCACTAGGTTACAGGCCAAAGGAACCATGCCTCACCTGTAACGTCAAATCCATCATGGAGGGAAAGACCATGGGTTGGGTGTTTGGGCTTACCCTGGGAGTTGAGTGGAAGTGGGCACCAAGCTTAGCTCGGTGGCTCTGTTTCTGGAGCGTATTGTCTGCTCTGCAGGGAACCAAGGTAGGAAAAAAGCAACGTGTCTTCAGTCTCTCCTTCCCCCCGCCACCCCGGCAAATTATGCAGGTTTCGCACAAGCTACAAAATGATTGTCTTGTTAGTCAGCTTTAAAGTCTGCTTATTTTTCAACTTCCAGTTCAATGTGACTTGCTCTAGATAGAAATAGAACACAGCTGTACTTTGAGGTGACGCTACCAAGTGGCCGAAAGTGCTACAAATATTATGAACACGATAAGTATTATTATTATAATTATAATTATTATTATTATTGCTGTAAGAAGTCCATTTCAAAACAGGGTGACGTTTTTGTTTGGTTAGAACTTTTCTTTATTGTTTTCAAATAAGAAAAATACGTCCAAAATCTTTTTCCAGAACTCAAGTAGGACAGGACTGACAGGTTTGGCAGCAAGGCAGCAAATAACTGAGAGGTCGCTCCGGGTGTTTTTCATGGGCACTGCCAGCTTTGGCAACCCTGTACAACCTGAGGCTCAGTAGTAGCAAAGCACCTGCTTTGCATGGAGATGGCCCCATGCTCAATTCTTGGGATCTGCAGGTAGGGCTGGGAATGAGGTACACACGATTACCTCTGAAGCACGTCCCATGCACATTATTTCCCCCAAAGAATTCTGGACACTGAATTTTACTCCTTAAAGAGTTGCCCATTCCCAGCAACCTTTAGCAAACTACAGTGCCCAGAATTATTTGGGGTGGGTGTGTGTGCTTCTAATGTGCTTTAAAAGTATAGTGTGTACACAGCCTAAGGCTTCTTTAAGTGGATGACAGCTCTAATTGCTATTGTTGTTGTGATTATTTAAAAGATCTTTATCCTGACTTTCCAGTGTAACAAACCTCAAAGTGACTTCTCGCTCCCATTGAAACAGTGTAAAACACCCACCAGACATACATTGACAAGGGCTAACAGGACATGGGACATTTGTTTAGGGAGGTAATTCTATAGGAGAGGTTTTTTCACAGTGAAGGCCCTAACCTCCAAAGGGGAGGGCTATTTGGAAAACGGCCTCAAGTGAACGTCCAATTGATGGGCAGCTACAAATGGTAGAAAGTGGTATTTTAGATATCCCGAGCCTAGGCTGCTGGGCCAGAACTGCACTTGCAAATCGGGATAGAAGCCAAAGTCCCTGTGGTATGAAAGCAGCTTCTGTTGTGTTGCTATTTGTTGCTATCAAAGTGTTGGTGCTGACCTTTAAAGCCCTAAACGGCCTCGGTCCAGTATACCTGAAGGAGCGTCTCCACCCCCATTGTTCTGCCCGGACACTGAGGTCCAGTGCCAAGGGCCTTCTGGCGGTTCCCTCACTGCGAAAAGCCAAGTTACAGGGAACCAGGCAGAGGGCCTTCTCGGTAGTGGCATCCGCCCTGTGGAACGTCCTCCCATCAGATGTCAAAGAGAAAAACTACTACCAGACTTTTAGAAGACATCTGAAGGCAGCCCTGTTTAGGGAAGCTTTTAATGTTTGACAGACTATTGTATTTTAATATTTTGTTGGAAGCCGCCCAGAGTGGCTGGGGAAACCCAGCCAGATGGGAGGGGTATAAATAATAAATTATTATTATTATTACTATTTGTTTTATATTTATAAAAAAATATTTACAACTCATATTTCCAAGACCCATAATCTGGGAAACAGCTATCATAAAACCACAATTTTTTAAAAAAACCAAAACAACCAATGACACTCTGCAAAAAACAACAACACCCAAATTGCTAGATAACTAATACAAAACATATACTGTAAGAATTTCCTACTGAAATGCATGTCAGAACAACAGTGTTTTCAACTGATACTTCAGGCATAGAGAGATCTCTGTCCTGAGGCAGGTAAGCCTAAGCCAGTGGTTCTCCAACTTTTTTCTCTGGGACACATTTTCAGAATAAAAAAATTGCTCATTGCCACACTGATTTTTTTTAATTGATAAGAAATACACTGGAAAACAAAAAGAAACAACTCCTAGCAGTGCTTGATTTATAACATAGAGAACAAAATACTTTCTAATATGATCACGGGGCATCCAGAAAGTATAAAACAATGCAAATATTCTGCAAATAAAAAAGTACTATATATCTTTATACTATACTATACTACACTGAAATGTTTAAACATTTCTTAGATTGTCCTTGAATCTTCCTGCCACACTCTTTGAGAACCACTGGCCTGAGCCCATTTTCTTCAACTTGGGGGCTCTAGGTATCCTTGGACTACAGCTGACCATTGGCTAAGCTGGCTGGGAACCCAAGGTTGAGAAACATTGATGAAGGGGCCACCACTGAGAAAGCCCTTTCCCACGCATCCATCTATTGGCCAGTTCTTTGTGGAGTGAAGGGAGGAATGCGAAACAGGATTCCTGTGTTTTCTCTTAAAATGTTCAGTTTTTCCTGTGGAGCTGGAGTGCCCAGAAGCTAAGAAATCCAATATATTTTGTTTCTCAAAAAGAGGAGAGGCCTTCAAAATATGTTATAAATAGCACCTTTGTACATGGTTTTATGATTCTGCTTCGTACGTGATGGCTTTTACAGAAGAAGCCTTGAAAGGAGGGACAGGACAGTGATGCCGCCATCACTGTGGGTGGGAATAGAGATTACTAGAGCATCTGAGGTGTTAACCTGAGTGCAGTGACTAAAAATAATTCTGCTGCCCTTTTCCCTCGCTTTCCCCCTTCTTAATACGTAAGCAAGAATTAGATATCCAGGAACACACCAAACTGGAGGTGGGGGTACAGTATCAAAGTTGGTGGGTCTCCCAGTTCAGGCCTGTGGGCGGGGAAGGGACTCTGGAAATTGGCAGTAGTGGCTCAAGATATTTAGCTTCCAGAAACAGAACCCAAATGTCCCCCTCCCGGCCCCCGGCCCCGCTAGAGAAAACACTTGAGAAAGTCTTGTTGCATCAGTCAGACACCACTTCTTGTGTTGTCTTGGTGTTGCCTGAAGCAGTTTGTCACACTTGCTGTGCGGCAGGGCTGGCTGCAGGTAGCCAGTGCCACAGATCTGTTGACCCGTACCTGGGAATAAGTTCCATTGAACTCAATAAGGCTTACTTTTGAGTAGACACATGCAGGATTGTACAGTCAACGAACTGTTTGTTTTATGTAGGCTGCATCCTAGACAAGGCATGATGCATTATTATTATTATTATTATTATTATTATTATTATTATTATTATTATTATTATGCCACTAGAGTGAATGGTTGCGTACACAACATACATTTAAAGCACAAATGTACACAAGAATCCTGGGAACTGTATTTTACCCCCCTACAGAGCTGTAAGTCCCAGCACCCTTAACAAACTACAATTCCCAGAATTTTTTGGGGGAAAGAATGTTATTTAAGTGTGCTTTAAAATTTAAAGCTTAAATGTATGGTGTGTATGCAGCCAAAGTCATTTGAAGAACAATGAACAAGCAACACAGGTTCCTTCTCTGTGGCACTTAACAATCTAAAATTCAACGCAAAGAAGATGGAGGCGAAAGTCACTGGAAGGCCATGTGTTTAGTTTGGTTATACGTTCAGCAGGGGATGAGAACTAATAGATTGTGAAGAAGGTTTCACAAAAACCTTCACAAAAGCTTTCAGGAGAAGAAAGATGTGAGAGGCAACAGAAGTGTCCTGGTAGGAGGTTCTGGAGGTTTTGAGGCAGCAAGAGAGAAGTGGCAGAGTTATAGAATTAATGGTTGACATGTGTGCCCGTCTTGCCTTCACCAGCACAATCGGAACAGTTCTGTCTTCTCCACGTCCCTGCGCGATGCTCTCCAGAAAAAGATAAGCATCTTGGAGCATCAGATCCACGAGAAATCAAACACCTCTGAGCATCACACGGCGGGTGTGCCAACAGCAGCGGGGCTCAGACACAAGCACGTCACTCATGGGCACAGTGTTGAGAAAGGTGAGTGGTGGTCACGCACCAGGTGTTGCCAGGGTCAGGGTGAGGAGAGGGAGTTTGGTCTTGAGACAATGGGGTGGAGATGGATGGAAGGAAGGAAGGAAGGAAGGAAGGAAGGAAGGAAGGAAGGAAGGAAGTCATCTTCAAGTATCAGAAGGGTTGTCATAGAATAAATTCGTTTTCTGTTGCTCCAGAGAAAGGATAGTCAATGTGGTGCCCTCCAAATGTTATTGGAGCACGACTCCCACCATTCCCCCTGACCACTATCCATGCTGACTGGGAATTGGAATCTAAAAACGTGGAGTCACCACTGCACTGGCTAACCCCCCTGGCTCTGAATCAAGTGTGTGTGAGCGGGCAAGCTTTGGCCCTCCAGATGTTGCTGAACTTCAGCTCCCCATCATCTCTGCTCACTGACCATGTTTGCTGGGGGTGATGGGAGGTGTTGTTCAGCGACATCTGGAGGGCCAAAGGTTCCTGCTCTAAAATTAATTTCTTAGGCAAGTAAATTTATCAGCATGTGGACAGTGGAATAAGTGGATGTCATTATTTAGTGGGATGAATCATGATCCAGTCAGAAAAGAGATGGGCAGAAGGATGTATGGAAGGAATGATGACACAGTGGATTTGTAGATCGATAGATCCACGGGAAGGCAGAATCAAAGGTGTGGGGATGGATGGCTCAGTGACAGAACATTGAAAACATGGCTTGGTAGATAAAAGCAGTCATGTGTGGCTCATTGGCTGGTTTATTGGTTGTGGGATAGAAGGAAATTTTAAAGATTTTTTTTAAAAAACACAAAACATAATTTGCAAATACAACAAAAAGAAACATAGAATTTTTTTAAAATGTCAGTTGACATTGTCAATAATATATTCCATCAATCCTAAATTAAATGTGTGAATCAATATAAGTAGTCCATATGTACAGATAGATACCTAAAATGAGACTGACAATTATAAGCTATTCTTTCAAACATAGAAATGACAGTAAGATCTTCAAACCACTGAGTAATATCTGCTGGAGGCTTGTCCTTTGAACCTTAGAGTATAAGGCTGTGTCCATAGCATACATTTAAGGCACACACCCAGCAAAGAATCCTGGAATCTGTAGTTTTAGCCTCGCAGAGCTACAATTCTCAGCAGTCTTAAGAAACGACAGCTTCTTGGGAGAGGGTGTGTGTGCTTCAAATGTTTGGTGTGTATGCCCATTTTAAGGACTCTCAGAATCCACTTGCTGTCCATCTGCTGTATGGGTGGAAGGGAACTTTAGCAGCCATGTGAACAGATATGACTGGATAGACCATGATGAATGGAGATGGACAGCTAAAGCAGACAGACAGCAGAGTGTGATGGATGAGTGCTGTTGTTGTCCATTAATATTATTTCAGTTGCACCATCAGTGTGCATGGGGCTTTACAAAGAAGAGGTACCTGCCCCTAGGAGTGTAAAAACCCAGTACAAGGAAGTCCACAGAGAAAGTGGAGGGAGGAGTGAACTAGGAAAATGCGCATGATATTTCAACGACTGGTGATCAGGCTTAGTTACAGTTGGTGGGGGGAAGATGGGAATGGATAAAAAGAGGGCAGCATTTGGGGGTGGGATGCTTGGTAGATAAACAGGGCAGTTAGCAGAAGATGGATGGACAAACCCAATTCCCCTCCATTTCTCTGTGTTGGCAGCTGAGTCCCACATCTCTGATCCCCTCTGTCCTCCAGGAAACAAGGTGGAGAAGCATTCTGAGGACTTCCGGGTGGGCTTCCCCCTCCGCACTAACTACATGTACGTCAAGGTGAAGCGTACGCTCCACCACGAGATCTTTGCCTTCTCCATCTGCCTCTGGCTCAAATCCAGTTCAGCACCGGGAATGGGCACCCCTTTCTCATACTCTGTGCCAGGCCAGGCCAACGAAGTGGTGCTCATCGAGTGGGGAAATAACCCCATGGAACTGCTGATCAATGACAAGGTACGGGAGGAAGGCCATTCTGGTAGCTTCTTGAGCTGGGTGGCGGTGGTCAGATATGCTGTGAGACTCACTGTGAGACTTTTGTGGGTGAGCTAAGAGTTTGGGCCCTGGAGGCAGAGAGGGAGGATGTGTCAGAAGGAAAACGAACTGATATTGATTCACATATATTAGTAGCTTTGTATCAATGTAACATTTAATAGGTAATGGTGTATTTTTGTAATATTTTGTCTAAGCTTTCTTTTGTTGTTTCAGCTTTCTGCACACCGCTTAGAGATATTTTATAAATATATGAAGCGGTCTAGAAATCAAATAATCAAATATGTTTGAAGAATGGCCACCATGTTCATGTTTTTCTCTGTCTCGTCTGCCTTTTGGGTTACAATAAATAAATTAAAAACACAGTTTTTTTATGATCACTTGGGCTGGAACAATTCAGTGACGTCCTGCCAAATCTGAAGAGGTCCCAACAATAAATTAAAGAGACAGAAGTCTGCCTTCTTTGCCATTTCAACCCCTCTGGACTGGGGTTCTGGGATATCTAGCACAAAATGAATTGTTCACAAGGTAGTCAAGAGGGGACACAGACAGGGGAATAATAAATCTTAACAAAAGGTTTGCTGTAAACGAGAGAGATGTAGCTATCGATACCTTGACTTTTGCATTAGAATATTCGGTGAGCTACATCCTCCCATACCCAATTCTAGTTTTGGAATAAATTGTGTCAATTGAACAAACCTTGATCAACAAACATCCATTCATTCACAATTATAGCTACAACTCTAAAGTCCACAGCTGCATCGTGTCTTTATTGGGACCAGCCAAAAAGCCCCAGACACGTGGCAATGTTTTGAGTTTCTCCATAGCTCTTCACTAGATGGGATATCACACAAAGAGACAGACAAGGAAAAGTTTGAAACAAAAAGTACACAACTAGATGTTGTAGCCACGAGTTTGCCATTTCCACGATGCAGATTGCAAGCTACACAGCTAGCTTAGTTTTTGTACTTAGAAATAAAAATCTTCACCCCACCATCCTATATTGCCTGATGAAGTGTTCTGGAGAACTCAGAAATTTCCACATTGCTGTGACTTTTTGGTTGGCTCTATTAAGAGTATTACCCCATTATGGACTTGGTTTCTTTTTGACACCCTTTGCCGTTTACATGTCTTGAAGTTCAGCTTGTCCTTTGGCCACAGCCTTCAGCAAAGACCTCAGAAGGGATATTGAGGCATGCCTCAGCTGGATCGGCAAAATATATTGCGCTCCATCCTGCCTATCCTCTCCCAGTGTATTGATCTCCCTCCCAAAAACGTTGGTGGTGAGGCACAGAGAGATATTCCCAAGGCTTTATCAGCTATAACCTGCTTCTTCTCAGTCCAAGGCTGTGCAGGTTCAACATAGCTGGTGCCATTCAGATCATGATATACTTATTGCAATAATACACTTAAGGGCTCAGCATGTTTGCTCACCCCACCTTAACCTTTTTCTCTGCAGGCTGCCACATTACCACTGGCCATTAATGATGCTAAGTGGCACCACATCTGTGTGACATGGTCAACCCGGGATGGCATTTGGGAGTCCTACCAGGATGGAGTCCGGAGAGGGAGTGGAGAGAACCTGGCTCCCTGGCATCCGGTGAAACCTGGGGGTGTTTTCATACTGGGCCAGGAGCAGGTAAATACCCCTCAATTATTGCTTATAGAGAGCCATTCCTGCTTCCTCTAAATCTGGGATGGGGAACACGTAGCCCTCTAAGTGTTGCTGAATTACGTGGTGCCCCAAAACATGCATTTTTGGGTTCTGTGCAAGCATGGCTCAGAAAAAAGTGTCTCTTCTGGGTTTTGTGATCTCACATGGGGCATGTGATCTCACATGGGTCATGTGATCTCGCGCAGGTCATGTGACTCACGCAGGAGCACAAGCAGAAAGACGTGTGTACTGGTTTGGGGTCTCGAGATGTTGGAAGGTGTGTTGCCATCCTTGACTGATGGCCATGCTGGCTGGGGGTAATGAGAGCCAGAGTCAAATTTATGGAGGAGAAAGCCACAATCCCTGATGGCTATGTTCCACCTCCACACTCAGAGGCAGTAAATGCTTCTGAATATCACTTGCTGGAAACCACTGAAGGGGACACTGCTTCTGCACTCAGGTCCCATTTGTGTGCTTTCCACAAGCATTTGGTTGGCCAGTGGAGAACTGGAAGCTGGACTGGATGGGCCGTTGGCCTGGCTCAGCAGACTCGTCTTTTGTTCTTATGGAGTCCAGCATCACATGGAGGGCCACAGATTCTCTTGCCCTGCTGTGTGTTCACTCTCTTTCCCCACTCCTCTTCCTACAGGACACTCTGGGTGGCCGCTTTGATGCCACTCAAGCCTTCATTGGGGAAATCTCAGATTTCAACATGTGGGGCCACATCCTGACACCAAACGAGGTTTACAAGATGGCTACCTGCACCAGCTACGCCGGTGGCGACCTCATCAACTGGGCCGAAGCCTCCATGGAGCTTCACGGAGGAGTAGTCAAGCTACCATTTAATGCCTGCCACTGAGAGGCTACGAAGGAAGAGGGACTTCTGGGTTCTCTGAGAGGAGAGTGAAATCTAGAGGGTAGGGTTTGGAAAATAATGGGGATCTTTCCATTTGGGACAAGGGTACTCCTGGATCTCTTAGGAGAGGGTGGGATGTATGTAGCCAAGTTTTGTGCAGGGAGATCTTCGGATCTGGAATCTAGCATGCCTGGATTTTCAACAAGGGTGCCTGATCAAAATTTTACCTTTAAAAAATAAGCAAACATTTGGAGCATTGATGTCTGTTCTGTCGAGGTGAGGGACTTCTGTCCCAACTGTAAAATGGCGACGTCATGTTTTGGAATGGAGCGCTTCCTTAATATGTGAGGTAAATGGAAATGGCATTCTCATGGTGGAACATAAAGGTAGATGCATGTAAAATAGAGGAGACTGCTTATATAGGTCTTTTGTAAGGCCTTAATAGCACAGCATTGGTTCATTGGGAAGGTGATTGGAAATACCGGTAGTCAGATTATCCAATCTCTGGCAAACTGAGTTTCCCAACCATCTCTAAATCTGTTCTTAAATAGTAGCTTTCTTCTGTTGCCTTTGTGAAATATGCTTAGCAGGAATTGGAGGGAAAGTTAGGTATTTATTTATTTTTTGTCTTGAAGATCTCTAACACTCCCTCCTCAGTTCAGAAGACAAGATCCTGTGTTGTTTTTTTACTAAATCGCCATTTGCGAACTCAAACCTCAGCTTATGTGCTTCCTCTAAACAGGAAGACCTCCATCCTTCATCCCAAACATACTGACCAATTAAATACACCCTACACATCCTATTAGGAGAGTTAAAGTTCTGTGTGTCAATCTTAGCCCCTTCCAGGAGTCATCCCAAAACTTGGTGGAGCTCGCTTCTGGAACCATTGTTGATTTTAACATCTCCTTTGCGCTCCTTGGGAACAACTTCCAGGATCTAGGCCTTCCTATAAGATTTGGGGAGGATCTGTAGGAATATTTTGCTCTCTTTGTCAATATGTATAAAACGTGTGCCTCTACACTGATGCTTCTCTCCTTAGGTGGATTTACATGACTATTTTTCTAAAGGTTTTTAACCCAGTTCCACTAGTTTGCGTATGTTAGGCTAATTTGTAAATATTTCAAGATATGTTCACCAATATCAAGAAAATCAACTGTTTGGGGGAAATTATTCCAAATGTGTAACATGGACATGGGCTGAATGAAACACAAAAGCCATGGGCCAAAGTCTAGAAGCAAGCTGATATGTGGGTTGATGGTCAGATTCTGGAAAAACACTATAAATCCATAATGCACATCACCATAAAAGCATATTTTGTTGTTGGTGGCAGCTCAGATTTTGATGTGCTGCGACAAAGGGAATGCCTGCTTGCTAAATTTGCTCGTATATACAAACCCCAGTTCAGTGTTTCACATTCTCAACCCTCATTACAGTTGACATTCACAATATGCACATTAGAACACAGGATGATGGAAGACACAGACCAGGTAGAAAATAAGTGCATGGAGAATACACACATTCGACACAGATTAACTGCAAAAACACAGTATGCACTGGAGAAAAACAATGGCAAAATGGTTGTACGGACCTTTATTGATTGTCATTTTAGTAAATGTAGGGCAATATATTGGACCCCTCCATTATAAATAGAAAGAGGAATACAAATACAGTACGTTGTGGATAAGAGTATAAAAGTGAGGCCCAGTGCAAGAGAGCAGGTGTGCCTAGAAGCAAGGATGTCCAAACTCTCTGGAGGAGACATTGGGTGACTGCCTACACCAGATATGGGGGACCTTTGCCTCCCCACCCCAATATTGGTGAACTACGACTCCATCACCCCTGGCCATTGACCATGCTTGCTGGGGCTGATGGGAGTTGTAGTTCAGTAGAATCAGGAGCGGCAAAGATTCCCCACACCTGATTGGGGAAAGGGCTGAAACAGATGTGATGTTGGAATTAACTCATTTTGAAGCAGCTAGCAGCTATTGAGCAGGGGAGGGGTAGTATGATTTTGATCAGGGCAGTAGCAATACTCTTGAATGCTTCCCTGTGCCATGTTAAGCCTGCTGTAAGGCCTATACTGGGGAAAAGACAGGCCTGATAAAAGTCCCTTTCTTTTATCCATTGCAGATCTAATATCAGATCAGAGATCTCTCACATCACATCTGTTTTGGCTTTCAAGGGAGGGGCCTAGAAGCCAGAAATCCTAGGTTTGTTGGAATCAGTGAAGGATGCAGACCAGAGTTTTAATGTTTGCTCCAAATAAACACCAAATGTCTTCTCTTGTGTATGTGTGTACATATATATATATAAACTTATTAGCATAGGTTTTTCTATCACACACCCTCTCTCTTTGTAAATACTGTTTTTTTCCTGGGCTTTGATAGCGTTCATTTGTGGAATGGGCGTAGCTACATGGGGGTATGATGTTAATTTTCTTGAATTTTCATACTTCAAACTGGATGCAATAAACCTGCCAAAGAAACTGCAACCCTTTCCCACATGCTTTTTGGTCTTTGCTTTTAAGACTCCAAATGTTTATTTCGTAACACACATTGCGTCTAGATAGCGCCTGTCCAAGACCCCAGCATGTTTTGGAGATATTAGCTCATGATCAAACTAGACCTTGACTTTCCTCCACATTTCTTTTAAATACTTTGGTTCTCAAACTTAATCTGTTCCGGAAGTTGGTTCCAAAACCAAAGCGTTCCAAAACCAAGGCATGCTTTCCCATAGAAAGTAATGCAAAACAGATTAATCTGTTCCAGACTTTTAAAACAACCCCTAAAACAGCAATTTCACATGAATTTTGTTATCTAACGAGACCATTGATCCATGAAATGAAAGCAATGAACAATGTACTGCAGTCACACAATCAATCAATCAGTAGCTGAACTGGGTTCCACACAGTCACAAAAACAAAACAAAAAAGCCGCAAAAACAAAAACGCAAAATAAATAGCAAAAACAGACAGACCTCAGCGTTAACAGTCAAAGCAGAAGTGTAACACTCAAAACGGAGCATGTTCGGCTTCTGAAAAAGAATTCACAAACCGGAACACTTACTTCTGGGTTTGCAGTGTTTGGGTTCTAAGTTGTCTGAGTACTAAGGCATTTGAGAACCAAGGTACCACTGTACAAGCAGTTTTAGCAGGGCTGCTTGGCTGAGTGGAAGAATGGCAGGGTGGAGGAGATGCTGCGTTTTTTCTCCAGGAATTATTTTCCAACCTCAAAATACCCCTCCCCAATATGGTGCTCTTAAAATAGTTCTTAAGAGTGAAGGGAAACCTCTGGTTTTTCTCTTGTTGATGGAAAATCAGGTGGAGTATGTGGGCAGGGATTGACCAGAAAACCAGCTGGAAAGGGTTAAGCACCCCCCCCCATTCTGCTGTTCTCAGTTGCCGCCTCTGAGGCTTCTTTTTTACTTTTCAACTTGCTTTTGCTGCCTCCGAGGCTGATTTTCAAGTTTTTCTAAATGACAAAATTATTGGGAGAATAATTTATGGAGTTTGACAGTTGACTACCTTTCAGGGAGAGAAGAGTATATGATGCAGCCCTAATTGCATTTCAGCTATCAAATACTGAATACCATCCCTAATATACCACCAGCTAAGATGTATTGAACAGAGATATGAAATATTCAGTCAGCGTTTGGCAATGCAATGCAGAGAGCTTAGCAGTTTTTGACCTCGTCAGCTGAGCATATGGGAGATGTTCCAGGAACATGTGTGAATTGCTATGGAGGGAAGAATAAGGGTATTATGAGCAATTGCTAATAATGTTCAGAGAATATCCAGTGGATATCTTGCATCAAAATTTTCAAGGGGGAAACCTGAGAATTTCATTTGGAGCAAAGTGATTTCAGCATTGCTTTGGCTCGTGTCCAGGCAGGTCATTCACTCGTTCTTGATCTCATTAGCAGTGGCTCAGGCCAGATCTGGCCCCTCAGCTGTAGGATGGACATGCAAGGTCAGCAGAGCAGCAAAGTATTAATAGCCTCAGGAAGGATGCATTAGTGACCCTGAGGCCAATAGAGAGATCTAGTCTGGCTCCAGGAAGCAGGGCAGGGGGTGGGGAGAAAGGCAGTATCTTGCTTCCGCTGAGAGCCAGTGTGGTGTAGTGGTTAAGAGCAGTGGACTCGTAATCTGGTGAACCGGGTCCGATTCCCTGCTCCTCCACATGCAGCTGCTGGGTGACCTTGGGCTAGTCACACTCCTTTGAAGTCTCTCAGCCTCACTCACCTCACAGAGTGTTTGTTGTGGGGGAGGAAGGGAAAGGAGAATGTTAGCCGCTTTGAGACTCCTTCGGGTAGTGATAAAGCGGGATATCAAATCCAAACTCTTCTTCTCCACAGCAGGCTGGTCTCAGGAGCTGTAGTTGATGCCCACCCCTGATATGATCTGACATTTCCCCTTTTGCTTTACCAAATAAATACAATGCCTGGACCCAAAAGGCTCGGCTCAAATACAAAGTGAGCAGTACACATGGTTCTTCTCTGGCTCAGATTTTCATCTGAGCTGGAGAAACTTCAATCTGATCCCGAGAGGAATCCGTCCCCCCTCATGGGCCACACCCTTGAACCATATTGCACAGAGCTGGTGCTCTGTGAAAGTCCCCCATCCTTTTGCCTGATGCATTGTTATGCAGAGGGCCAACACCTGGAATGGCTGTTTCTCAGAGGCTGCTTCACAGCAGGGAGGTAGGAGAGATCTTCTTCCTTTCTCCCCGTTTGCTGCTACTGGAGTACTTCGAAGCACCAGTCTTCATAAGAGAGGATGGAGGGAAGAGATCAGTGGATGGGTGTGGTAAAGAGGACTGGGTTGATGCATAGGAGACTCGCTCCAAATTTGGATTTGGAAATAAGATGAGCTATTCCCCATATTATTATTTTTTGGAATGGGGAAGAGAGTGGAGCTCACCCATCACTACGCCAGAGAGGGGGTGAGGTTGTACATTTGCTGGGCCCCCAAAACCAGCTTACTTTCTCAGTTACATCCCAATGGAAGTGCTTGTTCTCTCAACCTTTGATTCTCCAGACCACTGGCAATGCTGGCAGAGGCTGATGAGAGGTGAAACTCAATGATATCCTGTGGGGCTAAAGGTCCCCCAGCTCAGCCCACGTTTAGCTGCACTCACTGTTCCCCAGATTGGGGAAAATGATTCAGTTTCCCCCAACTGTGTGCAATTGCTCCATCTTGGCTCTTTCAGGTTCAATTAATACTAATAATAAAGACTCCTGCAACAGATAGACAAGTCTGCAGTGTTTACATATCATCCAACGATGAATACATTAAAATTTAAATAATAATTAACATTTTTTTTCTTTTTTAAAAAAGAGACATCGTCATCATAAAAGGAAATGGATTTAAAAACAAGAAAAAATGCCCACTTTTCTTTCTTTCTTGTTCTGGAACAGGTGGGGGCTGTTATATTGCCCCCACTCCAGCAACACAGGTATACAAATCCACAATGAGAAGTCTGCCATGGGAGGGGTGGTAAGAGTAAAATATTACCATTGATATTGCTGTAGAACTAGTCCTCATCTTTCAATTGCACCAATTCTGGGCGTTGCCTGAGCTACCATGTGAATAGCTTCTTGTAAAAGTCAAAAAATGAGATGATTCGGAGGCGGGATGAAGGTGGGGAAGAGAGAGAAGCTGTTTGCACGTGAAGCTGGAGAGAAAGCTAGCCACAAATGGCCAGAGAGAAAAACTGGGACTCAGAGCCAAACCATCAGTGACATTAAATGCACCTTTATAATTAATATGCACCCTTTAAAAAATGCAAACAGCCATGGTGATCGTGGTGAATAATGATTAAGATCGCAGTAGGGCAGGAGGAGGAATTGAATATTTCCCTTTTCTTGCTGCAGTCATGCTAATTAAAATGTGCAATGGGAGCTGCCATCCCAATGCAAACAGCAGCTTGGGAGGCACAATTTTTTGTCAGGTGATGTGTCAAACTCCCCCTCCCTGCCTGCTGCAATCTTGATTAATTATCAGCACCCTACTCCAGAGTAGCTGATATTTGCATTTAGAAAAATGTGCCTGTTCAATGCAGGCACATTTAAAGTCAGGAGTTTTTCTCAGAACTAAAATGGGACTATGGCAAGGCAGTGAGATCTAACAGGAAAAGGGCTGTAAACTTGGAATTTCCTATTACTGGCTTCTAGTAGTATAGAATACAGGCTTCTAGGATTTCGGGGGGGGGGAAGTGGGTGACTGATGACAGCTGCTAGGATCAAAATTTCCAGGCGCTTTGGGAGCAATGAAATAATTTAATTGGGCAAGGGGAATGGCCTGTTCAGAAGAATAATTGTAAATATATACTTCCCATAAATTTGGAAAAGTTGAATTGAGAGAATAAAGACGGCTGGTTTGCCATCTTTAATATCAACTGACCCGATTCAGACAGTCAATGACACATAATTTCTTTAAGTTCTAATGAAACTTGGCCCTTACCATGTCAGTTACACCCAAACGGAGCAGCTCTCTCTCTCACACCCATATTAACTGAAAATTAATACCAAACAGTTTTCTTTTCCTTGTCCTGCCTCGAATCCTTTTGCCTTTCTTCCATATGGAAAGAGTGGATCTCACTGCGACTGAGACCAAACTACATCCCTTTTAAATCCAGGATGCCTCAAACCAGATCTACCTATGTTTCAAGTTTCAACTAAACAGGATTTAAAATGGCCGCTGTCCTAAAAAAAAATGCACTTCATCCCTGGCTTGCGGGTAATGGAAAGTTTAAAATGCTCACAGCAGAAAAAGACAAGGCCACACTCCTGTTGCAGCCAAAGACCTTTGCAGGCTCACAAGCACTTTGCAGCAAATCTCACCAGGTTTTCGCAAAGGTGTTTATAAACTTTTGTTGAAAAGCGCTTCACGTGGCTCTAGCAATCGCACCTCAGGACCGTAGCAAGTCCTGCAGGACCCCAGCTGCCATACCGAAGGGTTTGCCTGAGGCAAGTTAAGTGGTGGAAGACGAGATTTCTAGTTAGAGAGCTGTGGGCCATGGAGGTACAATGTCCCACCCAATAATTTAGAGCTTTATCTGGTTGGAAGCTGTAGAAGCTAGATCTTCAGCACATTCAAAAGGTCACTCTCTTTTACTCTGGGTTAATTTATATAGAAACATCACATCCTGGCCTCTGGCCTCATCAACCACTTATTTGGGTTTGACTTCCTGCTGCAGGTATTGGGGAAGGTGGGGAATATCCAACATTGAACCATCCCGATATTTCATCCACGAGAGGTCAAAGTGTGTTCAGGGAATGCTCATCTGTTTTGAGTTATGGAAGAGCCTTTTGGTTTTAGACAGGAGTCCTAACCTCGAAGTAAAGTAAGGACAGGAGTCCTTACCTCTCGAAGTAAACTGTTTGGGAAGGGATGGGATTGGGGTGGGAAGAGAGAGAGAGGGAGAAAGAGAGAGAAAGAGAAGAGAAGAGAAGAGGGTGTTGCTTCAAATTTCAGTTCATTCCAGGCAGAACTTTGGCATCAACCACTTCTACCGTGTTGTTTACCGTGTAAGATGCCTTCTTACAGAGATCGCTGGTCTGAAGCCAAAGTTCCCTATCAGATTCCTCTTTCAAAGTTATGGAGACGTTTGGGACAAAACTCCAGAGGGAAGCCCCAGATCTCTTGATGGTAGTCTCTGAGCATCAAAGTCTTTGAAAAGAGAAGGACTTTGGAGCAGGGAAAAGCAGAACTGATTCCGCAGACAACGGTCCAGTTGCATCTGCAAAGGTTTGTGAGTAGCAGCTCAATTTCTTGGAAATGGCAGTGACGGCAGTAAAGAGGGACTGAAGGTTTCTTCCGGCCCTGTCCCCTGGCTGTGAAGAATCAAGAGCTGTCAAGTTACACAAATGTGCTGGCTATTCCTGCCGTAGAGGAACTGGGTAGTGTTTGAAATTGTGTCAGTGTGCGCATTGGTTTATCTGGCTCTCTGCTTCCCCCTCCTGGCTGTCAGTTATGTTCATTTCCTTTCGGAGAGCAAATGCCAACTTAACGGGGTGTAGCAGTACAGCCCTTGGTACTTACTAGAGGCTCAGAGCCGGAATACTGGGAGACACAGTGTAGCTGGTTTGGCAACAGACTCTTAAGGGGTGGCCTACACCTTCAGGGAAATGGGTGTGGAACAGCTCTCCCGGGGCTGTACCAGCACTAGAATGCAGGTGGGGGAAATCAGGGGACTGAATATTCCCCTGCAGTAAAAACAAAAAAAAACACCTCCCCCTACAGAGAAAACTAGCATATCAAGAGAGACACACTAGCTTATTCTTGCACATGCTTTGCTTAGGTGTGCAGGGTGCTGTTTTTATGCAGTTGGCCAGGGGAAACGTGCAATTTCCCGCCTGCATTCTGAAGTGGTACAGTCCTGAGAGCGCTTTCCCATCTCCTTATTCTTCTGAGCATGTAGACTGGCTCTGAATTGGGGAAGCATAAACAGGTATAATCGGAAGGTCCCATCAGGCGGGGAACCTTCCCTTAATGTAGTCCCAGCGTGTCGCCCTCTCAATCCAGGTGGGGTCAAGTGGCAGAGGGGGCGTCAAAGGCATCTGCCAGAGTCTACTGGGGGCCTAAGACAAGAAACCGCTCAGAGAGGGAGAAGCTCCCCCCCCCCCCGCAAACAGGAAGGCCCTCTTCAGACTCTTGCAGAGTCCCTGGCAAAGACAGTTCCAAAGTTCATGCCCCCGTAGGCAAATCCCAGAAAGCCAAGTGGAAGCTCTGGAGACGTGAACTAGGGGAAGGCGGGCAGAGGGCGCCGGGTGTGCTGGCATGCCATCAGGCTGGCAGAGTTGCGTGGTGGTCCAACGATCCAAAGGAAAAGGGGGCAGGGGTTGGCTGGTTGGTTGGTTTCATGGAGCTCAACGCAGGTGGGTTTGTCGGCAGGTCCTAGAGGGGATGCAGGAAGGTACAGCGCAGGGAGGGAGGAAGAGGGGCAGGAGGATCCCCGCTTCATGCCTGCTCCTGCTTCTGCTTCACCGAGATCCGTTTCTTGCGGGCGGCCAGCATCTCATAGAATGGATCCACGCTCACAGCAGCCCTGGGAGGGGCAAAGGGAGGAATGGGGACAGGTAAGCCACCAATCAGGGAGTTGCCAGGCCATGCGTGGTTGGGGGGAAAGCCTCTGGCATTGCACGGCACTCTGCTCTGTCCCAGCTTGAAGCTGGTGTGGCACAGCGCACCGTGTTTTGGATGGGTCAAGGAGTGCTGGGATTGGTGGAGCCTGGTCCGTCAGGAAGAACCAAGCACTGCCCCAACCTTGGCCTGCTGCCAGCAACCTGTCTGTCTCCTTGCTTGCATTCCATGCAGCCCATAAGGAACACATATGGATCTTTGACAAGATAAGCATGAGAAACACTTAAGCGGGGAGGGAGGGGGGAAAAGACCGCCTGAAGTGTAGGAGACGGGATGAAGAGGAAATCAGATCACAGGCCAGACATGTGTCATTTGGGGAAAGCAGGGAGAAGCAGGACACTGCACACCTGCTCCTGATGGTAGGAATGCTCCCTGCTACAGCCAGGATGCAAGACTTCTGGTCTATTCCCTTCTTGGGAGAGGACTGTGATTCAACAGAGGAAATAAGGAAGTCTGGAGAGCCAGGATTCCTGGATTCTTTAGGCTAGACCTGACGAACCTTTGACTCTCTAGATCAGGCATTCCCAAACTTCGGTCCTCCAGATGTTTTGGACTACAATTCCCATCATCCCTGACCACTGGTCCTGTTAGCTAGGGATCATGGGAGTTGTAGGCCAAAACATCTGGAGGGCTGCAGTTTGGGGGTGCCTGCTCTAGATGTTGCTGAAATTGCAACTCCATCAACGCTGGCCACTGGTCCTGCTTGCTGTGGCTGATGGGAACTGTAGTTCAGCAACTTCTGGAGGGCTAGAGAGTCATTGTATCTGCTCTAGGCCAGTGGTTTGCAGCTAGTAACAAGGGATTGACCTAAGTTACGTAGTAAGAGCAGTATAGAAACATTTGCTTAAAAGGAGTAAAAAGCTAGGGCGGGGGAAGGAAAAAAAGAGAGAGGGTGCAGTTATGTTTGTTGTGGTCAGAGCAAAAGAGGAACATTTTGAGAAATCTGCTGCAGACCTCTGATTTTAGTGTAATGAGAAAGGGAGCCTGTGAAGTTGGGGGTTTTCCAAGTAAGGGTTAGAATGGGTGACTCACAATCTGTGTCGTTGTTTCCAAAACAGCAACTGCATCACATCTAAACTCCGCAGCCGCATCACGCTCTGACCGCAGCTGTTACACCACCCACCCTCTTAAGAAAGGAGGTGTCACGGCTACACTCTTAACACAACCCTTCTCAAATTGACACATTCTACTTAATTCTCATCTGATCAACCCCAAGTTTTCCTGCAGTGCCGCTGCAGGTCAGATTTCTGAGGGAGATGCTTTAATTCCATTTTCATCTGAGAAAAAAAATTGCTTAACCATCATTTAAAAGCTTTGTCCAATTCCCGATCTCAATGGCTGGGGGGAAATGAGCAAAGGGAATTTAAATGAATGTGCCAGTCTTGGGAGCAGCTCTCGGTTCATAGCCCCCAGGGTCTCCCTGAAACACTCTACGGCTATGTACGAGTTCTAACTTGCTCAGCTGCGATGGCTTTCTCCCTCCCTGCCCATCAACTCCTAGGAATCCTTGCAGAAGGGCCGCAGCTCAGTGGCAGAGCCTCTGCTTTGCATGCAGAAGGTGTTGAGTTCAATTCCTGGCAACTTCAGATAGGGCTGGGAGAGACTCCTTGCCTGAAACCCTGGAGAGTCGCTGCCAGTCAGTGTAGGCAGTTCAGAGCTAGATAGGCCAATGGTCTGGTCAGGACCGGTGCCAGGGTTTTTGGCGCCCTAGGCGAGGGGGCGGGCCACGTGATGTCATTACGCATGACGTACGGTGCCCCGCCCCCTGCCCGCCGGGCGCCCTGCGCCGCCGCGATTTTCGCCGCTGGTTGGGGCGGCACCGGGCGGTGGCGGGGGGCGAGGGGCAGGCTGGCCAGCGCCCCCTCTATTTTGGCACCCCCACCGCCGCGGTTTTCGCCCCAACCTGCTCGCTCCGCCGCTGGTTGGGGCAGCGGCGGGGGACGGCAGGCAGGCTGGCCAGCGCCCCCTCCATTTGGGCGCTCTAGGCAACTGCCTAGTTCGCCTAAATGGAAGCGCCGGCCCTGGGTCTGGTTCAGTATAAGGCAGCTCCCTGCGCTCCTTGGGAATGTTAGATCTCCAGCAGCTTTGCCTCCCCTGAACACCATATCCCAAGCATTCTTAGGGAAAAGGCATCTCGTAAACCAGCATGCCCACGATGCCAGACGTGCCCTGAAAAAGCTGGAGAGAGAAAATCGAAAACTGGACATGTATTGAAATGCTGGTCTTTTAAATAAGTGGCTTGGGACCCATGTTGCAGCCTGATCCAAGGTGGGTTGCGGCAGCATATAAATACCAGGGAGGTTCGCCTGGCACCTTCATTATATATCTTTAGGCACCTGGCGAAAACGTTCCTCTTCAACCTTTGGCTGATTCATATTTACAGTCTTTTAAATGCGTTTATTTTTTTGGGGGGGTATTGTTGGGTTGTTTTTGTTTCAATTATTTATTTGTGCTTTTAACTTATATTTTTACCATGTGAACCGCCCTGAGATCTTATGATGAAGGGCGAGAGATGAGTCTAATAAATAAGGAAATAAAAATAGTAAAAAAAAAGAAGAAATGGGGAAAAAATGGTCCCCGTGCATTTTTAAATTAAAGCAGCTCCCCCAAAGACTGAATTAAAAGATCAAGGTATATTTCAGGTTGAGGTTAAGGATGGGCCTAGGGAGCCTAAAGAGAGATGCCCTAGGATAAGTGAGGTCTAGAAATCTGAATGAGGTGTGTCAAATTCTCCGGAAGTGTGGTATCTAAGGTTTTAAGAAGGGCTGCAGAACCTATGGCCCCCTCCAGGTATCTCTGGATGCTCAGCTCATCAGTCCCAGCCAGCACAGCCAATGACCAGGAGTGATGGTAGCTGCATGTCCAGCAACCTCTAGAGGACCACAGGTTCTCCACTCCTTGGCTAGAGATGCAGGAAGAAAATGCTGCTGATGGGGGTAGGATTCCCAGGACTCCTGCCCCCCCCCCCCGGAATGGAATGGTGCCTTATCCTCACTTGATGGATTTGATCCATTCATCCTTCTCCTCCTGCGTTGGCGCCGAAATGCGATAGACCATGTGGTTCCCCTCAACCACGCGCCCGTCTGCCTCCGTCTTGCAGGCTTTGATAAGCTGGCCCTTGTTGTTGGGAATGTAGAGCTCAAAGCAATTCTAATAACAAAGAAAAGGGAGGAGAGAGAGAGAGAAGTCCCTGAGAATGGCAGGTGTCTGTGAGCAGCCTCACCCCCTGCGCCTCTCCAGTGGTTCAGAAAGAGGGCTGGGCAGGACACAGGAGGAAGAAGGCAGGTGGGGAGGCTGACCGCACGGGATCTCGCAACCAGCAAGTGGGCAGGAAAACATCATGGGGTTAACGTTTTGTGTTTTCAAAAATTGCTGCTGTTACTATTAAGAGCTCTGACCAAACTGCGGGAGGCAGTGGAAGACAGGAGTGCCCGGCGTGCTCTGGTCCATGGGGTCACGAAGAGTCGGACACGACTAAACGACAACTATTAAGAGCTCCTCACCCGTTTTCTGTGACAGCGGAAAGGCAGAATGGAAGTTCCTCCCCCACCAAACAAAGGAAAAGTTAAAGCAGCAATTTGGTAACATTGTTAAATTAATGAGAGTTAAAAAATAATAATGAAAGCCACATAGGATTCTTAAATAACTGGAACTTGAGTGTCATATAAAAGGAGCTTTGGGAATTTCTAGGAATGTATTTGGCTATGTCTTAGTGTAGTTCCTGGGGAAATTCCTAATGTAGCTTAAATGCATGAAATTTAAAGGAATCTTTTGGAATTAAAAAAATAGACAGAAGAGGAATGAATAACAATTGCAATGCTGCAACCCTGTAGTTATGCTGATTTTCATGGGCATCAAATAAAAGAACCACAGCCAAGATGCAAAAGCAGCACACGGCAGTGCTAACTCACCGGTTTCCGAGGGTCTTCCACTTCCCGAATGCTCAGGTTCTCCAGAGGGATAATTCCTCTTGGTTCCTTGTCCTGTCAGCAGATTAAAGAGAGAGAGAGATGGAGCTGAAATGGAAGGTGTCTGAAACCTGAGCTGGGAAGGGAATGGGGAGGAAGACAAGGGTCTGATCCAGGAAGATTTGGGGGAAGGGTGCAGCTCAGACCTCAGGGCTCCTCCAGCTTCAGCCCTCTGCCACTGCTGCAAACTAGCAGGGCTGGCACCTTCTTCAAGCATTGGAGCACTTGGTCTTGGCATGCCGGATGGCACTCCCGTTCTTTTATTTGTGGCCGAGCTTTTTTGGGGGGGGATGTGAAGGGTGGTGTGTTTGTTGCTGGTTCTGCTGACCCAGACAGGGCTGAACTTGCAAGACTATTCCCCGTGTCCTGCCCTCTCTCTTCCCCCACCTGTCCCAAGCAAAGAACACTGGAGGAGCTGCCGTGCTCCGGGTTCGGGAATGGCCAAAGTTCAGCCGCAGAGCATTATCTGCTTTGCAGGCAGAAGGTCTCAGGTTCATTCCCTGGTTATCTCCAGGGCTGGGCTGGGAATGAGACCCTGGAGAGCCCCTGCCAGTCACTGTAGACAACAGTGAACTAGGTGGACCACAAGGTCTGATTCAGTATAAGGCAGCTTCCTCCAGTGCCCTCGGTCGCTGTCCCTCCCGACCCTGGCCGTTTGGCACTCTTGGGGGGCAGATACCGCCCTGGCCTGGGGCTCTTGGGTGCCAGGTTGCTGGTTGAGGGTGGGAGCATGGGATGAGAGCAGGCGGGGAGAGAAACCGTACTAACTGTTGTGTATTCGAAGTAGTAGAGGCAGTTGTCAGTCAAGATGAACCAGCGTCTCTTCCACGTCTTCACTCGCCCTCCTGAAAGCAAGAGAGGAGGGAGGGGGGGAGGGATTTGTGCTCGCATTGATGCCTTTTCTTTCCGCCGCTAACCCTTCCCCACCCGTGGAGCCTTGGGGGCGGGAAGCCATGCTTACGGACAGAGCCGCCGCAACGAAAAAGATTCAGCAGAAGTGTGAAAAGAAAAGGAAACAAAACAAACAAACAAAAAGCTGACGAGGGGAGGCAAACGACAAAAGGGGAATCTGAAAATGGTACCCCAGAGCGCGAAGAAGAAAACTCGCAGCAAACACTCAAAGAAACCACAAAGCACAACTGCAAGTGTGGGAGGAAGTTCCTGTAGAATAGGAGTCTGTGGGATATATTCTTTCTTTCGTTCTCGTGTGGGTTTTGCTTTGCAAGCACTGGGTATCCCAGCAGGCTACTTGGAGGGCTTGTGCCTCGTTCAGCATCCTCTAAGGCAGCCTCTCAGCAAGTTATGTCTTGCTGTTTTGCAACTGGGGGGGCGGCAGGGCAAGCCTTGTGGTGACCCCTCCCACCCGCCTTTAAAAAGAAAACAGAGCTGCAATTTGAAATAGGCATTTCTGCCTCTAGGCAAGGTTCTTCCGGAAGAGGAGGGGGAAGACTTGCCGGCTTAAATGTAAAGGTAAAGGGACACCTGACCATTAGGTCCAGTCGTGTCTGACTCTGAGGTTGCGGCGCTCATCTCGCTTTATTGGCCAAGGGAGCCGGCGTACAGCTTCCGGGTCATGTGGCCAGCATGACAAAGCTGCTTCTGGCGAACCAGAGCAGCGCACGGAAATGCCGTTTACCTTCCCGCCAGAGCGGTTCCTATTTATCTACTTGCACTTTGATGTGCTTTCGAACTGCTAGGTGGGCAGGAGCTGGGACCGAGCAACGGGAGCTCACCCCGTCGCAGGGATTCGAACCGCCGACCTTCTGATCAGCAAGCCCTAGGCTCTGTGATTTAACCCACAGCGCCACCTGGGTCCCCTTGCCGGCTTAGGATGCTTCCAATGCATTTTCAACCTCTATGGGAGGCAGATTTTGCTGATGAACTGGGTTTTCCTGAATAAACACTTTACATATCCAGTAAAAGGACTCCCGATGATATGGGCCTCCAGGGAACCGCCACCAGTTTCAGCATGCAAGGCAAGCGGTTGCTACAGGCTTGAAGGCCAACTACTTCTACAAAGCTCAGACTTATCCCCAAGTCCTTACTCCCAGATGCTTCCACAAAGCCAACAGACATTCCTGGCTTCAGGCAAGGTGAATACGCTCACATGTGTGCACGTCTAGCTGGAGGTGTCTCATATATGCCACTGGGCAAATGTTTCAGCCCTTGGGGGACACTGATTTTGGAAAAAATGCAGTTCATCCTGAACACACACCCCTTTTAAGCTCCCCATTTCGATCCAAAACAAACACACGCTTCCCTTCATTCTGCCGCTCCTCCCAGCTTACCCATTAAGATAGCAGTCCTCTGTCCTTCAGATTCAGGGCCCTCTGTTAACATGGGACCCTCTCCGTTGTTGTTTTCTTCTTTTACTTTTTAATAAACACCTCCCACTTTCCTGCTTCTCTCTAGGGTGACCAGATGCAAGAGTGGGGAGGGCCCCTCTGCTTTTAACAGTTATGAAGAGGGTATTTCAGCTAGGGATGTGAAGGCCTGGAAAAAACCTGGAAAAATTGCCCTTCCATTTCACCACCCCTATTTGTTTCTGAAAAACTGTGTGTGTGTGAAATTTCTCAATTTCCTTTGCTTTCTCCCATGCCTTCACGGGTTAGGCTATGGGTTGCAGATATTCCTTCCCTCTTAGGGACCCTCAGAAGAGTGCTATCGGAGCCCATCTGACCCCACATCCTGTTTTTCCACCATGGCTAATCAGATGCCTCTGGGGAGCCCTTGAGCAGGGCTTGAAAGCCACAGCCCTCTCCTGCTCTTGCTCCCCAGCTGTGGGCGTTTTGCTTCTGGGCCTGCAGGTTGCACATAGTCAACACCTGCAAGAAATAAGTACATAACAAGAGTTCTGCCGCCGCCTTTGGGACAGCCCAGCATTCTGTTTCCACAGGTAGGACATGAGCACAATAGTTCTTGAAAATGAGAGCTGCCCTTTAATATACTTTCTGAGGTGCAGTGACTTGAATTACACCCAGCCTCCCAAGGGCAGTCAAAGCACAGATTTATATGAAGGCTTTATGATATTGGCAGCTTTATTTCCAATTTATTACCTAAGATCCTCAGCTAACGGTGTTTCTCAAACTTAAGTCCCCGGCTGTTGTTGGACTACAACTTCCACCATCCCTAGTTAGCAGGACCAGTAGCCAGGGATGATGGGCGCTGTAGTCCGTCAACAGCCGGAGACCCAAGTTTGAGAAACTCTGTATTAAAAGGTATGGTATACCTGTCCTCCATTGCATCTGGTCACCCTCTCTCTGATTTTCTCTCTGCCAGGATGCCACTACTGAAACCCGCTTTGTGACCCATTTGTGGGTTCTCCTGATCGACCGGCTGAAGATGAATGCATGAAGATGTGTACACCTTCCAGTCAACAAAGGAATCCAAGTTCCATATTTGGTCTTCCATTCCTAGCCCACTGAATCTGTCCCGGACGACCCAGCACAATTCATTTCCAACCCCCCCCCCCAGCCTCCCCTCCAAAGAGCACCAGGCAAACCAGCTCTCGGCGGCAAAGCAAACATGCCCCCCTCTTCTCACCTACCTCCTGGGTTGGGGGGCAGAATTCAGACAGTGGAACAAATGTAGTCCGCGCCGTGGGACGGTGGAGGAGAGAGGGGGGTCAGGGCAGCAGTGGTGGGGAAAGAGGGGAGAAAGAGAGGTGGGGACCGGGGAGTCAGGATAGAGAGAATGGGGGTGAGAAAGAGAGAGAGAGAGAGAAAGAGAGAGAGAGGAAGAGAGAGGAAGAGAAGGAGAGAGAAAGAGAGAAAGGAGAACAAGTTACATCAACATAAGGTAGAAGTACATGGTCAAATCAAAAATCCTCCGACACAGACACAGGCATTTGGGGGCATCGGGAGTGGGGTGGGAGGGGCAGGCACAGGGAGGAAGGGTTTAAAATTTTATTGGGGTGGATGTAAGGTGATGGGCATCACTTGGCTAAATAACGTAGGCCCCTAAACTCTGGCACGTCACAAGAAAACCTATTGCTAAAAGTGTAGATGAGGTTGGCACTAGCGATTGTAGGAATGGCTTTCCAAAACATCAGCCTCCGCAGGGAGCTGTGGAAAAGCTGTGGTGGATCTTGACATCTTAACCAGGCCAGGGATAGGGGTTCCAAGTCCACTTCGTCCCCACATTATGCTCCCCACTTTTGTGTGGGGAGCGAGGGGATTCCAAAAAATAACACTGCTTTCTTCAGATGCCTCCATCTGATTCGGCCTCCTAACACTTCTCCTCTTTGCTCTTGATTGGCTGGCCTCTTAAGCCAATGGCAGCCAACGGGCAACTGTATTGTACTGGGGACCCCCCCCCATCAAGGGCAGAATACAGGAAAGGAGGATGTGGTGGTAATGAAACTTGGCTTCCGTGTTGCCCTCTACTCTGAACAGGAGGTGTCTGAGGTGGAAGGTCTGCCCTCACTGAAGCTGCTCTAGGTTTAGAAGAGCAGGGTCAAGCACGGCCACCCTCACGCCCAATCCCCCTGTGGAGGACAGCGGATGGAGGTCTTGAATAGGGGCTCCCACGAGTCAGGACCCAATAACTCACCTCCTATGCCTTGCCACCGCAAAGCTGCCACATTATGCTTCTGGACAGCAGTAGCAGCCTATTCTGGACACTTAAATCATCTCAAGGACCAATTTCAGCCTCACCGGGCCATATAAGGCCCTGGCCTTGGAGTCTTCCATCTGAGTTACTTGTTTCTGGTGTGAGGATACTGCGTAAGTTCCTCCCCCCCTTAAAGAACCCCGTTTCTGACCCATCTGGCCACCGCCTGCGGCTCTGAAACGCAATCCTTGCCCATTTGTGGCTGCACATCTATTACAGGGCTGCTTGGACAGCGACACCCATGTTCTACAATTCAAGTTTTGCAATGGCATCACCGTTTTGGGCGCACCTCACCCACAGACAGCTCAGTACTTGGGAAGCTGCCCGAGGCAACAGATCCAGCAAACAGTGTGTCTTGGGACTACAGAGATGTGATTGTTTGCTGGCAGAAGTTATTCCGGTGGGAATTTCACTAGTAACCCCTAACTCGATTCTGGGAACTTATTATAATTAAGGAGCAGATGAACGCCAGACACTGAATATGGGACCAGATTTAGGCTTCAGCATTCTGTAAATCCCATAGTGGTGGTGTTGGTGTGTTTTGTTTTTTTGTTTAAGAAGGCCACTTTCAAGCGCTTCAGGTTGGCTTGAAAACTTATCCACAGCCGCTGGTGAAATATTAAGGTACCAGAGAGGAGGTTTAAGAGACATCTCAGTAGCTGACTTCTCCCTACTTTTAGAGGGATTCCGAAATCCCAGCAGACCCCTCTCATCATCCTTCAGAGGAGATCCACCTCAATGAGGAGCTGGGGAGGGGGAAGGGAAGAGGAGGGAGGATCCCGGTTTCTGCCCGATCCTTGCAATCCGATGAGCAGTGGGTCCAAACGGGTCGTAATGTATTTGCTGGCGGGTGGGGGAGGGCTATTGGGGTGGATTTCAGGAGGATCCCTTTGATCTGATGAAGAGAGAGGTCATGCTTTAAATGACACAACAGGTGGGTGGGAAGAGAGGAGAGCGCAGAGACGTGCAAAGATCGCGGGGGGAGCGGGTAGCGGTGGTGGTAGGGGGAGGGCAAGGGGAAGGGCAGCGGGGAACGGAAGGGGGGAGGAAAGAGACCACAGTATTTAAAGGGAAGTGTGGTAGTGGTGGTGGTGGGGCACCTCTCACCCAGCTTGAGGAGCCAGCCCTCGCGGTCAGGGTTAAAGAACGTGTGGGTCAGGTCATTCCCATCGTCCTCAGGGATCTTGAAGGGCTCGTTGCGGATGCTGTCGTACAGATTCTGGTGGGGAAGGGGAGGAAGGGGAGGAGTTACAGGCAGGATACAGCCCTTCCCAAGGCAGAGAGAAAGGGTGTGTGTGTTCATGTGTGTGTGTTTTTAGTGCAGCACTGACACCACCAAAGATACAGCAGAGAAGACAAAATACCAGATGGAAAAAGTGCTCACGGCGAAGGGCATTTTTTTTTGAAACCAAGAAGGTCAAAGCGTCTCACGAGCAGGCGGAGGATTCCTGAGTGGTGAAGATGACTACGACGGCCTCCCCCTCTCCCAGAAAAACGCCCAAAGCAGAAGGCCCATCAAGGCCCTCCCCTTCCCCTCCGACAGGCCTCTCACCCGCAGCAGCTCCTCAGGCAGGTCCCCTCCGTCGTTGATGCCGCGGTTCATGGTGATGAACCTCTCAACGGTGGGCTTGTCGCGGACGTTGGGATTGTGGAGGCTCGTGTTGAGCATGATCACTGCGAAGGAGAGGACGTAGCAGGTATCTGCGGCAGGGAGGGGAAAGGACAGAGGAAAAGAACTCAGCATCTGCCTCGGCACGTCCATCTTGTGCAGCTTTATGGCGGGGGTGGCTAGCAGCCAGGCTGCCTTGCTCCCCCCCCCCCCGGCCCTGGTGATTTAGGTTGAAGCGGCAAAATATACAGATAAATAAAACGGCGCAAACTGCCGTACTGTACTGATTTTTAATTGTACTGTATGTTTGTCGCTTCCTTCATTTCTTGAATACCGCATTTCATCAACCTGAGCAAAACAGAAGATGATAAAATACAATACGAAATAAATGAAGCAATAAGAATAAGAATTAAAAACTGTGCAGCATCTAGAACATCTCATTACAATTGCTACCACAGGCAGAAAAATCTTTTAAGTAGTCTGCCTCTCTGATTTTTGCAGTGGTCCCTAGCATAATAAAAGCTTTAATTCTATGAAATTATTTGTGAGCGATGTCAATTAAAGCTGATTGTTCTGCAGCTCTAACAGTTTTCTGACTGATTTCTGTGCTGATCCTACATAATACAGAGGAGGCAGTGCGATTGCGGATGGTTCTACTTCCGTCCTCAGCCAGAGTTTCCTTTGTTTGGCTTTGGTTTGGCTTGTTTCCCAGCTTGTGCAAAGAGAGGAGCAAAGCAGCAGCAGGCAGGAAGGTGAAGGAGGCTTGTTCCTCTCTTGTCTTATTAAGCCAAGATAGGATTGCCTGAATGTGATCAGCGTAACTGAATTTATTTTCCATCCCGGAGAACATAGGAGCCCCACAGTTCCCAGCACCAGACAGAGTCGCATTCCCCTTTCCAGAGAACCCAGTACCTGTGGACTGAAAGACTCCCGGGTTGCACAGGCAATACCGCTGGGCAAAGGCCTCCATCATACGGTCAATTTTCTGGGCTTCTCCTGGCAGTCGGAAACTCCACAGGAACTGCCTAGATTGGGTTTAGGGGGAAGACGATGAACAGACAAAAGGATGATTTCAAGGTTGTGGGTTGGAGCCCCATGTTGGGCAAAAAAGATTCCTGCATTGCAGGAGGTCGGACTAGATGACCCTTTATGGTCCCTTCCAACTCTACAATTCTATGCCTACTCTGTAAATACTGTGCCTATACTTATTCTCTGTATGTAATATTTTGTAATTTTGGTCATGCAAGTTAATGCAAATATAACAGAACGGACCTCCAGGACAGTGTTGTAACTGACAACTTTCTAGCCCCTTTCTAGCTCTATTACTCTGATTTTTTTGTTTGTGTGGAGGGAAACACTGTTGTTGAAAAGAGATGCCTGAAAGCCTCCTTATGGTGCCTTTCATTTGCTGCTTTCCTGTGGTGAAGCAGCTTTCCAATGAAGGTGCCCGATATAGTCACATTTACACAAGAACTAGGCACATGCAGTTAACAGAATTCTGTGTACTGGGTAGAAAAAAGCTGTGCTCAAGGAGAACGGGAGGGACACGTGGCTGCACAGGAGGTTTCTCTCTCTCACGCCCAGCATGCTTTTAAAGCACATGACTTCCCTCAAGGAGTGCTGGGAACTGTAGTTTGTTAAGGGTGGAATCGTAGCTCTGTGAGGGGTAAGCTACAGTCCCCAAGAATTCTTGAGGGAAGTCATGTGCTTTAAATGTATGGTGTGTACAAAGCCTGAGCATATAAGGACCCCACCATGTCTTCTTTGCTTGTGGCCTGTGATTTATTGGGATTTATTTTTGAGGCAGAGGAACAGAGCCAAGAGTGCCCATCTCTGGCTGAGGAAAACACCACTTTGCTGGAGCCAGCACAGGAAGGGAGAAGGCGAGAACCTGCAGCTAAAAGGCTGGGAGGCCTACTCCAGCAGGCCAGGGCTCCCCTACTCTAGAGGAGGGCTGAGGATTCCCAGACTCACCTGAGCGCCTGCACAAGGTTGAGGTCAGTAAATTCGTGCAAATCGACAAAGGCGTGGAGTACTGCGATATTAAAGTCCTCCCTGAATAAAAGGTGGAGAGAGCTACAGTTAAGACCTCCCCTTTCACCTGTATTCAAAAGTAACAAAAGCCACACCTCCACCCTTCTCCTCCTGACTCTCCCTTTGAACCCACCTCACTCAGCAAGGCCCACACCCTTGTTTCTCTCCTGTTGACTACACTCCCTCTGCTAGGCGAAGCTACTTCTCATCCCATCCCTATGATCCTTTCCCAGGTCCTGGAGACTCCAAAGCTCCCCCACCACGGCGGGTTATAAATGGTCACTTCTTTGAGGCTATTCCTCCCACATTCCCCGCCCCTTCTCACCGCTCGCCCAGGTAGTCGCCAATGGCCGTCTTGTTGAGTCCTTCCCCTTTGTACAGGAAGCGGGCAATGTCCTCCGGGGTGGAGCGCAGCAGCTCATTTTCCACCAGGAACTGGATTCCCTGCAAAAAACAAAACAAAACAGAGAAGCTGAGAACCGTAGGACCCAGAACTCAAGCATGCCCCCAACCTACATACAATTCAAAGTGTTAGTGCTGACCTTTAAAGCCCTAAACGGCCTCGGTCCAGTATACCTGAAGGAGCATCTCCACCCCCATTGTTCCGCCCGGACACCAAGGGCCTTCTGGTGGTTCCCTCCCTGTGAGAAGTGAGGTTACAGGGAACCAGGCAGAGGGCCTTCTCGGTAGTGGCGCCTGCCCTGTGGAACGCCCTCCCACCAGATGTCAAAGAGAAAAACAACTACCAGACTTTTAGAAGACATCTGAAGGCAGCCCTGTTTAGGGAAGCTTTAAATGTTTGGCAGACTATTGCATTTTAATATTTTGTCGGATGCCGCCCAGAGTGGCTGGGGAAACCCAGCCAGATGGGCGGGGTATGTATGTATGTATGAATGAATGAATGAATGAATAAATAAATAAATATATATGCCTGATCCAGAATCCAGGTGCTGCATGAGAACAATAACAATCACCACAGCCGGGGGATGACGACTGTGTTCTGCCTCTTCCAGGTGGATGGCTGAAGGTGATACATATATTTGGTACCAGAAACAGTCACACTCCCACCCCCCAGCCACCTACTTTTTTGGGATCCATGTTGAATTTCTTGCGGCCCATCCCCATCTTCCGGTTTCTCTGAAGCGTTTTACTGTACAAGACAAGGAAGCACACCCATCATTCCTTTGGCCCTTGAAAGAACAAAGGGGCTGCAAACCTCTAGAATCAAATGGAAACTCTGGGGAAGTGTACATGCTACACCTCCTTCTGAGACTCTGCACCATCGCAGACAGGAGATGTACGGTGGGCTTTCAGGTCTGAATGTTTCCCCTGGAAAGCAATGATTCAGGGAGCCAGAACCTTATTCTGTCCTGGTGGAAATGTCCAAACATGCCACTTCCCACCTGCACTCCAAAAGTGGTACTGCCAGTCTCAGAAGGACTGTGTGTCACATGCTTACCCCTAAGCGTCCAACCTGGCTCTAAACGATGGATTATCAGAGGTGACACTCTTTACCATGACAGGCACAGTAGCAGACACTGAACCATCTCTCGAAAAATGAAATAAGGTGGTAAGAACTGCCTTGTGCCACAGCCAACCAAAGATCCATTATGGCCAGTGCCTGGTTTCCAACACTGCCTGCCTGGCAGTTCACAAGCCCTTGTAAAAGGGGTGAAGTTCTCAAGCACTTGTAAACGGCAAAATGGAACCAGAGAACTCATTTGCTTACCCTCTGTTACTCATTAAGCAGGGAAGGGAAGTTCTAACTTGAGGCTGGCATTGACACGGGAGGAATCAGGATGTGTTCACAGCATGGTCACCATGAGGTGCTATGGGACCCTCTACAAGGAGGTACATTTCCCCCATCATGTACCTTGCATAGAAAGGGTACTGTAGCCCAAGGGTTTCTGGGATATTTTTCTGATAGTTTAACATGGTCTCTAGCAGCTGTTGGAAAAGAAGAGAGGAAACCTCCTACACAAGCTAGTATTTATTGAGGCTAGTGTTTTGAATGAATAGCAACCCCTTTTCAATATAATATAAACATACACTTATGTTTGTGGAGCTCAGTAAATGTATTTCTGCACACCTGGAGGCTTCTCCACTCCTGGTTTCAATTAGGGCTGCAACCTAATCAGTCATTTTAATCCATTAATAACCTGAGTTTTAGCTGATTAACTGACTAAGCTTTTAATTACATTTGCATATGGGGGAAACAATTATTTCTGAGGGTGAAGACGTACGTGTGAGCGGAGGAAAGCTTTCTTTAAAGATGGTTGCTTGCCATTTGCAGTTTTTTTTTAATAAAAAAACTCTTGTATTCACACACACAAACACACACACACATTTAAATATATGCTGCCCGATTCCTAAGGGACATCCTTTTGGTCAACTGACAGTTTGTTTTTTCCAACATGGAGTAATCTAACTGATTAATGGATTAAATGTTTCAAGAAAATCCCAGGCAATCAAAGAATGGCAGGCAAGGAGGTATTGGGATTAGCACATTCTGAGCTTGAATGCAGATGCTGCAGGAATGAGGTTAGTTGCTGCCAGAAAGGCTTGTCCTGGCACCATGATATAAACAAAATTCTGGAAGCGGCCACTCTCTGTTCTGCAGCCCTCCAGATGTTATTGCACTCCAACTCCCATCAGCTTCAGTCAGTGTTGCCGATGGTCAGGGATGATGCAAGTTGTAGTCCTGCAGGATCTGGAGAGCCGCAGGTTCCCCACGCATATTGTTAAGGAATCTCTGACCAGTGGCCAAGGCAGGGTCATGTCCAAGTACGCAGGAGACTGCTTCATAATGCCAGACCATTGGTCCATCTTGCTCAGTACTGTCTACACTGACTGGCAGCAGCTCTCCAGGGCTTCAGGCAGCAAGTCTTTCTCAGCCCTATCTGGAGACACTGGGGATGGAGCAAGGGACCTTTAGCACAAAAGTGAGATGCTCTACCAGCAAGTAAAAGAAGGGAATCCCTCACCTTCCCTCGTTGGCTTCCAGCCCCTCCACCTCATTCATGGCTTCGCTGAGCTCATCTCGCAGCCGCTGGATTTCCACCAGGAGCTCCTGCTTCCGCCGGCGGATGTTGTCCAACTCTAGCCTCTCCTCCGGCGTCAGGTCTGGAGGCACTGGGGCAAGGGGAGAGAAGATGGGAAGAAGTGTAATATTCTAGCCATTTTGATCACACACCCTGCTGGTGGCAATGGAAGCTGCAGCATGGAGGTGGGCACCAAGTCAGAAGACCAGTGGAAGACCAGTCTTATAAATCAAGCAGGGAGCCTATGCTAGTCGAGAAAGGCTCCCCACTCCTCTCTCCAACTCACAGAGGGTGATAGGGTGCAGAGCCAGTGTATTCCCCCCCCCCCACCGCAATCCCTCACTGTGGGAGGGATCAGAATGCCTGGATAGGGTCTGAGGCAGATAAGTATGGTAAAGAAATAGAAAAAGCATAAAAGGGGGGTTCCATGTGCCAGGTTAGGGGTAACTAATACTTTAGATGGTTCCTGGGACTGGCGAAGAAGGAAGAACTGCCCCTGAAGCAGAGTGAATGGGAAAAGCTGGACCGGGTGGGACTTCCATTTCTATGTCTACTGTACAATCCTATCCCACGGAAACCACTTTGACATATAAGCAGCACATAAATAAATAAACGTTACTTGGAAGTGCCAGTGAGTTCACTGGTAAGTTAACTTCCAGATAGAACTGCAGCCTTCCAGATAGGACTCCCAGTCCAAAGGATGGCTTTTCCCCATTTGAACCTGCCCAGACCCTTCTTTGCATGCCACTTCCAGGGGAGGTCTAGAGGATGGTGACAAGAAAACGGGTCTTTTCTGCAGCAGGCCCCCATTTATGAAATGCTTTCCCCAGGGAGACCTGCCTGGAGCCAACCTTGTTATTGTTTCAGCACCAGGCAAATGTGTTGTTTCAGCACCAGGCAGCGGACAGCACCAACGAGATGATATTTTACTGTTCCATCTTTTTAAAACAACGTTGATGCAATTTTATCATTGTATTTTTTACTTTGGCTGTAAAATTCTTTGGGATTTCTTCAGTAGGGAGAGATGTATGGATTTAATAATCCTAAGCCTCCAAGAGTATTCTCTGGATCGGACAAAGCTTGTACACTGGAGAACACACATTCAATTAACATATTACCACCCCCATCACAGTAATAATGATCCCCATTCAGTGAGGACTGAGGAGCGAAGTGTGATCTGAGTTAGTGGCCGCAAACGTCTGGAGGGTGATGGTGCTTCCAGTTTCATAATGTGATGTAGCAATTAAGAGATGGACTTGTGAATCTCCCTCAGCCTCCAGCCTTCAATATGAGGATAGCAATACTAGACCACATACCACACAAGATAGTTGCAAGGCCTGTTGCTGCCTGTAGGCCCAAAGTATCAAACCACAAAAGGGGCTGGCCATTGCATGATTCACCCCTCTGGGCCTGTCTCCTTCCTAATCAGCCTCTGGTGGTAATCAGGGAAAGAAGTTAGTAATTCTTCCCGGTCTCGGAGCTGGGTGTGACTGGATCATCCAAACACTCCCAATACCCAGATGTGGCAAAATTACCTGTCCTCAGATGAGACAGCATGGTGTTGTGGTTAACGTGCCACACTAGGACTAAGAGTTCTAGGTCGCTCCCTGGGTGACTTTGGGCCACTTACTATCTCTCAGTCTAACCTACCTACAAAGGTGAAAATAGGTGCATGTGAAAGAGAACTAGGTAGGCTGCCTCAAGCCCCTTGGCAGGAAGATAGGATATTAAATAAATAAATAAGCTTTGCATGAGCTGCTTCCACCAAGATGGCTTCCTTTGAAACATTTACTTATTTATCTTATTTATATTGGCTGCCCAATAACGTAGTTCTCTGGGTATCTCACAAATATAAAAATGGAACTATCATTAAAAAAACCAGCTGCAGCATAAACATTTCCAGCAGAGAAAGACCTAAAAGCAAAGCTGCAGCATGACACACTGTGAAAGCAGTGGGCTAAAGCAAGACCGCAGGTTCAAAAAGCCTGGGAAGATAAAAAGTCCTTCACCTGGTTCTGAAGAAACCATAAGGAAGGAGCCAGGCGGACTTCTCCCTAGAGCAGTGATGGCTAACCTTGACACTCCAGATGTTTTGGGACTACAACTCCCATCATCCCTGACCACTGATCCTGTTAGCTAGGGATGATGGGAGTTGTAGTTCCAAAACATCTGGAGTGTCAAGGTTAGCCATCACTGCCCTAGAGACTACCCCACAACCAGGGAGACGGGCCCTCCTGAGTAGCCTCACTTAACTTGGGCCACATTCACAAGACACATGTAAAGTAAAGCAATGTGATGGTACTTTAACCTGTCATGGCCTCCCACAAACAACCCTGGGAAGTGTAGTTTATTAAGGGTTGCTGAGAGTTGTCCAGAGATCTCCATATTCTCCTTGCTGAGTGACAATGACCAGAGTTCCTTGTGAAGAGAGAATGAGGTGCTGGGAACTGTTGCTTTGTGAGGGGATTATGGGAGATTTCCTAACAACTCCCAGCACCATAAGCAAACTACACTTCCCAAGATTCCTTGCAGGAGGCCATGACTGTTTAAAGTGGCATCATAGCGCTCTAAATGTGTGGTGGGGATGTGGCCTTGGTGAGGACCTTCAGAGCAAGGGAGCTACACTTGGCACAGCAGCTTTTGCAGAATAGCGGTGTGTATGCCATAGATAGCCTTTTGAGACAGGGTTGTTCTTATTCTTAAATGCAGTAAAATTAAGCTTTTTTTTAACCTCTGTGTTTGTAATGCAAACTGTGCCTTGATTTTTTAATTCAATTCATTTCAATTAAAAGCGGCGGTGGGGGTGGGGGAAGGAGGGATATGTTCTTTATCTCTCAGGAGCTGCAGGGGGTGGTGGAAGTAATGCACTGCAAGGGAACCTGAGGTGACACAAGTTCAGAAGCACTTACATAAACTCCTGAGCGCAATTAATCAGCGGCACTAATAATTAATTAATTGTGCTCACACCGACCTTTCATCCCACACTGGGTTCACAAAACAACTTCAAAAAAATAAAATAAAATAAAATAAAGAATCAATTTATTGTTCTTGGTAATAATGATGTCTGACCTTCCTGTGCACTGCAAATAAAAGGCAGCCCCTCCAAGAGATAAGATCCTCTCTGACTCATTTTGCAAATATTCCTCCACCCCCTCAGAATGTTTAGCCCCGGGACACAGACACCCCTCCCCCCAAAAGAGAAATGGTACAGACCATTATTTAAATTATTGTAACTTTTTTTTTTTTTTAGTCTTCCCTCCTCCGCCAACTGAAATGGCTCTGCCGGTTAACGCCACCCCCCCCCCCACTCAGCCAAGTGGTACGACCCACACGCCCCCTCCTTTCATTGTAATAGCTACTCCCAGCTGCTCACGGCAATGGTACATCCCAATTTCCCCCCACTACTACAATGGTACAGCCTTAAAAAAAAAACAACCTCCGCCCTAACAATCGAATAGTGTACATCGGGTATGGGTCACGTCAGGCGTCCGTCATCAGATCCATACAATTTTCATGTCTCCCCCTTAAATAAAATGAGACGGCCCAATCGCACATCTCCCCCTGTCACTGGTATGGTTCAGCCCAGCCCCACCCCTCTTTGTAAGGGATCGGCCCCGCCCCCTAGTTTTCTTGCTCAGAATGGCTCGGCCCGCCTATCCGCTTTTCCCATTGTAGTTACTGGACGGGTCTCACAACGCTACCTTCCGCCTGCCTCGCCCTTGTTTAAGCTTCCCCGTGGCCGGGTCTCAGGGGTCCCTACCATAGATGCCGTCCTCCATGGTGACCAGAGTGCCCCTAAAGGGGAGAAATGAGAGCTCCTCACTTTCTCCGTGTCTCCTTTCTTCGGGGCTCCCAACGGCTGCGCCTTCTTCCCGCAGCAGCCTGGTCCTGCACTGAAAGGAACGTTCCGCCCCGTGCGAAGGGCGTAGCCAATAGGAAAAGAGAGACCCCGCGGAACGCCAGCTGACAGCTCGGAGAGGGAGCCAATAGAAATGGCGTGCTTTTTCTCAGAATTGGGATGTACGTCCATTTCAACCAATAGGTACCTCCCTGATGATATTGACAGGGGAGTTATTCAATGAAATCTGGGACTTCTCCTAACAGCCCGCCCGATATCCTTCTGTGGATATGCAGCCGACGCTATAGACTTCCAGCTGTCCCACCCTACTACCTAGAAAGCAGAGTGATACCTCAAGATGTCTGAGAGGGTGCTTCCTGGTTCCTTTCCACGCTATTTCTATCCGTGGGAAACAACGAAGAACGTGAGCCTTTTCGTGGACTATTGATTATGCAGTAGGACAGCGAAACAAAAGGCAGCGCCAGAGAGAGGAGTCCGTCATGTCCTTTATATCTTTGGCCTTATTTCACGCGATAAAGATAATGCGTGTGTAGCTTTTTAAACGTTTTGAAACATAAAATCAACACTGGCAGCAGCGCAAGTACAGCCCATTCCCACACCGCTGGTTGATTTGATTATGTATAGGTGGCCGCGGGGGGGGGGCGGTTTACTACAGCCCTGCAATGTAGCCTGCTGTTCATATTATTAGTTATAGGCCGGAGTGGTTTGCATTTGCAGCCCCAAATTCCCCATGCAAAGCACTTGGCCGTCGAATTTCCCCTTTAAGCCTTCCTGCCAAAATTCAATTATCGGTTGCATAACTGCAACGACGCCCCACTGGCTTCCATGCAGCAGTGATGCGGCTTTATGTAAAATCTCTACCCACACCCACCCTGCCAACGATCAAGAGAGCACGACATTTTTTCCCCGTGGGAGGACACGCCCCGTCTCAGGTATGCTAGTATCCTCGATTTCTCCGTTTGTTTCCTCTTGGCAGCTCTAGCTTCTGCCCGAGGGTAGGAAGAATATTATTTCAGTTTTAAACCCGGAAATCCGATATCCGTTTGAGAGTCTATACGGCACAAGTCTATGTACTCCAAAAGATACCCTTGGTGTCCCGCCCTCGTTGCTTTATTGTCAGTCATGACGAGTGATGGGCAAAGAAGCCAATAAGAGAGTGATAGAAGGCTCTGCCTGACGCATGGCCAACGGAGCGGACTAGAAAGGGAACACGCTGTTGCTAAGAGGGGCCTAGGCGGTTGTTATAGACCCCAGCAGCCTTACCTAGTAATTCAGTTGGATAAAGCAGGTCTCTTTATGAATATTAAAAATACAAAAAGTCGTGCTGTACCTTAAAGACCAACACGCATATTTAGGCATGAGCTTTTGTGGACCACACAGTCCACCGCATCAGAGTCACGAAGTCAATATCCTCAGTTGCTGGTGATGTGGCAAAACTCCTCTTGAGGCCCATTGTGCAGCCAAGTCCCTTTTACTCACCAGTGACACCTGACAATTCTCCAAGAAGCAAAGTTTTATTTCTTACTTGTGTAGAAAAGGTTACAGCAAACAATCAAGAAACCTACCAAAGGCTACAACCTCAATCTTTTTACACACAGTTTATATAGCAATACAGGCTAGACATGCAAAGCACCCATTGGTATGGTGTAACACCCTAACTGCAAATACAGGTGTTTCCACACTTGAGCTATCTAGGCATTTTCATGTTTATACATCTAAAGGTCAAGCCCTTGCACATGTCTATGTCTTTCATTTACACACTTTTCTGTTCTTTCTTGGTTCCTCTCTTAAAACTTGCATGATGGCAACAAAAAATAAATAAATCAAAAAATCTAAATCTAAATGGTGTCTGCCTGGTTCAAGATGGCATTAATCTGGCTTTCAGTTACAACATGTTCACTGTATATTAAAGTGTCACTGATTTAATAGGTGCCAGTCTTCATAAGATTTACAGTTAAAGACAAATTTTTCATCACCTCTTACAAGAAAATTACTCTCTCCAGATAGACTCTTATAATATCTCATAAAGCTGGGCACTGAGGGAGAAATTTGTTTGCATATATTTGTGGAAGAAACGTTCTCTCCCAAATAACAATTTGGAAAATGATTTCACCACTAGCACCATTATTACGATCTCATAACTAATTGCGTATCATGTTCATTTTTGTATGAGGGCATACACTCCCCCAACTAAGAACCTCTGTTTACCGTGGAAAAATGTATTTATATTACTAATATGTGAATGTGTAAAAATATACACACAGTTGTCACCCCTATTTTCATACCAAGGATCTCTGAGTCCTGCCTCAACACTCCTATTATTCCACATAGGAAGCTGCCTTTTACTGAGTCAGATCATTGGTCCACCTAGCTAAGCATTATCAAAACTGATTGACTGAGACACTCCAGAGTTTCAAACAGAAGACATTCCTAATCCTAGTTAAAGGTAGATAGCCGTGTTGGTCTGTCATAGTCAAAACAAAATAAAATAAAAAAATTCCTTCCAGTAGCACCTTAGAGACCAACTAAGTTTGTTCTTGGTATGAGCTTTCGAAGTGTGCATGCACACGAAAGCTCATACCAAGAACAAACTTAGTTGGTCTCTAAGGTGCTACTGGAAGGAATTTGTTTATTCCTAATCCTACTTAGAATCATAGAATCATAGAATCATAGAATCATAGAGTTGGAAGAGACCACAAGGGCCATCCAGTCCAACCCCCTGCCAAGCAGGAAACACCATCAAAGCATTCCTGACAGGTGGCTGTCAAGCCTCTGCTTAAAGACATCCAAAGAAGGAGACTCCACCACACTCCTTGGCAGCAAATTCCACTGTCGAACAGCTCTTACTGTCAAGAAATTCTTCCTAATGTTTAGGTGGAATCTTCTTTCTTGTAGTTTGAATCCATTGCTCCGTGTCCGCTTCTCTGGAGCAGCAGAAAACAACCTTTCTCCCTCCTCTATATGACATCCTTTTATATATTTGAACATGGCTATCATATCACCCCTTAACCTTCTCTTCTCCAGGCTAAACATACCCAGCTCCCTAAGCCGTTCCTCATAAGGCATCGTTTCCAGGCCTTTGACCATTTTGGTTGCCCTCCTCTGGACACGTTCCAGCTTGTCAATATCCTTCTTGAACTGTGGTGCCCAGAACTGGACACAGTATTCCAGGTGAGGTCTGACCAGAGCGGAATACAATGGTACTATTACTTCCCTTGATCTAGATGCTATACTCCTATTGATGCAGCCCAGAATTGCATTGGCTTTTTTAGCTGCTGCATCACACTGTTGACTCATGTCAAGTTTGTGGTCTACCAAGACTCCTAGATCCTTTTCACTTGTACTGCTCTCAAGCCAGGTATCACCCATCCTGTATTTGTGCCTTTCATTTTTTTTGCCCAAGTGTAGTACTTTACATTTCTCCCTGTTAAAATTCATCCTGTTTGCCTTGGCCCAGTTCTCTAATCTGTTAAGGTCATTTTGAAGTGTGTTCCTGTCCTCTGGGGTATTAGAGATGGTGAGGATTAAAGCTGGGACTTTCTGCATGCAAGCAGGTGCCCTACCACTGAGCAATGGCCTTTCCCCTTGTTGAACACTTTGCTCTGCCAAGTGTATAGATTTATTCTCCAATAGTCCTGTTCTATCCTGTTTGAAAATAATCAATGGAATCTCATACAGGTTCAGAAGTAAATTCCCTTACGTTCAGTGGGACTTACTGCTAAGTAAGTGAGCATAGGAGTGCAGCCTTATGTAGTGTTTGCTGCTTTGGTTAAATATATGTTGGAGAAACACAATTGCCCTAAAATCTGTTATCAGTGGTTCAAAATGTGATTTCCCTGTGTGGGAAATGGAACTCTCTGTACCCAATATGGTGCCTTATTGCCCATGCACATGCAGAAATCTGAAGAATGGGCAAATCTAGCAACTCCAATTAACAATGTTTTAACAAGGCATCCTCAAAGGGCAAAAGTAGGAACAATGCAGGGATCATGATTTATCGGGGCAGACAGCGCCCAGAAAATAGGGGTATGTATCCCTAATAATGTAGTCCATGCATTGGTGACCTTCAGCCTGGATTTCTGCAATGTGCTCTATGTGTGACTGCCCTTAGGCCTGACCTGGAAGTTTAGCCAGTGCAAATTGCAGCAGCTGGACTGCTGATGGGAGCTGACAGAATGTGGTGTCTCTGCTAAAATATCTGCATGGGCTGCTCCTGGGCTACGTTCAGGGTTCTTATACTGTATTAACGAACAAAGCCCTTAAAGGCTGCCTGAGCACTTATATCCCAGATTGATTACTATCACCTGGAGGAGTGCTATTAGTTGTCCTCCATGTCTTAGGAGACCAAGTAGACTTTAACCAGAATTCAGTTAATGAATTTCAGATTCAGGAAACACACTTTGTAAAAACGCCCACTCACACCATGCAGTACCACATACATATATATGATCTTGCTATTCTGCAGATTCTTGCTATTCCAGCTGTGGACACCAGAGGGGGTGCTAAGATAATCTATTCTAAACCCTACACTTCTGGCATGTTTGAGTCCCCAAACAGAGGGATGGGGAATAAATGCAGGTGATCAGCAGGCTGCTGTGGGTTACTCTCATGGGGGTGCTGACAGATCTGAAGGGGAACTGACTGACTGAGATAGCCTGTGTGTGAGTCTTGACTCTTTGAGGCTGAGGCTCAAGTGTCATAGGGGCAGCTGGCAGGTCAGGACGAAGAGTCATTTGTGAGCCATCTGTCTCTAATAAGTTGCTCTGTGGATGCTGATTAGTTGGATGGGGGCCAAGCAAGTTTACCAGCAATGGATTTAGTGCTAACACAGGGCGGAGATGGAGCAAATCCACACCCTTTCCCCTGGGCCTTAATTTTCTTCCTTGCCTCACATGTATCTCCATATCCTCCAAAAGCAATTCTTTAGGGCGGGGATACAGTTTGCTGTGCCTTTTCTTGAGCATCTGTATTTCTGATCCTCCTCTTGCTCAATCCTTCCACAAGTGCTCTTAACCTTCAGGCTGAGTTGGAATGAGAGAATTAAAGAGGGGGCCTCTTAAGCTTTGCCACCCTGTGGCACCCAGGACTGAATTTAGGTTTTGGAAATGCCTTGGATAGAGGGCCTGAGCCATTCTCCACCTTGCGACTCTTCCTTTGCAAGACAGAGGTGGTTCAGCTGCCCATTAATGTGACACAACACCAATGTGCTTAGGCTGGGGAGGAGAATAAAGGCACTTGGCACCACCAAAGCTATTGGAGCTGATGGAGGAGCAGGGATGCTGAAAAACTAACTACTCACAAGCCTCTCTATAGCTAAAGTTACCAGGTCTCAGGGTTTGACCTGTTGTTCCAGTGCTTTTTTTTTAGGGTCTCCAGAGTAAGTGAAGGTCCTGAACACAGGGGAGAAATTATTTTCTGCTTGGCTTGAGAGGTTTTGCCTTTTGCTCTGCCATCTCCCCTCTCCATGATGCAGACATTTTGCCTGGTGGCTAGGTACCCCAGGTGCCTCAAGGCTCCACCCCTTCATCTCGATTCTGATGAGCGTCAGTAGACCTGGCAACCCTCTGCCCAGTTATGTGTCCCATCTCTTCAACAGTTGAGCTGCCTTTGCATCTATGTTTTGTTTTCACACATGTGACCTCCAGGGGTGAAGTCAAAACCGCTGCTGTGCTAGCAGCACCCAAGTGCCCTCCCCGCAGCACAAGGCTGGGTGGTGTGTATGGAGGTCCTGGGCTGCACAGATGACAAGACCCACCCCCCTCTTGGCCTCGCTGATGTGGTCCAAAGGAAAGCAGAGCAACACATTTGGTGCCAGCTTGGTTGCAGGAGTTGCCAAAAGGAGGTGTGCAATTAGCACCATCCAACTGTCATAAGGACTCCACTCTGAGTTTGTGTTGGTTTTACTCCCTAGGCTTTTCTTTTCCTGCAGATATTCCTCAAGGCAGTGGAGGTTAGGACCAGAGTTTTCCTTCTCCTAGATGGGCTTCCTTCCCAGGTCGAGGAGCCCCATCTGCCCCTCACTTCGCTCTACAGCACATGTAGAAACTGCCTTCTTGACTATTGGAGCCAAACTGGCCTAACGTGGATGTAAAGTGTGCAATGGCTGCAGAGCAGGACTGGGGAGGGTGGCAGCAGCTTGAGCAAGAGATGGTTGAGGCATCTCCTTTTCCCATCTAGGGGCAGAGGTAACTAGAATATTCCCTTGTCACACCTCCACCTACCCTGCATCTCCATACTGGGGAATGCTTTAACTGTTGAATTTCTGCCCATTTGGCAGCCGTTAAAGGCACCGGAGCCATGTCAAGAAAACAAAAGTAGCAGAAGGAAGACTTGTGTTCAGATTCTGCGATTCACCCGCTGAAATTGGTTCGTTGCTCTTCACTCAGGTTCCCTGTTTATGAAACGAAGTTATAATATTGAAATATTATTGGGCATGTGTGGGGGTTGAAATAAGGATCTGAAAACTTCATATACTAGAATCAGTTCAGACTAGGACCCAGGGGACCCCTTTTCAAACCCCCACACTCAGTCATGAAGCTTACTGAGTTTAACCCGCCTCACAAGGTTGTTGTGATGGTAAAGGAGAGCAAAGGGCGTTGGTAATATAGGGGTAGCCCCGCATGGATGTCAGGTCACCCACTGGCTGCCCTGAGGTAAGAGCTTGTGGTTGACCTCTGTCCCAACCTCTGGCGACTTTCACATCCCAGTCTGATAGATGCCCTGGGCTTGGAGATTAGGGACTCGTGAGAGGCTATTTTTGGCTCAAGGAGAATGCCTTTCCACTTGATCTTGTCACCTGCTCCACGGTGACCGGCGAGGAGTTCCTGACATCCCATCACCTCTGCAGTGCCAGTGTGAAGAGTGGGTGCCAGCACCTAAGAGGCACGGGGTGATGGGACAGGGCAGAGGAGCAGAAAGTGGCAGGCGTGCAGAAGGAGCAGACCCCAAAGCGCCCCCCCCTCCACCAGTGCTGGCGCAAAGCAGCCAGGATTAGCGATGGAACTGTGTCATATTAATCTGAGCTCCCAGCTGCGAATCCAATCTGAGCTCTCACCGATCTGACCTTCAGCCTACGCTGCTGTCACCCAACCGGCTTGGACAGCAGCTGTTTATAGTGGGATCACTCATACGGCTCTGAGATGTCTCCTGCTCCGGGTTGGAAGCAGAGGTTAAGATAGGGATCTTTTATCTGGTGCTTGGATTATTTCCCCAACCCCTCCAAGAAGTGGCCAGCAAAGTGGGAGACAGACAGGTCTGACCCCTGGGCCACAGTCCTCAGTCAGGTTCTCTTGTGCTTCATTGGAATGAATGAAAGTATATCAATGGGAAGGGGGCAGCACTTCAGGAAGGGGTCATAGGTCAGTGGGAGAGCACATGCATTGTATACAGAAGGTCCCGTTAGGAGAATCAGGTAGCATATAACAGGAAGGCTTCTCCCCTACGATCCTGGAGAACTGCTGCCTGTCAGAGTAGACATTACTAGGCAAATAGTATGACCTGATAAAAGGCAGCTTCGCCTTCAGTCATAGCTATCACTATGGTGGTATGGTCAGGGGGCAGCAATATCGTGGCTCCCCATCTTCACTGGTGTTTCTTCATTTCCTCCCTTTTTTATTTATAGAGTAAGGTAAATTCCATACATTAGACTTTAAAGTGTGTGTGTGTGTGTGTGTGTGTGTGTGTGAGAGAGAGAGAGAGAGAGAGAGAGAGAGAGAGACTTGGGATATAACACTCACACCCATATTTTGCCCTTTCCCCAAATATTTAATGGGTGGTGGTGGTGACCATACATTATTGGTTTTAAGGAGCATTTCTTTCCATGTCTTTCCCTTGTTTCTGCTACAGGACTTAACAACAACAACACATGGGACCATTAGAGGTTGGATTTCAGTTTTTCTTTTTAATGACAACCCTTGTTTTTGTGGTGTGATTACATTTTATACGCCTTAACTGTACCCTTCTGAAGAAAGACTTATTTGAAATATTGCCAGCCCATAATATACTTGCCAGTTACTCTTTTTTTTTTTAAATGCACACCCATGAAAACTTCCAGTTACTTCCGCTGGAATTTTAGACGGGACTTACTGATTTGGGCTTGGCAAACCAGTTTTAGGGGTGCTAAGACCACGTGTAGTTTTGCACCCGGTAGGTGTGTAATTTCTGGCCATTAGATCTGAAAAGAAACACACATTTCTGAAATGAGCCGCCCTCCTGCATTTTCATAGATCCTATAAGGCCAGATACCTTCCAGCAGATCCCCTGAAAAGTCACCTCCAGAGCTCAATGAACCCTTCTTCCCTCTATATATCATAGAGCCTGATAGACTAGACATCCACGGCTCAAATCCACAAGGGGCAGGTCTTCATTTGAGCAACATTAAGCATCCCTCTTATAAGTCCTTGGAACTCAGTACAATAAACACTTTTAGCTAGCTCCCACAGCCACATCCATAATGTTATGAACACAAGGTGAGTATCGCTCCTCCTGTCAAGTTTACCAGCTGTGTTTAACTTTGCTTTCTCCCCCTTCCCTTTTTAGCATCAATAACCTCTTTAACCTCCTTCAGCAGTTCCAACTATCACGGGGAAACTCTCCGTTTGTCCAAGGGCTAAAATGTCAGAAAACGGCCTTTCTTTCTCCCAACAGTTAGAGACACAGACAACCACAGCCTGTTCTAGAAAGCCCAAACCTTGCTAGATGTGTTTTTTTTTGGATGGGGGTCAGGAAAGGTGAAGCATGAAAGTGTTATCTTTTTGCTGTGTGAAGAGGCGGTGTTGGTGCTACAGCAGCTGCTTTCCTCCCCACCTCCCCTCGGCCCTCCTCAGTCTCAGGACACTGGTGGTGTCACGTGGTGGCGGCTGCCTCATTCTCCAGGCTCACCCTCCGGCTTCCCTGCCTTTCCTCTTCCTCCTCTTCCTCACGGCAGCAGCTGAGCGCCACCTCGTTCTCGTAGCAGAAGGAGGCGCGAGCAGCGGTGGCTCCTGCAGGGGGCGCCCTGTATTTGCGGTGGCTCAGCTCCTTGGCGCTGCACGTTGGGGTTCCGGGCACCTCATAGGTACGGTGGAAGTGCTGGTAGTCAACCTCATAGTGGCCGCGCCGTTCAAAGAGCACAGGCTCAAAGCGGTGTCCCCAGCGCAGCTCGCTGGGCAGGTAGGAGCTGCGGCACTGAGTGGTCATTGCCGTGGCTTCCACCATGCCTTCTAGGATGACCACCAGCTCAAAGTCAGCCTCGGCCAGGTCTGCGGGGCCGTACTCATAGAGGGGGCTTTCGGCGTCGATCTCGTGCACAATCGTCACAGGCGACACCAGGAAAATGCGGTCGGTGCCGCTGTCGAAACCCACGTTGACATCGTTGTGGTCCAGAGGGATGTACTCACCTTCGGGGGTCACACGGGGCTGTGGGAGAAAAGGCAAAGGAAGGAGGGCATTATGGACGGAACAGGACTTCATGAATGTGTATTCGCGGTATGACTCACCACAGCCCAGCAGCAGGGGTGCCAAATGGAATAAAATTAAGGGGGGGGGCTCCAGGTAAGCCCCGCCCTGCATCACTGATCACATGATACGGCGCACACACACCATTTGAATGGCAATGCCCATCAATTTTGGGAGGGCCTGCCCCCCCAAATATTAGGGGCTGAAGACTCCTCGGCCCCTAGGAGTTGGCTCCTATGACCAGCAGCCATTTCTAGGGTTGATTGGGAAAATTGCCACTGCAGTTGCCGAAATGGCTGCTGGCCACTGAAGACCACCCTTTTCTAAAACACAATTCCTACAGAGGATTCTGCTACAGGATGTGGAGGAAATAAGCAGCCTACAGTCATACATCTGGTTGTGTTCGCTACGGGTTGCGTTCGTCATGGGATACGAATATGCCGAACCCGGAAGTACCGGAACGGGTTACTTTCGGGTTCGGCGCTTCGCGCATGTTCTTTTCATGTTGCGAACGGGCCTCTGGAACGGATTCCATTCACAACCAGAGGTACCACTGTACTTGCATGTGTCAACTGGCCTCCTGTCCCTTCGAGAAGCACCACCCTCATGTCTATCTTTCCTTCCAGTCCCTTCACAGTTTCCCCTCTCTTACCTCAGACTCATCCATCTATTTATCTATATTGCCTTCCATCCCTTAATACCAATGAGCTAAGTACCGGTACTTGTTTTTCAAAAGCCAAGCCACGAACCCCTTACTTTTGAACATTTTGATATCTCTATGGTATGTGGATAGTGCCCTGGACCCCCTTGGTGAGTAGCCACCAATTGGGAGTTGCTGCAGTGGCACCTTGGTTCTCTGTTCGACTCCTGAAATGGTTCAAAAACCAAGGCTCCAGGAGCTTCCTGCACTCAATCAGAAGCTGTGGAAGCTGTGTCGGACGTTCGGCTTCTGAAAAACGTTCGCAGACCGGAACACTCACTTCCGGGTTTGCGGTGTTCAGGAGCCTGTTTGTTCGGGAGCCAAGCTCTTTGAGTACCAAGGTACCACTGTACTTCTCATAATAAAGAGCAGCTACAACATCCTCTTTCTAGCAACAGTCCGAAGAATATTCTCCACATCTGTTCACCTACCTCCCACAAACTTCTGTCCTTCTCTATCTAAAGTTCTTCATACAGCTTTGTTGCCTTTTATCTACTCATCCATTTTCCACCTTCTGAGTTAATCATCCCAGAAGAATCATTCAAAAGACTTCCCAAAACCACCTTGCTACCGCCCAACTCCTGCCTTGCTCCTATAGTGCCGTCCTTACCTGCAGCAGCTGTGCCCGAACATGGGCCTCCACCAGGTGGCTCTTGCGCAAGTTGGCCACACGCCACATGAGGCAGAGCTTCCCATCGCGCATGGCCACCACGGCTGTCTCGCTGAAGACCAAGGTCTCGTTGCGCTTCTTGGGTTTGGCGATCTTGACCATGATGGCCCCAATGATGAAGGCGTCAATGATGCAACCCAGAATGCACTGCAGCACCACAGCCAGGACGGCGCACGGGCACTCCTCCGTCACACTGCGGAAGCCGTACCCGATGGAAGTCTGGGTCTCCAGGGAGAAGAGGAAGGCGGCCATGAAGCTGGTGACCTCGGAGAAACAGGGCTTTGAGTTGGGAGGCTGCTCGGGTGCGAGGTCCCCGTTCATGGCGGCAATGAGCCAGAAGGTGAAGCCGAAGACCAGCCAGGAGAGCACGAATGAGAGGCAGAAGATGAGGAACATCCAGCGCCAGCGGATGTCCACACAAGTGGTGAAGATGTCGGTCAGGTACCTCTGGCTCTTCTCGCTCATGTTGACGAACTGCACGTTGCAGTGGCCGTTCTTCTTCACGAAACGGCTGCGCTGCCGGACAGGGGCGGGCTTGCCATTGTGGCAGCTGGTGGGGGACTCCACTGACTCCTCTTCCCGCAGCTCCCCCACCCCGCCACCCCCGCTGAAACGACGGATGGCTTTGGCCACCCCCATATCGGAGGGATTGGCCTTTGTCCCGGCCAAGGCTAGGCCGGGCTTGGGGGATTGGTGGCCCAGCCTGTGTGTTGTGCAGGAAAAAGCTGGTGTCAGGGAGGTGTTAGCAGGTGATAGCGTGGCGCTGCGCAGAATTGTCACTTCTGAGTAACCTGAAAGCGGAAAGAGGAGAGAGTTGGCAAACACCGTCATTGACTCACATCCATAAAACAGCCTCCCTGGTGGCCAAATTTCTTTTTCTAGCTCTTAAGCGTCGCAAGATTAAAATTGACAGCATCGACATGGGTTTAGCTGTATAGCTTCATTTTATTGTTGGCTATGTTTTACTCCAAAGTTCTTTTAGACATTTTAAGTTTGTATGGAAATGTATCTTTTCTGACTGACGGGTCGAATAAAGAACTGAACTGACTCACGTCCATTAGCACATCTCCTTAACTCACTCTAAACTCTGATTTCCCCTCCCCAAAAGGATGATAAGAAGCCAAAGGGAATTTAAAGTAAGGATTTGTGATTCGCTTCTGCTTCATTTTAGGCCTGTTTCCTACCTTCTGATGTCACTTCACAACCAAGATGCACATGGAGCCCGTTCTTGTGAATGTGTGGGCCACCCATTCTGCTAACAGGGCACCTTGTGCCTTAGAGGGTTTAAAAGCCATCTTAACTGGTGTGCACCGCATTCCTCTCAAGGCATATTTACTTTATCTTACAGAGCAGCTCAGGTCTTGCAAGGTGCTCTCCTTCCAGCTAGGTTCTTAGGTTGTGAAAGTTGTTGGAACACCTCAACATTTGCAAATCTTTATTATTTATTATCTTTGCAATATGATTTTTGCTTGTCAATTCATTTTTTTTTAAAAGGGAGGGGTTGGAATTGAGATTTATAGGGAAATCCGGAAGCTGTTATCTGGGGTGTGTGTGGATATGGTTCTTAGGCATTGAGAACAATACACATTATACTTTTTACATGTTTCAGAGTTGAGCAGCAGCATTGAAAAGAGATTGCAGGCTGAGACTCAAACTAAGCCACAGTTTAATTTGATCCAAAAAATTAATCTTTCTTAAACGTGTATTCTTATTGGCAATAATTGTGCACCTCCTTCACTCCATCTTAAGACTATTACTAACTTTCAGACTTTATCGTGCCCAACACCTCTCTTCCTGGTTTGCTTTCTTGTTTCTTTGCTTAACATCCACCTGCTGAAGAGTTTTGTTGAACTTGAAGGCTTGCTTGCCAGTAATTTCTAACTGCTACTCTTCCCAACATCTTTTGTAAAAAATAAAATAAAAAAATGAAAATTCACCATCGCTGACATGATAGTGTCTTCTGATTGAGAAACCAATCAGAAGAAAAGCTGGCAATCTTAACAGTAGCACTCTGGCTTATATCATTTTAAGAATGGTTTCATGCCTTTTCTCTACTCCTCACAATCTTGCTTGGTTGATCTCCCTTCCCAGAGAAAGCGGGATTGCCAACTTTTGTTCCTGTTAAGGTTTGTCCATCTTTAACTTCTGTTTCAGTGTATCTGAAGAAGTGTGCATGCACACGGAAGCTTATACCCAGAGCAAACTTAGTTGGTCTCTAAGGTGCTACTGGACAATTTTTAATTTTTATTTATTTATTTCGACTCCATCTTTAACAGTTAGATGACAGAGAGAAATTCAAGGACTTATTGCTTTTTTCTGCCATGCAGGGATACAAAGAGTTTGCCTTGCAGAAATTGCTACAATTCTTAAGTGCAGAGGTGTGTGGGGGGGGGGAGTACACAACTGTTCAGGTAAGTCAACATCTCCTACTTCCAGCACAATTTACTCCAATAGACCTTTCATTTCTCCCAGAGGTCCAAGCTATCCTGAAGCTCTATATTGCCACAGGGACAGTTCAGTGGAAGAGCCCATACTCTGGTCCCAAGGTTCAGTCACTGGTATCTCCAGGTAAGACCCCTGTCTGAAACCTGGGACAGCAACTGCCAGTCAACAGGTAATACTGAGGCAGCTTTTCATGTGACCATCCCTCCCAGAGCTGTCCTGATTCCTCGCTTCATCCCATGCAAAGGCAGACAGCTGTGCAGAGAGTATTGTGGCAGGAGTACCTTTCCCTGACCCTACAGCACCGTGGTGCAATTCTCTGTTGTGCACAGCTGGTGCACAGAAGCCTTGTTCTCTGTTGCAGCTGTCTGTCCTAGAAAACTCCACTCACCTCCAAGTGAATGTTGCTTCACCTGCACAAAGCTCTCAAGTCAACGGAGGGACTTTGCTCTGGCTCCTGTGGAAGGCTTGCCTTTTGCCTGGCGTGCCTAGAAAGCATGGTCTCTAAGGGGAAATCTTGCCTATTTATCTGGAAGCGGAGGGTGTGTGGCATGACACGCCAGGAGGCTGGGCCTCTTCCTCAAGAGTGAGGCCCCCTCAGGCCCTCTTCCAAGATGGCTTGCAAAAGGCGCCTCCAGCCCTCCGGGGCAAAGGAGCCAGCCAAGATGACATCCAGCACCCGCAAGGGGGGAGAAAGGATACAGAAGGAAGAAGCGAAGGCCAAAACTATTTCCGTCAGAAAAAGAGAAGATTTATGGATAGGGGATCAGGGAAAGCCCAGGTCCTTTTCAAAGCACCTGCTGCGTCATCCCTGCGTTATTCCACTTCTGAGGTGAGTCATTGCCAGAGTTCCAACGTTTAGGTTATGAAATGTTTAGGTTAATCAGTGCAAAATCTTTTGATGGATTCAAAAGACATCTCCCAACAAAATGGAAATTGTAGACATACAGTATCTTAATTCAATAAGTTTTAACCTTCTGCCTGAGATAAATTATGCTACATTTTCAAGCACTAGATTTGACGTAGTGGCAAAGAAACAGAGGAGAATATGTAAGCTCGTTCGCCATAAGCTGTCAAAATGAATATACCTCTATGTACATATGCTCTTGCTTGTGTTTAATTTGGGTGCAGTATTATAATTTATTCTTGATTTTATTGCCCTGTGGTCAAGTTAATATTATGTTATTTACTTAAACTGGTTGAACTATATGTCTTTTGACTACAACAACTTATTGGGTGGCCAGTCCCATATTAGAAAAAGCACCCCCACTTTCCCCACCCACAAGCCTCTCCCAAGAGATGCAACATACACACATCATTTAAAAACAAGGAAAGTATGGTGTTTACCCCCTTCCGAAGTATTTTATTCCCATGTGAACCTAGGTAGGTTTAATTCATTAGGGCTGCAATCCTATACCTGATATCTTGGGAATAAGTCTCACTGAATGTAGTAGAACTTACTTCTGAGTAGACACAGACACACAATTTATTTAAAATATCTGTATATACCGCCTTGTTAAAATAATACCAAGACACTGTACAATAAAACAATTAAGTATGATCCAATTCAATTTATGTATTGCTTCGTACTGCAAGAAGGAGTCACAAAGCGATTGACAGGCGCAGAAGCATCCAAAACATACAATAAAAAAATCCATTGAAACAAACCAAATATACTAAAAGTGTTCATCCACAAAAATGAACCGACAACAGAAAATGATCACTGGAGTCCCATAAAGCACGAACACCAAAAAGAACAATCCGAAACCAGACAACGAGCACTGTCCAAATGCTTGGGAGAGAGTATCTTATTTGCCTGGTGTTAAAAGGCACCAGGCAAACCTCCTTGACGAGAGTATTCCACAACTGAGGGGCCACCACAGAAAAGGCCCCTTGAATTGAATTAAAAAACCATTCAATATACTGTAAAACAATCAAATGAAAATAATTTGTCATAATTACAGTAACCAGATATCGTTCAACTGGTATCAAAGGTCAGGGAAAATGTGAGTGAGCCAATGCTTTAAATAGCTGCTGGAAGCTCACCACATATCTCAATGGGGAGCTCATTCCACAGGCTAGGGGCCACTCACCTTCAAGTTGTTGTGATATGAACTTCTCTAAAACGAGGCATAATTATTAGAGCCAACTCGCCAGTTCACAGAATCACAGAATCATAGAGTTGGAAGAGACCACAAGGGCCATCCAGTCCAACCCCCTGCCAAGCAGGAAACACCATCAAAGCATTCCTGACAGGTGGCTGTCAAGCCTCTGCTTAAAGACCTCCAAAGAAGGAGACTCCACCACACTCCTTGGCAGCAAATTCCATTGTTGAACAGCTCTTACTGTCAAGAAATTCTTCCTAATGTTTAGGTGGAATCTTCTTTCTTGTAGTTTGAATCCATTGCTCCGTGTCCGCTTCTCTGGAGCAGCAGAAAATAACCTTTCTCCCTCCTCTATATGACATCCTTTTATATATTTGAACATGGCTATCATATCACCCCTTAACCGTCTCTTCTCCAGGCTAAACATACCCAGCTCCCTAAGCCGTTCCTCATAAGGCATCGTTTCCAGGCCTTTGACCATTTTGGTTGCCCTCCTCTGGACACGTTCCAGCTTGTCAATATCCTTCTTGAACTGTGGTGCCCAGAACTGGACACAGTATTCCAGGTGGGGTCTGACCAGAGCGGAATACAGTGGTACTATTACTTCCCTTGATCTAGATGCTATACTCCTATTGATGCAGCCCAGAATTGCATTGGCTTTTTTAGCTGCTGCATCACACTGTTGACTCATGTCAAGTTTGTGGTCTACCAAGACTCCTAGATCCTTTTCACTTGTACTGCTCTCAAGCCAGGTATCACCCATCCTGTATTTGTGCCTTTCATTTTTTTTGCCCAAGTGTAGTACTTTACATTTCTCCCTGTTAAAATTCATCCTGTTTGCCTTGGCCCAGTTCTCTAATCTGTTAAGGTCATTTTGAAGTGTGATCCTGTCCTCTGGGGTATTAGCCACCCCTCCCAATTTGGTGTCATCTGCAAACTTGATCAGGATGCCCTCAAGCCCATCATCCAAGTCATTGATAAAGATGTTGAATAAGACTGGGCCCAAGACAGAACCCTGTGGCACCCCACTAGTCACTTCTCTCCAGGATGAAGAGGAGCCATTGATGAGCACCCTTTGGGTTCGGTCAGTCAGCCAGTTACAAATCCAATGAATGGTAGCATTGTCTAGCCCGCATTTTACCAGCTTCTTTACAAGAATATCATGGGGCACCTTGTCAAAGGCCTTGCTGAAATCAAGATAGGCTACATCCACAGTGTTCCCTTCGTCTACCAGGCTTGTAATTCTGTCAAAAAATGAGATCAGATTAGTCTGACATGACTTATTTTTCAGAAACCCATGCTGACTTTTAGTGATCACAGCGTTCCTTTCTAGGTGCTCACAGACCGTTTGCTTAATGATCTGCTCTAGAATCTTTCCTGGTATTGATGTCAGGCTGACTGGGCGGTAATTGTTTGGGTCCTCTCTTTTCCCCTTTTTGAAAATAGGGACAACATTTGCCCTCCTCCAGTCTGCTGGGACTTCACCTGTTTTCCAGGAATTCTCAAAGATTACTGCCAGTGGTTCTGAAATTACCTCTGCCAGTTCTTTTAATACTCTGGGATGTAGTTCATCTGGCCCTGGAGACTTGAATACATCTAAACTAGCCAAGTGTTCTTGTACTACCTCCTTACTTATTCTGGGCTGTGTTTCCCCTACTGAATCATCTGCTCCATATTCTTCAGGTCGGGCATTGTTTTCTTTTTTGGAGAAGACTGAGGCAAAGAAGGTATTGAGGAGTTCTGCCCTTTCTGCGTCCCCTGTTCGCATTTCACCATCTTCTCCTCTAAGTGACCCCACTGTTTCCTTGTTCTTCCTTTTGCTACGGACATACCCATAAAAACTCTTTTTATTGCTTTTAACCTCTCTAGCAAGCCTGAGTTCATTCTGTGCTTTAGCTTTTCTGACTTTGTCTCTACATGTGCTGGCTATTTGTTTGAATTCCTCTCTGGTGGTTTCCCCCTTTTTCCATTTCTTGTACATATCCCTTTTAAATCTTAACTCAGTTAAAAGTTCTTTAGATAGCCACCCTGGCTTCTTTAGGCACCTTCCATGTTTTCGTCGCATTGGTACTGCTTGAAGTTGTGCTTTTAATATCTCCCTTTTAACAAACTCCCATCCATCATGAACTCCCATCCCTTTTAGTATTACTGACCATGGGATCACATCCAGCATTTCCCTAAGTTTTCTGAAGTCGGCTTTCTTAAAGTCTAGAATTTGAGTCTTAGTATGCTTGGTTGCTCCTTTCTGATGTATAATAAACTCCAGAAGAGCATGATCACTCCCACCTAATGATCCTGCCACTTCTACCCCACTAACCAGGTCATCACTATTGGTTAGGACCAGATCTAAAATGGCTGATCCTCTTGTTGCTTCTCCCACTTTCTGGACAATGAAATTGTCTGCAAGGCCAGTGAGGAATCTGTTCGACCTTATGCTCTTGGCGGAGTTTGACATCCAACAAATATCAGGATAGTTGAAATCCCCCATTACTACTATCTCATTTCCTTTTGAATGCTTGGTCATCTGTTCCAGGAAGGCATCATCTATGTCCTCAGTTTGGCTTGGGGATCTATAGTAAACTCCCACAATGAGATCACTGTTATTTTTCTCTCCCTTAATTTTGACCCAGATACTCTCAATTTGGCTTTGAAGTTTTAAATCATGGATCTCTTCACAGGTATACACATCCCTGACATATAATGCCACTCCTCCTCCTTTCCTGTTTGGTCTATTTCTCTGAAATAGATTGTATCCCTCTATTACTACATTCCAATCATGAGACTCATCCCACCAGGTTTCAGTGATGCCTATTATGTCGTATTTAGTTTGCTGTATCAAGAGCTCAAGTTCATCTTGTTTATTTCCCATGCTCTGTGCATTTGTATACAGACATTGAAAACCATTGATCATTCCCCCTAGTCTCCTACTTAAGGATTTTTTCCTCCCACCACTAGGTCTGTGTGCTGTTTGCTCCATTTGGTCCTTGACTTTTGGATGATCATCTTCAGCATTTGATAGACTCCTACCTTCAGGACCACTGTCTCCCTCCCCCACATAAGTCAGTTTAAAGCCCTCCTGATGAGGTTTTTGAGATTGTTGGCAAAAACATTCCTCCCAACCCTTGTGAGGTGCAGCCCATCACTTGCCAGAAGTCCATCTTCAAGAAACTGCAGGCCGTGATCTAAGAATCCAAACCGTTCCTGCCGGCACCATTTGCGAAGCCAGTTGTTCACTTTTCCTATTTCCCCCTCTCTTCCTGGGCCACAGCGTTCAACTGGGAGGACAGATGAGATGACAGTTTGTGCATTTAATTGCTTCAGCTTCCTGCCCAGAGCAGTTCTTACTGAACAGGAAGGTCTATTTGGCAGAAGGCATTCTTTCAGCCAACCTCGCCCTAAGTTGCTCAGATTTGGTTTGCTACTGCAGATATTATAATGGCACAGTGTTCCATTATCAGTCTGGTCATAACATTTTGCTACAGCTTCCACACCAGCCTCGAGGGCAGCCCCACACAGAGTGCATTGCAGTAGACCAGACCTGAGGCTACAGATGCTTGGATCACTGTGGCTTTGCAATCATGGTCCAGGAAGGGTTGTAACTGGTGCACCACCCAAAGCAAGAAAAAGAGAAGCCACTGAGGCCACTTGGGCATAGTTAGATCAAACCCTGTTCACCCACCCAGGTCTCAATAATACACACTGAGTTAGCTACATCACCCATGATGAGATAGTGTATAACTAGGATCTTATTATGAACTGATCTGGCATACCAGCACCACCACACTGGAAGGCCCAGCAACCCAGTAACCCGCCTGAGACATGGAGAAAGTGTCAGAAGAGATGAGCACGTTTATATTCCCTTCTTGTTGATGACTTCCTCCCCACCCCACCTTCCTCCCTGGCCATAACCAGAGTGATTAGGGCATCCTTTCCATTCTTCCCTCTGCCAAGCACACTCTTCATGAGCCGACATATTTCAACCAGCACACCATCCACACTTATGGAGTTGTTCAGCCAACAAAGTAGAACACCACCAGGTACACCCATCAACACCCATCCACCTTCACCCTGACCTCTCCTAACCGGCTCCAAGCTCATCACAATGCATACAGATATCAGGATCCCATCTACCACTTTGCCAGTGGCTACAACACACAACACAGGGTTCTGTCAACACCCAAGGCCCACAAAAACACACACCCCTCATCTACTCATCACTTGCTCCATGATTCACAGTCTACAGAGTCACTAGCCAGGCCTGTCATCTCAGGGGACACAGCCAAATATCCCAGTTCCTACCCAAGGCATTAGTGTAGTTCTCATTCCAGCCACTGTGGGGCGCTCTCTACTTTCACCCAGGAGCAACTCAAAGAGCACTCAAGTCAACTCAAACCTACACGCAAGTAACCACAAAAACTAAAAGGGGTGGCAGTGACAGCACCCCCCCAGTCTTATCCTCCCTTGTCCCTGAGTCAAGAAGCTCATGGGATGGTAAAGACAGAGGGTATCAATGAGGTGGCCAGTTTTTTCTGAATGTTCCTTCCTTAGCAGCACAGTAGATCATTTACTGTACTAGAAAGCAGCGTCTCCTATGGGGAAAATGGGGCCTGGTGTTTTGAGCCACCTCCCCTTACTCCTGACGGTCTGGCTGCAGTCACCCACTTGCAACTGTATAGGACTGCATTGTAAGCAATGGATTAACTCATGTGATTGGTGGAGGCTTCTTTAGTTCAGTTATGATGACATGAGATTATAAAACACCAACCCTGTTGCTAGCTTTGCCCCCGTTTTGGGCTCACAACAAGGTGGTGGTGAATAGAGCAGGTTCCCCCCACCCAAACTTACACTTGATGCTTGTAGCAGGAATGTTGTTCTACTACAGATGGATCATGACTGTGTGGAACCCAGGACTGCTTTATCTCATGGAAGGGGAACCTGTTGTCCTCCATATGTTGTTCAATCTCCATTATTCTTGACCACTGCTTATACTGCCTGAGTCTGATGGACGTTGGAGTCCAACAACATTCAAAGGGCCACAGGTTCCCCACCCCTGCTTTAGATTAAGGAATCCATAGGTTTTTAAAAAAATTGTTGATTTTCATTCTTGTAGATGCATCTTTAGACACTCAGCGTTTCCTGGTGTCTAGCTCTTCCCTTGTATTTATCTGCCGATATGTATGGCTACATCCCTGCCTGTGTGACCTTTGCTTCTCCAGCTCTATCCTTTCCTACAAAGGACTTCTGTTCCACCCTTCCTTCCCACTGTGCATGGAACTACCTCACAAACAACCCACACTTTCTTCGGCCTTTGCCACAACCAACCTAGTCCTGTCCTGAAACTAAGCTTGCATATGTTACTAAGCATATGTTACTAAGCTTGCAGGTTAGCCCAGCATGGTTCTAACCTGTCTCACAGAGTTGTTGTGATAATAAAAAGATGGAGACACCATGTATACAGTCCTGGACTCCTCAGAGGAGCCTGTAAATTTAATTAGCAGCAACTCAGCTGAAAGTATATTCCTTCTCTGTTTATCCTTGCTTTCATCTTCCACCCTTCCCTCTGCTGCATTCCCTGCTTAAAGTTGCAGATTGTAGTTCCTTGAGGGAGGCACCTGCCTTCTTCCTTTTCAATGCAATGCAGGTTGATAGCGCTATGCATATACAAATAAAAATGGCCCTCTTTCACCAACCAGTCATGCTCCCCAATTTCTTAGCACCCACATCTCCTGGCTGCCTCATTCTTTTTTTGTTTTGCCACCCTCCCCGTCTTTCCTCACGGCTCCAAGAAAACCCAGGAGTCCTGCTTCCCGTACTTCCAATCTATTCCTGATGGCTGATAGTGGTATAAATGGGTTGGGCTTGAGCAGAGATGGCCAAATGTTAATCCAGGAATGCTTTAAAAAAAAGGGAGATCATTTTCAATAATGACCGTTCCCCACATCAAATGGGGTGTGCATTTTGCGTGGTCGCGAGTAGCCCCCTGGGATTATGTTGCAGCTCCTGGCAGTTGGGTCTGGCACCGCCTTCCCCAGGTAGGATACCTGTGGTCTCCACCTACTCCGGCAGCTGCCCAATCCCGGCTGGGGAGGTGTTGCCTGGGGGATTGGCCAGGTAGAAGGAGGGAATATACAGTACACAATAGGAGTCATACCCGGGAAGCCGCCGCTGGATTCAGAGCTTCCCCACCCTCCACTCCCTCAATTAATGCTTATTATGCAGATTAACCTTTTATTTTCCACAGCCACACAGGCACACAGACGCTGCTATGACAAGGTCGCTGTTGAAGGGCCGGAAAGGACTTTCCCTGCATTGCCAGGTTTCACCTTTCCCGTAGCAATTCGTCACACCTTTGGCGGTTGCAGGCCTTGGGCGGAATCCTTTAGTCATCTACCTAAAATGGGGGGGGGGACGAGGGGCGGTGACCCCCGCCCCCATTGCGGCGGCGATACCAGGGTTCTCGTTAAAGGGGTCTTAGGGGGAGGCATTGACCATACGCCCAGAGGTCGTCATTGCCCTCCCCCTCCAGCGGCGGCGAACAGGGGGGCGGGCTATCTGCTTGAACATATGTTCTCCAGAGCTAGCCCACTCCCCACACATGCTGGATAACCCTGATAATTACCCAGAACCCCGGCTGGGGGGCTGGGAAGGATAAACGCCCAATGCCTGAGCCAAGGTCTCCCTGCATCTGAATATTAATAAAGTTGTGGCCAATTTAATCCCATAGAACATTTAATCCCACGTGTCGTTATTTCCCTCAGGGGCTGCACGGGGTTCGGGGGGACTCCGCCTGGCCACGCAAATGCATTCCATATTGTTCCACGTTCCCTACTTCCCTGAGGAAAAGCAACATCCTGTATACCTGAAGGAGCGTCTCCACCCCCATCGTTCAGCCCGGACACTGAGATCCAGCGCCGAGGGCCTTCTGGGGGTTCCCTCATTGCGAGAAGTGAGGTTACAGGGAACCAGACAGAGGGCCTTCTCGGTAGTGGCACCCTCCCTGTGGAATGCCCTTTCAGCAGATGTCAAGGAAATAAGCAGCTATCCTATTTTTAAAAGACATCTGAAGGCAGCCCTGTTTAGGGAAGTTTTTAATATTTAATGCTGTATTGTTTTAACATTTGACTGGAAACCGCCCAGAGTGGCTGAGGAAACTCGGCCAGATGGACAGGGTAATAATAATAATAATAATAATAATAATAATAATAATAATTTATTATTATTATTATTATTATTATTATTATTATTTATTAATGTGCTCTGCCTTCCTTTGGGAGAGCTCTGGAGACTTGAGGCACCTGTGTTATATTTGCTTTATTTACCCATATAAAAGCCGAACATAATTGAAGGCAAGGAGGCCAGGCCAAAGGTCCCCAGAGGGCAACTTGGCTAGTGCCCCAAGACTGCCCCTGCTAGTTTCGACTAGCTCCAGCTAGAAACTCTATCTGTCTCTGTCTTAAAAGCTGCCAACTGCTGTTTCTCACACATGCCCCCCCCTCCCGGCACTTAGACATGGCCCCAGGGTGTGGTTTGAAGACATACAGAGCAGCAACCTTGCTGAACTCGGAGGGTCCAGTCACAGCCTCGATGGGAAACAAATTGGGAATCCTAAGCACACCGCCTAAAAAAATTATATAACTTGGAAAATAAGGTAGGATACTGTCATGGATCTGGGGTACCAAAGTCTGCTATTGAATGGCAGAAATTAATAAATGGTAGTACTGAGATGATTTTCGGGATATGAAGGGAAAATACAAGCTGCAGAACTTGTGCCGGACAAGAAATTCCTGGGTTAGCTTATGCAAACCAGCCTGGCTGCTCTAGCTAAGTGCAAAGCCATTGAGAAATAATGGGATGCTGGGTATTGGGCCATTAAAGGCCATTGGCAACGCAAAAAGCTATCTTTCCCCCCCTGCTCAGAGGTGTGGACAGAGCCAGGAGATTTGGCAGGTTGCCAAGGTGATGGGGGGACATGATGTCACAGAAAAATGTGCCCTTTTTGAAATCTGAAGGTGTTCTGAGAACAAAAAGGAGGAAGGAGTCAGAACCCGTCTTGGCACTGGCTGGATGAGGCTGCACCGAGAGACAAGAAGAAGAAGAAGAAGAAGAAGAAGAAGAAGAAGAAGAAGAAGAAGAAAGAAGAAGAAGAGTTTGGATTTGATATCCCGCTTTATCACTACCCGAAGGAGTCTCAAAGTGGCTAACAATCTCCTTTCCCTTCCTCCCTCACAACAAACACTCTGTGAGGTGAGTGGGGCTGAGAGACTTCAAAGAAGGGTGACTAGCCCAAGGTCACCCAGCAGCTGCATGTGGAGGAGTGGAGACGCGAACCCGGTTCCCCAGATTATGAGGCTGCTGTTCTTAACCACTACGCCACACCACACTGGCTATGACTGACTGCTGTTATGGGCGCAAGCTTGCTGAAGCTATGAGAGGGGCAATGAGAGACATCCTTGAAGACTTTAGGTGTAAACATGTGTAAAATAAACTGTATTTCTTAAAGACACCAGCCTCCACTGTGCCTCGATTTCCCCAACAGAAACACAACCCTGGGTGAGTGCCTGGAACCCCCTGGAATCTTGCTACTGCTTGGCAGAGATTAGAGGTGGCACACAACCTCTGTAACAATATAAATGTAGGGGGGTGGGGGAAGCCCTCCCTGTCCTCAGGTGGGGAAGTGACAGCTTCTCTAAACTCAGGGAGTATCGGAAAACCACCTGCTAACTATATACCTCCATTGGTAAAGTGTCAACCAACAAACCTGGGCTGTTATTAGGCTGCGAAAACACAATGCATTTAACAAACACCCCCATCCCCAATCATCACTGGAACGATAGAGTACCCATATCACAGCGACAATTTCCAGCACCCTTAACAAACTATAGTTCCCAGGATTCTTGGGGTAGGGTGAGGGGGCACGCAGTTTAAATTATATGGTGTGCATGCAGCCTTACAGCAATCCAGCTAATGCAGGAATAGCTTGCCAGAAAGGTATAGCGATACCCTTTCAGGCTTTGAATATATGCAAATCTGCCTATTAACACTGTGTCTGAGCGTATGGTCCTTGTAATACATATTGAGCCTCGAGGAATACATATTGCTAGATGGCAAGTGCTTTATCGGAGAGCGAGTTTATCTTGCAAAATACGCTTCTGTCAATACAGTGCCTACCACTGTTTGGAAAAAGGGAAGCTGATTTTCCTGGGACCTGCCAAGGAACCAGGATTCCTGAATTCTGCTCTGTTGCAGCTCTAAGCCTTTGCCCAGCAGAGCACCCAGCCCCTGCGCTTGCAGTGACACGCGCATGGGAAGCTTATGCTTCCAAATAAAGCCGATGCTGGGCTTAGCGCTTGGATAAGTGGAATTTCATGACAAAGTCAGTACCTAATCTCAGACAAGATTTCTGGCCCAAAACACACTTCTCCCTCCCTCCCTCCGCTAGTCACTGGCTGGACATAAGCAGGAACCTACCAGAGGAAAAGGTTTCATATGCAGGGCTGCATGTATTTTATTTTATTTTTTTGCAAGTTTGGAAAAAGTGCAGGATTTAGGAGCAGGGTCAGAAATCAGCACTCTGAGATCTCACCTTTCATTTGGGAAAAAAAGAGAGAGAGAAAGACGAATGAGTTTCAAGTGTCCCTGTTGGGACGATTTATGAGCCCACATTCCTACCGCACACACTGCACAACACACGAAGTGTCTCTGCGCCGATCGGGAGCCGCGTGCTGGCAAGCCACGACGCTCCGAACGTCGGAATGGCAGAAAACGTGTCACGGATCACAATGGATAATGGCGGACGTGTGGAAAATACCAGCAAGCACGAGATGAGCACGAGGAGGGTGCATGTGGGGAGCATGAAGAACAGTCACGTACACAATGGCGGGGTCTTGGGTGAGGCTTGAGGGGTGTCACCCCTTGCCATATATGGGGTGGAAAGTTTCAAAAGTTTTCCCCTGTTGGGACCAGAGTTATGCTAATGTGGTTAATGTTTAAACATGTTGTGGAAACCTAATAAAAGGGGGTGCTCGCAAGGAGTCGAGGTCGCCTTCCCGTAAACATCATCCTGTCCTAGGGTCTCGTTGTTTCATCATCCCCGCATGTCCCCCCAAAGACAATCATGGCCTTTTGGCCTGAAACTCAGGGAATTACTTGATGGGGCAAATTTCACCTTTTGATCTGGACACGTAAAGCTAGACCTATGTTACAAGAGGTGGTAAAAATATCTAGCAGGAACTGAAGAACCTGCCTGGTTATGTTAATGACGATAGCTGAGATATACCGCTGAAGATTAAGAGATATATGCAGCTATCTAGTGGGGTCATATTTCACTGTAGTGCTGACAAGCACTCATTTAGTTTTAGCATACTTCTAACCTTGAAATGAAAAGCTATTTTTAAGTGCTGGTGGAACCCGAATTAATTCCTGAAGACCTCCAATTCACTGATATTTTTAAAAATAAAAATAATAATAATAAATGTTATCGAAACAGGCATGCAATTTATAGCACAATTCAGAAGGAAAGCTTCTCTTGCAGAGTAGCACTGTTCAGACACTCTCCGAATGTGTGCACAGGTGGGGAGTGGGATTGCGACAACTCATGGTCACTAGCCTTGCTTCCATCCTGTACACTCATTGTCCTCAGCAGGAAAGAGCATGCATGTGCACCAGTTGCATAGACATATGCTCTGGGAACCTCTCAATGATCAGTATATTGCAGGAGGGAATCCAGCACATACCGGAACTTCAGATTTGTGCACTTGATGTGGATTAAAGGGCTCTGTCACTCTAGTGCAACAAATCCACTTGGATTTTTTGAGGTTTGGAAAGTGACGAGGATCAGCACTGAAAAGTGCGGGGGTGAGCAAATGACTAGCAGGAAGATGTGTATACAAATCAGGATGGATTCAGAATGAAAGCTCATTCCTGGATAATTGCCCCGCAAACAAATGAGAATGGATGCTCATATACCCTCCAACGTAGAGGCATTTTCATCTGGGGAATGTTGGAGGTAACCAACTCCCCTCTTTCCCCTCTCCCCTCGGCTCAGCGGCCTGTGTCATGTTGCTGATGTCATAGCTGGTGTTGCTGCCCTGTGAGTAGTTCCTCAGCTTCCTGCTGTTCAGGTTGCCTCCAACTCCTGCTCCTGCTCCAAGGATCGTGTCCAAGACCCACCCAAGAGGCAGTGCCACTGCCACCAGGGCATCTGCTTCCTCCTCCTGCTCTTCCTCCTCTGCCACTGCCAGCACTTTGGTTGCCATTTTCCCCACCTCCCATTCTTTCCTCCCTCAGGAGCCCAGAAGTGTCCAGGGCAACACGGAGGGGGAAACGGAAGTTCCTTTCTTGCCAGCCTTCCCTCCCACTCTAGGAATGGCAGCTCCGTTGCTGCTGTTAAGCATTGTGGAGCCAAGTGACAGGGACCTCTCAGCTGCTCTGGGGGTATTGTTGGGAACTTCTGGAACTTTCTGTGAGAGCATGAGAAGCCATGATGGCTAGCGGGTTCTGGGGACGGTCCTGGCAAAATCGGGGCAGTTGGAGGGTACGTGCTCAATAAAGACAGGATATATAATCTCACTTCTATGTAAGCTTTGTGCAAGCAATTTGGGATGAAGGTTCAATGAACAGGTTGTCTGGAGAGGTCCTCTGTCTGTGTGATCACATCTCGGATAGACAGGGCTTGTGATCACATGTTGTGCGAGATTTTGCTTCTGCTTCTGTTGGAAGGAGTAAGCTGTGTAATAATGGACCGTTCAAAGAGCCAAAGTAGTCACCACAAAATTAGCAATCAGGCCATGTGGGTTTTTTAAAAAATAAAATAAAAAATAGGCATTCCCTCTGTTGTCATGAGGAGGTGATCCAATGAAAATCCTTCTCCCTGCATGACAGTTAGGATTGGTATAATGCATCTCCCCACTTCTCATGCAGTGGTCCTGATAAAAACTGGCCTTCCCTATACTTTGTATTAAATTTTTTTTTTTTTAAAGATTCCGTGCCGTCATTAAAGTAAAATATAGCTGGCCTCATGGAGCAACATTTGGAAAGATTGCTTGAGTGCGTCGGTATCTTTACCATCAGCTAGAATGTCAGCTCCAGCTGCGGCTCAATCTACTACTTTCCTAGGGAGACAAAAGCCTGTAATAAGGACCCCCAGGGCCCAGAAGGAATTGCCATATAAACCACTCCCCACCCCCCACCTGTTCCATTCCACCACCTGTAACATTCTGTAATTGTGGGTGGGTTTTAATGGTAAGCTGCTTTGGGTGCCAGCCTTGGTTGAAAAGAGAGGTGTAATAAAAAAAATTACAAGCCAACGAACCAAATGCATAAATAGAGACACACTGTAATCTTTTCATGGAGAGACAATCTCCTTGGAGGACAGCAGCCCACCTGGGTTGTCCTGGCTTTGGGCAGTTGTTTGTGAAATGCATTCCCTGTGTCCAGTTTGGAGTGGGCCAGAGCATGCCAGGAGGAGCCATTAAAACAGGGAAAGACCTGTAGTCTTCCAGATGTTGCACCCATCTTCCCAGATGGCTGCCCATCCCAGGGGTTGGAGTCCAATAACATCTGGAAGGGTGCACAGGTACCCCAACCCTGCATGAAAAGAGAGCAGGGGATACCTATAGGCCAAGTTTGCCTTCAGTAGCACTTTCGCACCACGTCCCACAGGATTCACCTCAAGGCCTTAAATCAGGGTCACCTTCCATTTCAGCCCCTTTGTTGCCTGATATCTTCCTCTTTCTCTTGGTTCCAGTTTACTGCCCTGCTCTCAGATCTGACCAGCAGGCTGGGATTGGCTAATGTTCAGAGCCTTAGGGCAGAATAAAGGAACTCCTACATTTTTTGTTCATTGTTCGTTCTGAAGGAGATAAGAAGCACATCTATTTCTGTCAGGGAGTTCTGATGGAGCCCTGAGCTGGCTACTATTTTGCCTCAGGTGTACCTACGTGCAAAACTGTGAGAGAAAAAGCTGAAGAGAGGCCCTTATCTCGGCCTCTTTGGCTGCAGATGGCAAGAGGTCTTCCCCAGATATGTTGGGTATTTGAGGCTGTCTGAGGTAATTTTTTACCGTGACCATCTAGTGTCTCTGCAAGGAGAATCTCTGTAGATCCCAGTATCTATCTATCTATCTATCTATCTATCTATCTATCTATCTACACGCACACACACACACACACACACACACACACACACACACACACTGTCTCATATTCTTTCATTAGCATATCTAAATGTTTGGATACTGAAGAAATGCCTGAAATGGTGGCAAATTATTGTGCCAACAAGGAAACAAATGAAGAGCACCTGAAAAATTTCTGGATTGCGGGGACTATCCATATAAGTCTTGTCATACAATTGCATAATCTCTGAGTGTGTAGCACCATTTTGGATACACACACACACACACACACACACACACACACACACACACACAAACACGAAAAGAGATGGCACACTGCCTTTGTAAGATATCATTATTCCTGGAATTCCCCTGGGCAAAAGAAGGATAAAAGGTCCTTCTAATGGTGTGTTGCGAAAGCCTAAGACTCAAATCTACAAAGAACTGGTTGGATCCAGCTGACCTACTCATTCTTCAAAGCACCCAAAACCTTGCCCCCTCCCCCCCCTTCCTGCTATTCTACCATTTATGTTGTTTTATGGCTGTGGTGGTGGAGGAATGTAGTAACGATATTCCATTTACAATACCTACCGCTACAGATAGATAGCAAAATTAGATTTATTTATCTTAAAAAAAAATGAAACCTAAGTTCACCTGCCACCCGCCTGGAAAAGCTGAACTTTGCTGTGTTTTAACATATTCTGGGGACTTGCTTTATGCCCAGTATCCATGGGAAATAGATTATTTAGTGGTGAGAAGAGCCCTCTCTGGGGTGATACCAGAATTGTGGAAAAGCTTTCCACATGCCGTCAAACCTTTTCTATCACATCCATTTTTGTGTGTGTATGTGTGTAAAGTGCTTGTTCCTGGATTTTTGCCACTAAGATTCTAAGCCAGGGGTCAGCAAACTTTTTCAGCAGAGTGAATGTTTTCAGTCCACTGTCCCTCAGACCTTGTGGGGGGCTGGTCTGTCTATCTATCTATCTATCTATCTATCTATCTATCTATCTATCGGGGGGATGAACGAATTCCTATGCCCCACAAATAACCCAGAGATGCATGTTAAATAAAAGGGCACATTCTACTCACGTAAAAACACGCTGATTCCCAGACCGTCCACGAGCCAGATTTAGAAGGCGATTGGGCCGGATCTGGCCCCTGGGCCTTAGTTTGCCTACCCATGTTCTAAGCCAGTGATGGCTAACCTTGACACCCCAGATGTTTTGGAACTACAACTCCCATCATCCCTAGCTAACAGGATCAGTGGTCAGGGATGATGGGAGTTGTAGTCCCAAAACATCTGGAGTGTCAAGGTTAGCCATCACTGTTCTAAGCCATCAATTTTCTGGCATTGCTCTCCTCCTGGTTTGTGGCTTTGGCCTTGTCGATAGAGACCTTTAAGGTCCTCTTTGCTCCTGAGATTGCTTGTACAGGCTGCATATACGCTCTGAGATCCAGGCAAACTGAGGCACATTTAAGTCATTGATTCCAGTTGTTGGTGGGGAGATTATTTAAGCATAAAAGGTTCTGAGTTTGGCAGGATGGTGCCTTTTGTTTTTGTGGATGTTATTGTTTAACTTGGGTTCTTTGAGGCAATTGAAACAGAAAGTTGAGGCAACGGAAACAGAAAACTGTTTAGGTATGCAACTGTTGCAGCAAGAGTTTTACTAGCACAGAGATGGAAACAACAAGACTTACCAACGATCCAGGACTGGCAGACAAAGATGGTGGAATATGCTGAGTTGGCAAAATCAACTGGGAAAACCCGAAACCAGCGGGACCAAACGTTTCATAAAGACTGGAATAAGTTTATAGAGTATTTGAAAGATAATTGTAAACATTAACAACACTGACAACACTGATTTAAAGCTTGATAGTTTATAGAAAGCACCGATTTGCAATTAACATAATTCTGTGATTATCAGAATTGAATAGAGAGTAAAGAGGGGAAATATGAAATGGGAGGGAGGGGCGTTGGGAGGGAGGGGCGTTGAGCGGTTGCGAGAGCAGAATATAATGTGAAAAATTTGAGTATATTTATATAAAATGGAAACTTAATAAAAATGATTTTAAAAAATGAAACAGAAAGTTTTAGAAACTAATGGTGTATATATACTTATGTATATAAGTTTTTAGGGACCAGGTGACGCTGTGGGTTAAACCACAGGCTTGCTGATCAGAAGGTCAGCGGTTTGAATCCCTGCGATGGGGTGAGCTCCCGTTGCTCGGTCCCAGCTCCTGCCCACCTAGCAGTTCGAAAGCATGTTAAAGTGCAAGTAGATAAATAGGGACCGCTCCAGCGGGAAGGTAAACGGCATTTCCGTGCGCTGCTCTGGTTCACCAGAAGCAGCTTTGTCATGCTGGCCACATGACCCGGAGGCTGTCTTCGGACAAACGCCGGCTCCCTCGGCCTTTAGAGCGAGATGAGCACGCAACCCCAGAGTCGGACACGACTGGACCTGATGGTCAGGGGTCCCTTTACCTTTATATAAGTTTTTATTGTAATTATTTCTATGTTTTCAACATATTTTATATGTGTATACAGTTTTAATTCTATTAATGTTTAAATGTTTTTAAATTATTGTTTCTTCTATGTTTTTAGCAATTCTTGTTTTTATCTGTAAGCCGCCTCGAGTCCCATCAGAGGAAGAGGCAGGGTATAAGTAAATAAATGACAGTGATAATAATATAACTCTCCCTATAGTGTCCCTTTTGTCCCCTTCTCCAGCTGTTTTGAGTGCTACCTCAAAGGTATCAATTGCAGCACTGAGAAGCAGGGCCTTTACATTGGTTGCCCCAAAGTGGTAGAATAAATGGAGTTTCATCTTTCCCACTCTCTATTAGCATTCTGGAGGCTGCAAAAAACAACAACACCCCCCTTTTTTGGTCTTTCATTTGGTACTGTTTTCTTTTTAAATAATTGTGTCCCCCTCCCCACCAGTAATACACTCTTGAGCATACAGAAAGGTGGTTATCAAGGGACTTTAATAAATAAATCATAATAAATCCACACATCTCTCTGTACACATTGCTCTCATTTTCATAAAGGGATTCCAGTTATAAAATCTGGGGACAGGGGAGGTGTTACAAACTATGGGATTTCTCCAGCTATATAATACAAGCGGATGGAATTGCATCTGTCTGCTTGGTGTGTGTGTGTGTGTGTGTGTGTGTGTGTGTGTGTGTCCCCATCTCCTAAAGCCATGCTCCTGGTCTGATTAATTATCAGGGCCGGAAAGCCAGAGTAAAACCTTGTTGCTGGTGCCAGAAGTCAGCTGCCCTTGATCGGCTGCCCAGAGGACACCACATGCTAAACTGTTCTGGTCCCTGCCGGATTTAGGATTGGGGCAGAGGAGGAGAGTGTGGGCCCTGGACAAGATGCAAGGGAGACCATCTTAGGCTCAGAATGAGTTACAGCCAGCACATGAATAGCACAATGCTGTTCCTCCCTCAAGGTTATTCCAAGTCCCCACTCCCTGAGAAGGACTGCATTAGCTTTTTCTTTTTCTAGAAGCCATATTCTATCCAATTGCTCACTAAGAACTAATGTTAAAAAAAATACATTTTAATAAATGAGGCCATCTGTATTTTATGTTCTGGCTGCCCTGCGGAGATTCCCTACCCCTCCCCGCAAAAATTCTGCTGACAAACCTGGAACAGAGTCCAAGGGAGCAAAAGAAACGAAAATTCGTACCCCTGGGTTCTCCTTGGTTCTACATCGAAAACACACACACACACACACACACACACACACCCTGTTCAAGCAGCTATATATCTCTGCCATCCTCATTTAAGTTACATTTAATAATTACATTTCTGAATGTAGTAAATTATTAGACCAAGAAAGGGAAATCGAGGATTCCTGGGTTATCATAGAATTTAGTGGATTAGATTGTAAGGGGGAGGTTTATTTAATTAATGCATGGATTTATTTTTTTAATTTGTGCCAGGGCAGATTAATAAACACATGTGGAATGATCCCAAGTATCCTATTGAGTCCATCGGTGCTTACTTCCGAGGAATTGTGCTTAGGGTTGCAGTCTTTAAAAGCAACGCAACTTTAAAAGAGCATTGCTCTGATTTAGGAGCGGTTTCCGCATTCAGATATATCACTTTATTCCTCTCAGAAAAGTTTGTTAAGAGGTTCTGAGCTATTCCACAGCAGGGCTGGGCTGATTTCAGGCTTGATGAGGTTGCTTTGTTTTTCGTTTTACTAGAACCACAAGATCTACCCAAGGGAACCAGGTGCAAAGGACATACAGCTAGAATGAAACAACTGGGTTCTTCCCTGAGCACATTCTGAACACAGGGACTTGTACCGGGACTGAGCTCACAGTATTTTCACACAGAAACCCACTCCTTGTTAGCATTCTTCATTTCAACAGCCTAATTTTGATGGGAAATGTTGTTTCGTTGCTGGTATTTGGGGGGGGGGAAACAAATGGAGTCAAACCCCCCTTCCTGATCTACTGCAACTCATCAAGAGATGTACTAGTAGATCCTTATCTACCGTCTGCCTACCTCTTATAGCAGCATGAAAGCGCACCTGTAGTATTTGATCCGCAATTCCGGCCACGACATGCAAATTATTGCTTTAGGTCGCAGCGATCAAATGGAACATTGCAGACCTAATATCTTCTGCTGTCTTCCAGTTAAAGAAATCTTACTTGAATTAATGCTCTTTGATTGACTGATAACGATTGACTCAGTATGAGGGCAGAGTGTTGGATTGTGACCGGAAAGACCCCAGAATCAAACCCTTGCCCAGCTATGAATTCTCCTTCAGCACAGCCTACATCGCAGGGAAGTCGTGAGGATTAAAGCGGGGGACAGACTCTAGGGCAGGGGTCAGCAAACTTTTTCAGCAGAACTTTTTCCACTGTCCCTCAGACCTTGTGGGGTGCCCAGACTATATTTTGAAGGGAAAATATGAACGAATTCCTATGCCCCACAAATAACCCAGAGATGCATTTTAAATAAAAGGACACATTCTACTCATGTAAAAACACGCTGATTCCTGGACCGTCCGTGGGCCGGATTAAGGCGATTGGGCAGGATCCGGGCCCCGGGCCTTAGTTTGCCTACCCATGCTCTAGGGTCTAACCTGAACCTTTGGGAGCACTGGCAGGATACAAATGAAATAAACAAAGTAAGCAAGGAGGGCTGCAATCTTATACTGTACCTGGGAGTAAGCACCATTGAACTCATGTTTTTCGGTGGAATCAGCTCATGCACTCAACTACAAATCTGTACCATAAGCCATTGCAGAAGGTTGATATGCATGCCAGTTTGAATGGACAGAAATTAAAGACTTGACTGGCACGGGCGCCCTGCGACTTAATCAGGAACGTGTCTCCTGCCCCTGTACGAACAAGTGGCACAAACAAGCCACAGAATGGCGTGTTGTACTGTGATAATGGTTTGTTGTACTGAGATAATGGTTTGTTTGTTTCACGAGCTTGCGTGAGGCAACAAGTCATATTAGGATCTGGTTGCGCTGCTGTGGCAGCCACAAGAATGGGGGGAAGCGACACAGGAGTGGGAGGCACATTCTCAACTTAGCCAATCTTTAAGAGAAACGATGGTTTAGCATGATATGCAAACCAGCTCACCATCTTCCTTTCCTTGAAGCTATTCAAGGCAGCATAACAGTACTTGAATCCAAAGGATCTTGTGTGTGTGTGTGTGTGTGTGTGTGTGTGTGTGTGTGTGCACGTGGTAGCACACATAATTTTACAATTTCAATGTAAGTATGGGGTTTAGTCCCTACCACAAATCCTCACCCAAATTAATACAGATTAAGCTCACTTCCCCATGTAGACAAACCCTGAGTTGAACTTTAAAGCCACTTTTTAATCTGTAATTAATCCAGGGGAGCGGAAAGCAAACACACAACCCTGTTTTGCTGAAAGTTTTAAGTTGCCTCTGGATACATTATTAATGCTTTGGGAAGCCGCTCATTTCAAGGTCAGGATAGGATGAAGGAGCCGTCTTCCGGCAACTAGAGAAAGATTTGGGCTGTGGTGGCGGGGTGCACCTGACGGGTGTGCAGGGAAGGGGGGAGGCCACCGGCAAAGCCGCGCAGCTCCCCCACTCGCTGGGGTGCCCCTGAGAGGCCGGCGCCCTGGCGCAACGAGGCAGTAAACCAAATGGGAAAGACGGCTCTGGGGCCTGGCCCCCTCAAATATTTTGTTGGGGAACCAAAGACATCTCAGCCCCTAGGAAAGTGAATAAAAAGCTAGTGGTAGCTGTTTTTACAGAGTGGCTTGGGAGACGACACATGTCTTCTTATATTGTAGTGCGCAACATACGCATATTTTATATGTCCCACTACTGGGTCCAGTCAGACTGTCATGCTATACAAATCTGCAAAACCAGTGAACAGACAGGGATGATAGCAGAATAAATGAACACAACCACTTGCAGCAATACCTTACCATATTTAACCATGTGAAGGACTGATTTTCATTCGCAAGCCAAAGTTATGGAGGGAGTTTCTCAGGTGAGTATACCACTGGGGAACTAAAGAATCCACATATAACAAATACTCTGAAGACACACCTACTCTTTCTGTTCCCCAAAGCACATACATTTTCTTGATGGGAAAAAACATGTATTGACATTGAGGGTGTTGGGTGCCCCTTGAGCCTGCCCTTTGCCTCACACACCATCTGAGAGACCCATCAAGTGTTCAGCCTCATGCTGAATTGCTGATAACCATGGAGCTGCCAGCCAGCTAAGAGTTTCTCATGCGCTGTGATTGTCAGTCACTAGTCACAGCAAGGAAACCAGAAGCTCTCTGCTTCTGGCAAAGGAGCTACTCAGAACTGAACTGGTTCTCCCCCCCTTTCCCTCCAAAATTTTACAAGTGAGAATAAGGGCACACTTGTAACACCCCGATTCTTAACTACCCTCTGCTCCTCTGCATTCTCTCCCTTGCCCAATTACACTTTGCTGAAGCAAGAGGGTGCTTGTCCTTCTGGTTAAAGATATGCTAGGAAAACACACAACTGATTTGCAGTGTGTTACCAGCAGTTCAGCTGCAGTGTGTGAAATGTCACTGTGCAGTCCTTACGTTTTCTTGCACGTATTCCTAAGAGCAAGATGCAACCACCCAGTGCTTTTTTTCTGGGGGTCCGCAGGTGTACGCATAACCCTAGATTTTTTGTGAATCTTTGTAAAGGTAAAGGGACCCCTGACTGTTAGGTCCAGTCGCAGACGACTCTGGGGATGCGGCGCTCATCTCGCTTTATTGGCTGAGGGAGCCGGCGTACAGCTTCCAGGTCATGTGGCCAGCATGACTAAGCCGCTTCTGGCGAACCAGAGCAGCGCACGGAAACACCGTTTACCTTCCCGCCGGAGCAGTACCTATTTATCTACTTGCACTTTGACAGGAGGTTGACAGGAGCAGGGACCAAGCAACGGGAGCTCACCCCGTCGCGGGGATTCGAACCGCCGACCTTCTGATCGGCAAGCCCTAGGCTCTGTGGTTTAACCCACAGCGCCACCCCCATCCCATTGTGAATCTTTGTACTTTTGTCCATTTACTGTATTTATTTCCCCCCAATTTGAATTATAAAATTGTGATTTTCTTGAGTCAAAATGAGAGTACCCCTAAACATTTATTTTTTTAAGAAAAAAAAGTACTGCATCTACCCATCACTCAAAGGTTTCACTTCTAGAGATGACGATGAAAGAGTTGAAACTCAAAGAGTAACTGACCTTACACTCCACACTTATGGCATTCTTACAAAGTATCCTCAAAGACAAAAGCAGGGACAGGGACCTACAAGGGACCAGAATACTGTGACAGTCCCTGGTAAGCAGGAACATATGAAGTGCCTGCTTGTTCTTCTCCATCTAATTTAAAAGGTGAAACTCTAGGAATGTAGTACTCAGCACGTGGTTGCTTATTTTCCTTAAGCTACAACACACACAATTCAGCATATAATATCTCACAAAGTGAAATTCCATACACCAACACATCATGCAAACAGAACATATCAAGAGAAATTAAAGTCCAATATAGGCAATAACCACAATATGGTATGCTTATTCCAACGTTCCTTGTATGTAGATATAAACTGAATTTATTTTGTTCCATGTTTCCGTCCTACAAGTATATGAGTATGCACGGCTGACGAAGCCTGGTTGGGCGAAACAAGGTATTATCCCGGAATCCTTGTCGTGCCATACCTTCAAGTTTTCCATCTGATCTGATATCTACATACAAGGAATGCTAGAATCCGCAAAGCAGCAATACGTGGAACATCATAAGATAAGCATACCATATTGTGGTTATTGCCAATATGCCAATATAGGAACCGAATGGACTTTATCTCCTGACCATCCATTGGACTTCAATTTCTCTTGATATGTTCTGTTTGCATGATCTGTTGATCTATGGAATTACACGTTGTGAGATATTATATGTTGAATTGTGTTTGAAATAGAAGTTACATAGTCAAAAACAGCCTGTTACATTGTGTGTGTTGTTACCAGGATTGTATTTACATAACCTAAGGTTTAGTAGTATTTTCCTTAAGCTACATCAAACTCTCATACTTGCAAGCAACTGGATGTGTTGTGCCCGATTTATTTGCCTATTCTCTGTCTGTGATCCTTTGCAACCTTGAGTCTGAGGATTTTAAGAGCCAGAGAGGTGATAACAGAGCAGGGATGCTCATTTTTCTTTCATACTGGCTTCGCCAAATCAAACTAGATTACAATCAGGGCTATTGCTGCTTGAACAATTAACATTATATTTGTATAAATCTATACAAGTAAAAATAATCCTTCTGGTACAGAAAGGATACTTGCTTTGATTTTCGATCGTATTGCATGGCGTATAGATTGTGTAAAAGGCATCTTCTTAGATTCTCAAAGATTAGAAGATGTGATACGCAAGTGGGGGGATGCTTCTTTTACGATAGTGTTTGCCATCTATAATTTCGATAACGACTTGGTTTTAAAATAGTACATACTTTAAAATCTGCAGCCTGATGAATTGGGCATCTTTTTAGTCAATTAAAAGTGTAACTTCATTAACCCATTACATGTTGCGGATGCTAATTATTACCTTTCAGGGCAGCAGGGTCAAGAGCTGTAGAAACTGGATATACGCCTGCGTGTGTTTTATTTTATGCACTTGTGCCTTGCACAATTTTCAAACGAAATGCACAGCAGCCAATGAATCAAACGCAATCTGCGACAAGACCCACAGATACGAAACTATAAATGCACTTCAAATAACTAACATTTTTTAAAAAATCATTAGTTAACAAATCAAAATGTCACGACAATATTTAAAATGTACGGCACAGTCCCTGCTCCTAACATCAAACCAGCGCACCGCTTTAATGAACTGATGACAAGCTGTATTTTTGTGTTTCTGTTGTTTTCAGCAATTACATTACTTTGTTGGGTCTTATTGGTTTGAAAGCTGTCTCAGCTGGTAAGGTAACATTTTGTCAAGTCAGTCAATAAAATGTTGCTCCACGGTGCCCTGATGTAAGTCCAGCCACTCTTGCATAGACACAGGTAATGTGAGCTGGACAATAACATATACAGTCAACAGGAATTTCCAGGATTGTGGCAGCAATTTGCAAATTTCTGGCTGTAGAATCCATTATTAGTCAATGGTCACTGGTTTTTGTTTTGTTTTTTGTTTTAACAATATTATGTTTTTAAATGTTTAAAAATCTTCTGGAAAGTGCAGGCTAAAGAATAAATATATAACAATGCCAATGCATTTATGGAACTGGTTCAGTTCAAAACTTGCCTCATGACTTGCCTCATTACAGATGGGTGGGGTACAGAGCTGGATTTAGGTTTGATGAGGCCCTAAGCTACTGAAGGTAATGGGGCCCTTTATATGCCTAGCTGTCCTTTGTCAACAACAAATTGTCACTGTTTTTTGTGTTGAATATATGCTATATGGTACCGGTAATTTATGGACCCATTACTTACATCATAGGAGCCTACACAACACAAAACACTGTTGCTGTATGTAGGCTTTATTTTATTTGTTTTTTAAATCATATTTTGGAAATGTACATCCCGTTTCTTTTCCTTTAATTTTTTTGGGGGCCCCTCAAGAGAGTGGGGCCCTAAGCTATAGCTTGTTCAGCTTATACGTAAATCCGGCACTGGTGTGGTATAACAACAAAAACAACTTTCTCAACCTTCACACCATTTGTGCATGTTAATTTATCTGCATGAGTGACCACAGCATTAGAAAACACAATTTCTCTTAAGGAGAGGGACAACACTGTACTTCCCCTAGGAACTAAAAAGGTTGCAATTAACCGAAAAGGTGGAGAACTTCACACATTTTAAAAATTACATGAAGAAACCTGGCAGTGATTGTTACTTTTAGGTCCCATGCTATTTATTAGTCTGTTCTGAGTTATATTTATTTAACACCTGATTGGAAATAATAAATGATATAATTATATTTGTATTTTTTGCAAGCTTCACTTTACTTTTATTAAGAGAGTTTTTGGATTTGATATCCCACTTTATCACTACCCGAAGGAGTCTCAAAGCGGCTATCATTCTCCTTTCCCTTCCTCCCCCACAACAAACACTCTGTGAGGTGAGTGGGGCTGAGAGACTTCAGAGAAGTGTGACTAGCCCAAGGTCACCCAGCAGCTGCATGTGGAGGAGCGGAGACGCGAACCCGGTTCCCTAGATTACGAGTCTACCGCTCTTAACCACTACACCGCACTGGCACACTTACGTATAAGCTGAACCACACTAAAACCAGTGATCAGTACAAATAAATGTGTACAATGTATTATTGCAATTTTATCACACTCTTCCTCCAAGGAGCTTAAAGGTAAAGGGATCCCTGACCATTAAGTCCAGTCGCAGACAACTCTGGGGTTGCGGCGCTCATCTCGCTTTATTGGCCGAGGGAGCTGGAGTACAGCTTCCGGGTCATATGGCCAGCATGACTAAGCCGCTTCTGGTGAACCAGAGCAGCGCATGGAAACGCTGTTTACCTTCCCGCCGGAGCAGCACCTATTTATCTACTTGCATTTTGATGCACTTAGGGTGGCATATATGGCTTTACTGATGAGAATATAAGATGAGCCAAGGATTGCTCTAGTCCAGCACTTGGTTTCTCACAGTGACCAATCAGATGCTCCTAGGAAGGCCACAAGCAGGATATAATTCCAACAGACCCTCCCCCTGAAGTTGTCACCCAGAAATTGGTATTCTTTGAACCTTGAGTTTCCACACATCTGTCACGATCCTCACTTTATGATTGCAGTAACCCTGTGAGAGGTGTGTTGAGCAATTGTCCCAGTGATCATTCCTTCTTATTTGAAAGGGGATTAAAACTCAGGTCACTCTGGTCCTAGTCCAATACACCGAACAACTACACCACACTGGTATTGGGGTTTTGTAGATCTACTGTCTGTGACTACTTCTGTGTAGACAAAATATATATTGGGTGACGCATATCATAAGAATCAGATGGTTGGAAGCAGACACTAACCTCTTGAATTCCACTGAATACTGTAATCTACCCATTGGCCTCCAACTGTGAAGTCTGACTTCTGCCGAAACACCAAGAAGTCTTGTGGATTGCCATACTGTCCAACTTTTTCACATCAAACAGTGGGGCATCTTCCAGGATGCACTCCTGGGCGAGTCACTTGACCCATGCTGCGATGTCACCCCCCCAAAAAAAGTTTTTTTTTTGGGGGGGGTGAGATCGCGGCATGTGAGCTTGCAAGATTGCAGCACCCAAAATGGCTGCCGTGATCTCGTGCAAAAATAAAATAATATTGGGATGCCGTTTCTTCCAGGACACTTGGTGGGTATGGATTCCTAATGAACCAATTGATTACCGGGAAGCCAGGCAGGCCCAAGATATTTTGCTGCCTGTGGTGAAGTACAAGATGGTGGTTCACATTCCATAGACAGAAGCCAGCTGGACTAGCTCTTGAACCTTACTTCAACACTGGTAACAGGAGAGCACACCTGAGGGCAGTAAGCTCACCTAGAGGATGTAGGGCAGGCTACATGGCATGCACAGTTCTAACCACCAATACCTTGCTGCCGCTTTCCAGCAGCTGCTACCTGAAGCAGCTGCTTCACTCTGCCTAACGGTAGGGCTGGGCCTGATGGAAGCAATGCAGTCTATCCTCAGAGGGTCTGGGATGGAGGCCTATTTTATAAACTTTAGGCTGAGCAATCATAGGCTCAAATGTTCCTCTTTCTGTGGCATTCCTTGGAGAACCTCAATGGGAGCATCAAAATGTCGCTCAATACAGGGCAATCCAATCTCTTAACCAAATGAATTAATATCTACCTTCCAGCACTTCATAGACGAAACCTTCATAACCAAACCAAAGTGTACAAGAAAAGAAAACACGCTTGAGCAGGCATTTAGCATGCAAATAAATTCAGAGGACTAAACAAGTAAACCAAACCACTTGGAGATGGAAGGTTAAAAAAAACACCCTCCAACCCTCCGGAGCTCCAGGGTGGATAAAAATCAATGATTTTTTAAAAAAAATAAAAAAAATCGGATTTTTTTGATTTAAATCGGATTTTTTTGATTTAAATCGGATTTTTTTGATTTAAATCGGATTTTTAAAATAAAATGCTTTTGGAGGAAAAATCTTTCTAAATATAGTCTTCTATTTAAGTTACATTGTAGTCCAAAGGCTATTCATCAGGAAATAAGGATTTGTTTTAAGTTTATCAAGTGTGCTAAAACTCAGTCTAAGTTTTTTTAAAAAAATGTTTAACCACATCAGTTAACAAACATGGATACATATGCTATCATGTTATTGTTTTAGTTAAATAATTTGTTTAAATGGTTATTAAGGAAATGATTATTTTTCTCCTTCCAATAAAGTACAGCAGAAAAGTTGTCCAAATATAAACAGTTAACTTATTAAACCTCACCATAATTTCATAATTATCTGTCTATGTATTCCTAGTAGTATAACCAAATCAGTAATTTTTGATGTAACTGTAAAAACTACTCTGAACATTTATTATTCCAAAAATGAAACCTTCATATGGTTGTAAATATTAAGATTATACCAGCAAGAAGGAGTCTTTCTGTAAAAAAATATTTAAATCAAGTCTTACTGACTAGTGATTTAAATCAAGCCTTACTGACTAGTGATTTAAATCGTGATTTAAATCAATTTGATTTAAATCAAATCCACCCTGCGGAGCTCCATCCCATTTGATTTTGGGGAATAAATTCCCCTTGACTTCTGATATGACAATCAAATTCACCAGCCACTGTTGACCTGAAGCAGTGACAAACCCAATTAAAATTGACGTCCACCATCTAGAATATAAATAATAATAAATTTTTATTTATACCCCACCCTTCCTGGTACAAAAACCGGGCTCAGGGCGGCTAACAACAAATACAAAACAAAGATTAAAAACAACTTTAAAAACAGCATAAAAAACAAACATCAGTGGGATCACCAGGGCTAACTGGCCAAGTTAGTCTTGCTAGGCCAGTAGGGAGACCAGGGAAGAATTTTAATGTGGGGACCCAGAAGGGTTTCTTCAGAAAAATGGGAAGGGGAAAAAGGAATAGGGGATCAGGCTAGATTGAAGGCCAGGTGGAATAACTCTGTCTTACAGGCCCTGCGGAAGGAGGTCAGGTCCCGCCACATAGCAGTCACATAACATTTTACCTCTATGAGCCCGACAGGGAAGTGGCTGTCCTGCCCCTAGCCTCTAGCCACAGGAATAAATCCAGCATGACTTCGCCTCAGACCTCAACCCTTTTCTCTGTACTCATAGATAGAGGTCAGCATCAAGGTCATTGGTCTGGGTCTGAATAAGGTAGAGATAAGGTCAGGGTATAAACGCTGACTCCCAGTGGTGTCCATTTAAACTTTTATTTCTTGCAATCGTCTGTTACCCCCACTCAGATAACATCATAAATATGTTATACAACTGGAGCACCAGAATCATCTCAATATAAAAACAGATTTTTTTAAAAACCAAAACTAACAGGCAACTAAATAAGCGTTCAGTTCACAGAAGAAGAAAAACAGACGCCAGTGTCATAGTGAGAACATTTCATAGCTGGGGTATCGCGACAGAAAAAGCCCTTTCTATGAGCATCACTTCAGAAATTGTGCGAATTTGGCCAAGGGTGTCTGTGGGTGGTCTTAATAGTCAGACAGGTTCCTGAAGAAGGCAGTATTTTGGCTACCAAGGCTAAGCTGGCGAGGACTTTAAAGGAAAGAAGCAAGACCTTGCGTTGGGCTCAGAAACAGACCATTAGCCAGACTGGCAAGGAGTCAAGTCTGGCAAAATGTCACCCATTTGTTTGCTAGATTTTGTACTAATTGAAATTCCCAAGCAGTCTAGTCTGTAAGAGCATCTCCAAAAGTGCATTTCAACAGTCCTTTTTAATAAGAGTCTGCATCTCTCTCATTTGTCAACGGAAGAGACGAGTATTCCCATTTTACAGAGCAAAATGCTGAGCTGGCAGGTTGTCAGCTGTCCTGACTGAGTAGGTATTTGCAATCTGGATTTGACCGCAGCATATTGTCTTTTAAACAGCACTGCCTACCTATAGCCGTTGGCCACCTTGCCTGCCTTCTCTTTGTACCATATCTGTCAATCTATATCCAGACACTGATCCATCCCTCCCAGCCACTCATCTCTAAACTTCATATCCCCATTCTGCCTCCTTCTTCCCCCCATGCATCTGTCTAGCCTCCCGTGTTCTCTGTCTTCCGGGGTTGAAACCAGAATATTATACTGATACTAGAAGTATAGTAGCAAATCTGAGGTGGTTGTTTTTCCTGCTTGTACATATTGTCTTACTCCCTTTCTGTTCCTTCTATCCACTTGGATTGCCGCTGTCTCTCCATTTCCTCTCACATTCTATTGACAAACTGTTTTATAACTTATTTTCTTCCGAGGGTGACTGGGCATCTGTAGGGTCCATTAGGGCAAATACCAAGAGACGACTGACTGCAACCTGCTGCAAACCCTTTTGCAATCATCCAATGCCTCTGAGTTCCCACCCTGGGCATCTGTTGCAAAGAAACCACTTACCCCATTACATTTGGACATCCCTGCATCTTTTCTCAGAAGTGTTTAGTTTGTTCCAGGTCACTCTTTCTCTTCTTCAGTAATGCTGTATCTTTTTTCTCTTTCTCTCTCCCTTCTCTCTCATCACCTCTTTTCTCTTCCTTAATTCTCGTCTCCTGGCCGTCAAGGATGCCTCTCACTCACTTTTACTCTCCTCTGCTCCCTCAGACCAACTGTTGGGAAAGTAGATCCCAGCTAATCCCTGGAGCATCTGTAATTTGCCTTGAGTTGAAAAGGAGGCAAACACAAGTCCCTCCCCCTGGCCCTTTGGGATTGGCTGCTTTTGGGTGTCCCTCTCCAGCTGTTTATGGACAGCTGGATAGAGAGAGAGAGCCAGAATGGAGATGGGGAAAGACTGAAAAATGAGGAAGGATAGGGTCCAGGTCTAGCCTTTCAACTTCTTATATCTTTATGTTTTCTTTTCTTTTGTATTTATCAGTTCATTCATTTTATTTTATTTTTCATCCTCTCTTTGTTAAGCTCCCTCCAACCACTCTATTTTCTCTCTCTACACTCAGCGACAAAGTGCCGAGGCCTGCAAATCAATGCATGGAAAATGCTCCCAGGGGATCAGAAACGTCCTGGTGGAAACCATTAATGGTTTAAGCTTTGGACAGTCAGGACTCATAAACTGCAGAACCTGCCTTTCTTTTCCATATTTACCCTACCTGGACACACACACACACACACACACACACACACACACACACACACACAGAGAGAGAGAGAGAGAGAGAGAGAGAGAGAGAGAGAGAGAGAGGGAGGGAGGCATAATTTAAAAAAGAGTAATGAAAATGCCTCCTTCACGGCTTCCCTCGTTTTCACAATTTACTGTCAGATGTCATAATTTGCCAAATTATGTTAGAAAATCTGGAGTTCTGACATTTTCTGGTAATTTTCAAAAGCCAATATCCCATTTCAGCAACTCACAGAAATTGCATCGTTTTCTCAAGATATGGCCACTTAACAAAGAAACCCTGAAAATGTCTAAGATTGTGAAAGGGGATAGGCAGAATTCAGCTTCATTTGAGCACTTAGCAACTTGCCTTGGGAAATGTTGACACATACCAATAAACAATAAAAATGTGGATGAAAAAATTGACTATCAGTCAAAAGTCGCCTTTGTTTCCTGAACTTTGCTGTCAAATGCCAGTGATTTCTCATGGGTTTTCTAAAACGTTAAAGAAATATTGTATATTAAGATGGTTGGCATCTCTCTGTCTTGGGAGACAAAGGAAGTGTGGGCTTTCAGGGGTGAAGACAAGCCGTTGGAGAGTTACAGTGATTGCTGTGACTGTAGAGATCGATACAGCTGGGGCAGATGAAGGCATCCGACTGTGCTGGTGCAGGTATACCATGACTTTTCTTCTTTCTGCGTATTAATAACATCCACAGAGCTTTGGCATTTACTGTCGCTAAGGGTGAGCTGAAATAACTTGCTGTTCTTTTGTATATTTGTTCAGCAGGGCAAAAAACTAAAATATTTTTTCTGACATTTTTTTGAGGCACTGTGCAGAAGTACTGACTTTGTCCTCAGTGGTGTCTTTCAGTTGCCCTCAGTGATTTCATCACACCGCCAAATCTGATTGGTTGTGTAGCATCACACAGCCAATTTAATATGTGATGCCAAATTGAGTGGAATTACCTGTGTGACTAATTCAGGAAGAAGATTCATGGGGGGGGGGGACATAAGTAGTAGTAGCAGCACTGTAAACAGTGGCACCTTACAAAATAAATAAACGAGTGACTTTTTAGTTTTACAGGAGATATTTCTGCGCCACCAAAATGGTAAATTTTGTCTTGAAAGCAGAGAATCTTCAACGCAACACTGACCGGAGATATATTCCGCTCATACATAATAGCTTGTTTAAAAGGCACTAGGGCTATTTTCATTTTACACAGGACAATAAAAAAGGCCTTTGAACCTTTCTCGCTCCTGCTTTTGCCCTGCCTGAGTGTTATTTGTTAATGCAGGACAGGCTGTGCAGGAAGAGAAAGCAAATGTCAAGCATTTTAAAAGTCTTACACGATAGACCTATTTGATCACAAATCGATGTAAGTCTCCCACTTGTGCAACCCCCCCCCCCCCGAATTATGTAGCACAGCTATATTTCAGTGAGGGAACAGTGCTTTCTTTACATCAAACCCCTTTCTCAACAAAAGGTTGCATTCTTAAAGCAGCAGCACACTTAATGCAGGGGCTATATCTGTGCTCTTGCACTTTTCCTTGCGTGAGGAGCACTTACCTAGCAAAATGAATGGGGAGATTGAGAGTTCACCTCTATATTGAAAAGGAAACGGCCTTTTAAGAGCAGTAGTCTCGTTTCTAGGCCAACATCTCCACCTTGTGGAGAGTTTGGAGGCTTGCATCAGCTTATGTATCTTACCATTATTGGGAAGATGAGTTGGGAAATACATTAGGGTGAATGTTGGCCAACAGCAACACTGTGTGGCTGTCAGACTCCTACGACCAAAACCCATGCAGTGAGGAGGGAGGAATCTTAGCAAACCTTGCGGTGTGTGGCTGTTAACTTGCCCAGGTGATGTGGATAGAAGAAGAAGAAGAAGAAGAAGAAGAAGAAGAAGAAGAAGAAGAAGAGGAGGAGGAGTTGTATTTGAAACTATGTTGGTAAAGAAATGGAAAAGAATCACAAATGTAACTTACAGTGTCTTTTAGTTTGAAAAGTAACAGATGCAAATCACAGATGTAACTTTATTTGCCAAGCTGATAGGCGCTGTAAACCCTTCTGGGAAACATTGAAACATATCTTTATCTTGCTCAACCTCTGGAATCATGAACTGCCTTCAGAAAACTTGTACAGTGGTACCTCGGGTTAAGTACTTAATTCGTTTCAGAGGTCCGTTCTTAACCTGAAGCGTACTTAACCTGAAGCACCACTTTAGCTAATGGGGCCTCCTGCTGCCGCTGCACCGCCAGAGCACGATTTCTGTTCTTAGCGGAGTTCTTAACCTGAAGCATACTTAACCTGAAGCGTACTTAACCCGAGGTACCACTGTATTTCACTTGTGAAATCTTCCCTGAGAACCGTGAATGCTACAAAACTCAATGTCATTAGATTCCGGACAATGCACTGTTATTTGACTATCATGCTCTCTACATCCCCATGTAATCTCTCTGAGTGCAGTTATCAAGGTATTGCTCCAACCATCAAGCTACCACCTCAAATAGATTTGTCAAAAGTAAATGTATTTGCACCTATCACCAAGGTGTCTGTTTATATTCCTACTGTATATTTATCTGTCCCCCATCCCCAGTGTACCTGAACTGCCTGCTTCCATTTCAGTGGTCGGACGATTTTGGGGTGGAAACCTTACCAAGGGACCACACAAAACCAAGGTTATATAATGCCATACATGCTTTCGTTTGGGTTCTCTGCTGGGTGGGGACCCTGTTGCCACTGAATCTTAATAAATGGATCAAAGCTCATCCAGCTGCAATTGCTCAGATATACCTGGTTGCATCATCTTCTTTTCTCTGACTGTCCAGTGATCTCTCTCGTGGGGTCCTGCTGCCTCAAAAACAGGTGAGGATCCTCCATGGGTTTTTACCACACTAGCGTTGTCTGCCTAGGCGTTGCCTAAATATTTGTGGACTTATTAGTAGGTAGGGCTTTTAACTTCCTTCAGAAGTACCCAAGTTCCATAGACTTGCAGTGGGGCCTGGCTCCCTCCTTCACTCCTGGCCAGCCTCCACGTTGCTTGCTATTACTGCCTAATATTCAGTTTATTTAAAAACAACAAACAACAAATCCAAAGAAAGTGAACTTAAACTAAAGGAACTGCTTTGCCCCTAACATATCAATTCAAAATGACTAAACTGTAGCTAGGGAACATTCTAAAATACTCAAATGCCAAGAAGAAATTATATATAGGTAAAGGTAAAGGGACCCCTGACCATTAGGTCCAGTTGTGACCGACTCTGGGGTTGCAGCGCTCATCTCACTTTATTGGCCAAGGGAGCCAGCGTACAGCTTAGCCAGCATGACTAAGCCACTTCTGGCAAACCAGAGCAGCGCATGGAAACGCCGTTTACCTTCCCGCTGCAGTGGTACCTATTGATCTACTTGCACTTTAACGTGCTTTTGAACTGCTAGGTTGGCAGGAGCAGGGACCAAGCAACGGGAGCTCACTCCGTCACGGAGATTTGAACTGCTGACCTTCTGATTGGCAAGCCCTAGGCTCTGTGGTTTAACCCACAGCGCCACCCGCTTTGCCCCTAATGTATGAATTCAAAATGACTAAACTGTAGTTAGGGAACATTCCAAAATACTCAAATGCCAAGAAGAAATTATATATATTCCATAATTAATCCCTAATCGGAAGCCCCATAGAGCCAAGTGAGATTTACTTCAGAGTAGTCAATAAGGGAGCAGTCTGTTTCTGGTCTATGTAAGTTTCAGATATGTTCATTCAAGAGAGAGAAATAGAGAAGTGCTTTGGTGCTTTGAAGACTTTCCCCAGATAATGCTTTACTAAGGTTTTCTCTTTAATCTGATGTGAGTATGTGAAGCAGTATTTGACCACCAGAGAGCTTTTCAGCAGATTGAGAGCCTCTGAGATGTACAGGATCCGGGGCGGGTCAGGGACAATGCTGTCGTCGGCTTCCTGTAGCTTCAGATGTAATCTGGCGATTGACAGCAAACATCACCACCACGAGGGCTGAGGACCATAGAGCTGGAATTGGATCTTGTGGGTTCTTCTTGTCGTCTCTCGTGATGCCTGCGCTCTCCTTTCTCTTATTTTGGTGAGAATCACAAGGGCCAAACTGTTGGCTCCGGGGAGTTAGAAACAACGACATTTGCCAGTATGTGTGTTTGGTATGTGGGTGGATGTTACTATCCGAAATGAAGGACTGTGACCATTTGGCATGTGATTCCTCAACTCTACAGTGATCCAATACGGTATCACTATACAGGTAATTGCTGGTTGATGAAGAGAATGGGACTGTAGACTCTGCATATGCTCAGTGGCTCCTGAATTTTATTTCACGTGAATTGCATGCATGAGGGAGGTGCAAGAAGAACATGGACAATGAAAAGATCTTCCACAGTCTGGTCTCAGAGTCTAGCCCTGATTGTTTGCATACCTGAGGGATTTTTTTTTGACAAATGGGAACTGTGGTCCAGCAGGAATCTTCTTGTTGTTAGTCCTGTTTTCTAATGGTTGCTTAATTTTTTTCAGGCTGCTTCCTGCTTCAGGAGGAAATGGATATTTAAAAGACAGTGAAAGGTAAGAATATGTCAAGAGAGACAGTGCCTGTCTAATATTTAATGGGAGTGTGTTCCCAAGGGTAGGTACCTCACCAGTAAAAGCCCAAACCTTTATTTTGTGAAAGAGACACCACCCAATAGGTTGGTACCTGCAGGGAGCTCTCTCCTGCAGAGTGCAGTGATCACTTTAGAATATAAGAGGTGAGATGATACTACAATGCATTTTCGAATTTTATTTTCATTAATATGGGTGTTAGGAGAGGGGTACATGTGTGGGGCATATGGTTCTACTTATGGGGTAGTTGGTCCACCTTTGGTCCCCACCCTGCACTCAGCTCTCACCTGCGGCTCCCAGAAGCTTTCAGCATGTGACAGCAGCCACACTCCAGGAATGGTACCCATTCTGGTACTTCCGGGTTCGGCACAGTGCGCAACCTGAAATCGTGCAACCTGAAGCGGCCGTAACCCGAGGTATGACTGTAATAATAAAGATCATGAATTCAGCAGCCAAACTGTTGTAGCCAGTCAGTCAGCAATCAATCACACTCTTCATGCACCCAAAATATCACCCCACCCACTCAGTCCTCACTTCAACAGACACCTAAACATTCACAGGCAATACTCACATAAAAATCGCACAGTAGAGGAAGAGTCTGAAACAACAGAACTCTCCCAATCCTTTCCACTCCATGTCTCATGTAAATAGATTAAGCCCTCCTCCACCATTGCCTCTCATCCTGCCATGCCACCAAGGCACCTGATACTCATTACTTCACAGGGTGCATCCAAATCAATAAAGGAAAATAGGACAAATATTCCTTAAAGCAGTGTTTCCCAACCTAATCTAGGCAACGGCACACTTGTTTCATTAAAAAAATCTCGCGGCACACCGCTCCTCCCCGACCCGGCTGTGCCGGGTCTCCTGACCCAGAGTTACCTCTGGGATCAGCTGTAGCGCGGCGTCCTTTCTCCCGCCCATCAGCTGGGGCACCAGGTCGGGATTCTCCCACGAGGCTTCTGTTGCTGCTGCTGCAGCAGCCAAGGGAGCAGCGCCGCCCTGGCTTCCGCTTCGCCGCCGGGCTCCAGCATTGCCGCCGCCACGGTCCTGTGCAGCGCGGGGCTGCAGGGCACCCTGGGCTCTGATTCTCGTGCGAGGCTTCCAGTTGGGATTCTCGCGCGAGGCTGCTGTTGCTGCTGCTGCAGCAGCCAAGGGAGCAGCGCCTCCCTGGCTTCCGCTTCGCCGCCGGGCTCCAGCAGCGCCGCCGCCACGGTCCTGTGCAGCCCTGGGCTGCAGGTCCCTTTTCCCGCGGCACATCAGCCGGTGTCTCGCGGCACAATAGTGTGCCGCGGCACACCAGTTGGGAAACGCTGCCTTAAAGCACAGGTTGAAAAAGGATAAATCCTAGCAGTACTTATCTGCTGACTATTTGGCTTGTCGTTAGATGCCAGCAACAGTGATATCTCCTGCAATGTCTTTCTCCGCTTGTCTACACATGGTTTTCTTTTCGTTTCCTTGTTAATCCACTGTGATCCATCCTGATTCCTACAGCTCTGGGTATTCTATGTTGGCAGCCTCACTTGGAGAAAATGTCGCTATCAAATGCAACACACGTCATTTGGAAACATTTGTCTTTTTGGAGAAAGATGGAAGGTTCCTAGACCTCTCCGGAGGTTATTTTGGACAACACGTTATTTTCCACATCACTATTAGGAACAGAACGGATGGAGGGTTCTACAAATGCTTTTACGTTTCTGATGGGATCAGGAGATTCGCAGATTCAGTAGAGCTGCTGATAAGAGGTAAGAGACTCTGCTCAACATCTCAGAAGAGCATCCTGAGGGGTTCACTAGTTCCTGACCCTGCTTTGATGACTTGCACAAAGGGGACAATGGATTATATAGCATTAGGTTCAGGTGTTACTGTACCATTACAACATCTCAAATTGTGGTGTTGCAAAACTGCATCCATCCCACTCCTGCTCCAATAATGATGATCCTGTATAGCTGGGAACAACCAATCCCATTAATGCAGGATTGAAGGACATGGGAGCTTCACCATGAATAGTGTTCAGATGAGTGATGTCTATTTTTTAGAGTTCTTGAGTTCACCCGAGGGAATAGGTATGAATAATTTTATTGTTTTTAATAAGCATAGCAGGCAAGTTAGAGTTACCTGTACATCACTGATTTTCATCTTATGGATTTTGTTCCAAAAATGGATCATGGCAACTATTATCTGTAGAAGCTGCCATTTCCTTCCCATCAAAGCCAAATATAGCACTGGATATGGGACATTCTATGCTAAAGAAAAGCAGAAGGGGCACTGAATGAGTAGCTATGATTTTGCTTCCACATAGATTATTATTATTAATCCATTCAATTTATATCCCACCAATCTTCCTAAAGGAACCCAGGGCAAATTCTGAATGTGTCTGGAAGCAATACCACCATGGTTGCAAACCTTCCTTCTTAAGAACCTTCAGTGTACAGTGTACCTTTCCTTCCTTTGCTCAGATCCCAGCTTCCCCAAACCAGTCCTCTCTCTGGAACCTATGGAAGAAATCACCATTGGACAGAGAGTCACTATGTATTGTGGAACTCAAGGAGAAGTGAAAAGGTTTTATCTGCAAAAGGATGACTCTCAGGATTGGTCAACACACAGTGACATGAACGTGCTCACCATCAGTGATGTGAGCAAGAAGGATGCAGGAAGATACAGCTGTAGTTACACCTCAGTGAGGCAACCATATCTCCTGTCTGAGCCAAGTAACCCTGTGGAGTTGTTGTTAACAGGTAAAGGGGCTAACTCCACATGGACTCATCTCAACCACAAGCCTTAAGTTTTGGAGTTTAGCTGGAGAGTCTGCTTGGTTTTTAGAATATCAATGAGGAACTCTTTGGAGAGGACAACTATAGGGAGCGATCAGTGGGTGGTGTCTCTTTGAGGAACCAGTTCCTACATTGGAGGAAATGGAGAATAATTAAATATTTCCCGGCTTGTTATTTGTGAGAGAGGGGTAGGGGTGGAGAGGAAGAGAGAGAGTGGAACCTCATGAGTTTCAACAGGGTCAGGTTGCGTAACCTGAATGTTTTGGGGTTGAAGTACAGTACCAAAAGGGGAAAAAATGGAAAGCTTCCCCCAAAAGATGGGCAGTTGGAGACTATGTATCTGGAGGGCCTCAGGTTCCTGATGCAGGTCCCTGCTATGTTTATGAGGACAAGACCCAGTCCTGAAGTGGTTAGCATCTCACCTTCTGTTTCTTTTCTGCCCAGATCCCCAGTTACCCAGACCTTCCATCTCCACCTCATCAAGGAGGCCCTTTCGTGTTGGGAAAGATGTCACGATCATGTGTGAAATTGCAGAGGGACCTGCCAGGGTCTATCTCCATAAGGCTGGAGAATTTAAAAAAAGGGCCCGGGATTCTTATGCACGTGTGACTGCATTTTACCTTAAGAAAATCACTTTGCAGGACAAAGGAAACTATAGTTGCAGCTGGGCAAAATTAAGAAGTCCATTTCTGGTGTCAAATCACAGCCATCACTTGGAGCTTTTGGTATTAGGTGCAGTATCTGTTTTATTTTTCTCTCCCCCCCCCAGTCCCACTGCTTTGTTTACTTGGGTTTTTTAAAAACAAATAGAGGTCATGGTCTGCACTATGTCTTGGCCCAGTTATGAACCCAGGCATTCCCATGCCGCCAGAGGCCTTCCAACCAACCTTCCCCAACTAAAATTCTTATCACCCCTGACAGTTGGTTATGGCAATGCAGGCCAACAAACTTTCCTCTCTGGACTTCTTGGTTTGCAGCGAACCTGGCAAGTCACCCTCTTGGCTGCTCCGGTGCCCAGGAGGGGTTCCAGATTAATGGGGGGGGGTTAAGGGGCATGCCTCCCCATATCTTTCAAGGGTGTTGAAAGGGCACAACCTGTGGTTGTCCGTTGATGCCTTTTTTGTTTGTTTGTTTGTTTGTTTGTGGGAGGTGGTGGAAATCCCCTTGGCACCTGCTGAGGCCCACACCCCTGCAGAGGACCCATTGACAACCCCTGAAGCCTCTTGTCCTGACTGCTTTTTCTTGTCACTGTATGGTTCACCTTCCTTCTCTGAGCATGCAAGCAGTGGCAAAAGTCATTAGAGGGAGCGGCAGCTTTAACCTGCCTCCAGGTGTTTGTGTCGACTGGGTCAAGTGTGTAAGGGCCATAGCTGTCAACCCTCCCTTTTTTTGCGGGAAACCCCCTTATTCCAATGCCGTTTCCCGCTGCTGTCCCGGATTGTTGATATCCCTTAAATTTCCCGGTTTTCAAAGGAAGCAGCTCCTCTCCCTCCCTGCCGGCCAGGGAGGCTCCTCAGCTGCATTGCTCGGCTGCCAATAAGGAGACTGAGACCGACTGGGGGCGGAGCTTGCATGCCTTGTACAGCCAGACCCTCACGCCCAACCAGACAGACAGCCTGCCAGCCGTCTATGTGTTCACTCTTTCGCTCACCTCTTTGCACGCAGCCTCTGGAGCGCAGGGTGGCGAGGCTACTTGGTGCCATTGCACCACCCTGGCGGCATCCCTTATTTTCAAATCCGAAAGTTTTGGGAAAATCCCTTATTTTCAAATCTGAAAGTTGACAGCTATGGTAAGGGCATGTAGATGGACAGAGAGGCTGTAAGCAAGGAGAAGGCCAATCCCTTCTGCAAGTGATCTCACTGATAGAATCTTGTTCAAGGGTTCTCCAAAAGCCCAGAACAATCACCGAATTTGGTGGTGGTGATGGCTTGAGTGGGAGGTTCTCAAGGAAGAAGCTTCTTCCCTCTCCTCTAACTGCTCCCCCCTTTTCTTCAGATGATGCTTCAATGAATCAAATAAGCGATTATGCTCAAATCAATCAAAGTCTTGTTGTGGTCTCAGGAATACTTGTGGTTCTGGTCTTCCTCCTTCTGTCAGCTGGGGCCTTTATTTGGTTCAAGGGAAAAAGCAACTGTACGTATGTCCTCCTGGTGAGAAGGTTCATAAGACTCATGTGGGAGGTCAAGGGGTCTTAGTAAAATCTCTCATGGATTTGTTTCCCTTACAGCAGGCGTACTGAAGCCTACGGTCCAAGATTCTAGCACACGGTGTCCTAATTTCCTGCAGGTGGCCAGGAGGGAGGAAAATGGGGGCGGGGGGGGGGAGAAAGAGAAGGGAAAGGGAGTGACTTCACCAAAACCTTCTGGCTCTGGTCCCACTCACTGATGGTATGTGGTTCTCATAGATTATTCCTGAGGCAATGTGGCCCTTAAGTAGGAAATTGTGGGGGAATGGAGGGAAAGCTAATACAGTGGTACCTCGGGTTACAAACACTTCAGGTTACAGACTCCGCTAACCCGGAAGTAGTACCTCGGGTTACGAACTTTACCTCAGGATGAGAACAGAAATCGTGTGGCGGCAGCAGGAGGCCCCATTAGCTGAAGTGGTACCTCAGGTTAAGAACAGTTTCAGGTTAAGAACAGACCTCTGGAACGAATTAAGTTCTTAACCAGAGGTACCACTATAGATGAGAAGGTTTGTCATGGGAGGAGAGGTCTCCAGAACGGGATTTTTCCCCAAGTCAAATCTGTACCCCGTGAATTTTGCAAAAGCAAAACACCCCTATATTCTGAATTGAGAGAAGTTGGCTTTGCTCATCACTTGTACGTTTATGGGCTTGGGAGAGGGCTTACTTCCGATTGATTCTCATTTTGTTTTTGTTTTTAAGCAATACGACAAGCAACACAAAGCAGGTAAGAGATCCCAGCTCTTCACTTCACACTGCACTTGATGCTGAAAAAATGATACTGACCTTGAAGTGAAGAAGGTTTTTCTGTGGATTAGGCCAGGTTGCAGAGCAACCAAGGATCGGTGAATCTGTCCTTTTTGGTTTCTCTCCATTTCTCCTTTTTTCCAATTCAGTTCTTCACATTTCCACATTGGCTTGTGATTGTCCTCACCAAAATTCACTAGCATTAAAGCTGCCTGTGTTTGTCTGCAATTTTGCCTAATAACAACGTTTATGCAAACCGTTCCCCCTCCCCCAACACAATTCATTATTTGCTTATATTTATTTAGTCAATTCATACCCACCCTTCCTCCCAAAGGAGCCCAGGGCGGTAAATACAAAAGCAATTAAAACAGGAAACCTCTCTTGCAGAGTGCAGTGATAAATTTAGAATATAAGAGGCGAGAATATACTATAATGCATTTTTGTATGCTATTTTCATTAATATATACATTTTAATGCATAGTTCATCATAGCACATGCCTTTTTATGTACATTACTTTCCTGGAGAACTGCATTGCAGAATTTGGGGAAAGTGTGAATCTAGAAGCATAGTTGTGTTTCTGTTCTTGCATTGTTTGGGCAATTGGATTAGGGAAGTTCACCTTTACATGCAAACTGAATGAAATTTACTTCTTGTCTCTAAGAGCAGCCTTTCAGAGGCAGAATAGTCAGAAGTGAGGTGCAGTGCTAGGGAGCAGAATTTTCATCCTAAGGTCTTGATAGAGCCAGGACACCTAAGTTCCTTTACAACTGCATCTTATTCTAAGTATGGTTTGTGACATCTGAGCAAATGACTGCTAGATTCTCCAGGAATGAGGTTGGTTGTTTAGACTTTGGAAGATGGGACTGTATTCTCTGGGAGAAAAGCAATGTGAAGTGGGTTTTTTTTTAAAGTCACACAAAGAACTCTTTATTTGCACAGTCTTTTTAAATTTTAGATGATTTGTGTGTGCATGAAATTTTGCCCAGTTTGGCTTTTTAATTGTTTGTAATAGTAATAATAATAATAATAATAATAATAATAATAATAATAATATTTCTACCCTGCCTATCTGGCTGGGTTTTCCCAGCCACTCAAGTTTGGCTTTATAGTTGCCTCTCTTCTTATTGTATTGACAGTGTATGCTGAGAGCCAGCATTACTGCCTTTTATTGGAAAAGGGACAGTGGCTTTTGACCTTCAGTGTAGGACAGGTTTAGTGAAAAAAGAATGTAGGGTCTGGGGATTTAAACAATATTTAATAGTAAGTTTTTTTCTTTCCTCCCTTCGTTAGTGATGAACCATCCTTCAGAGTAATGAAGAGGCGCCGGGTGGCAACTCCTTCCAGTAAGTAACTGTATGTGAGTCGCCTGAAAGAGGGGGGGGGGAGAGAGAATTGCTGTGGGTAGTAGATAGAATCTAGCAAGTAAATGACATTTTTGGAGCATGGGTTTGATTTAGAAGTGAAGTATCTTCCATTTCACACTGCCAGTGCAAAATATATTGCTCCCTGTGTATTTGAATGTTACATTTGTTCACAGCCTTGAGTTTTTATGAAAGGGGGCATAAGCACATTTTAAGTTAAGCCAGCCATTCAGTCCAGATGTTTCAACCTCTTCATACTTATTAATATGGGATGCGCATCACTACAGCACTGAAGGGTTTAATTTGCTTTCCCCAGCAATTATGATGTTTAAGTTCAAAGGCTCAAAGAGTAAAAAATCACTGTAAAAGAATGAACTTGAAGATGAACTAGAAAAGTTTTCAAAGTTCTAGTCTAAAATAAACTTAATTCACATTCAATTTACCTGGCTATTATGGGGAACTGGTCCATGGGGTCATGAAGAGTCGGACACGACTAAACGACTAAACAACAACAACTTTCAGATGATGAGTGACGTGGGTAGCGCTGTGGTCTAAACCACTGAGTCTCTTGGGCTTGCTGATCAAAAGGTTGGCAGTTCGAATCCCTGTGACGGGGTGAGCTCCCATTGCTTGGTCCCAGCTCCTGCCAACCTAGCAGTTTGAAAGCACGCCAAAAGTGCAAGTAGATAAATATGTACCGCTCCAGCGGGAAGATAAATGGCGTTTCTGTGCGCTGCTCTGTTTTGGTGCTCCGTTGCGCCAGAAGCGGCTTAGTCATGCTGGTCACATGACCCGGAAAAACTGTCTGCGGACAAACGCTGGCTCCCTTGGGCTGTAAAGCAAGATGAGTGCCGCAACCCCAGAGTCGTCTGCGACTGGACTTAACTGTCAGGGGTCCTTTACCTTTACTTTCAGGTGAGGTTCAGAGACTTTTGAACTAATTCAATGAATTTCATTAAGCCAAACTAGTTCATTCCAGTTACAGGTAGGAAGCCGTGTTGGTCTGCCATAGTCGAAACAAAATAAAAAAAATTCCTTCCAGTAGCACCTTAGAGACCAACTAAGTTTGTTATTGGTATGAGTTTTCGTGTGCATGCATACTTCTTCAGGTATCTAGAAGTGTGCATGCACACGAAAGCTCATACCAATAACAAACTTAGTTGGTCTTTAAGGTGCTACTGGAAGGATTTTTTTTTATTTTGTTCATTCCAAGCAGTGGGCTGGGCTAGCTTAATGTTTTGAAAACTCACACTGAATATCTTTCATTCTCAGGCACCTTAGCAGTTGGACGAATCCGGATACATAAGCCAGTGAGTTTTTACTGAAGATTAGTGATTTTAAAAGTCCTAATGCATGTGCTGTCAAACTAGAGTTGCCAATGAAGTTCAAGCAGGAGCTGAACATGGGAACTTCTCAGCTCAAAAAGAAGCCCACTCCTCTGCCACACTTGAATTGGGCCTAGACTCAGACCCAGTTGAATGTGGACACACAGCTAAAAATGGAAATTGCTCACTAGCAGCACAATCTGTTGCTAACCTGCCCTCCCCCCTTCACATGTAAGAAACACAACACAACCCTTCGAATGTGGAGGCAGAATGAAAAAACAAGAACAAGCAGGGCTCAACATGGCTGCCCAAGTCCTGAACTTGACATAATGTGTCATTTCCTACTGGAATCATGGGAGTTGTAGTGTTCTGTACTCAGAGAAACTACAAAGTTACAAATCTCACAATAATCTCAGGAAATGATGCTCCCAAATTAATCAAACCCCAAAGGAACCAGGAACCAGCCTTCTCCGTTGGTAACACTGAGACTCTGGAATTGCTTCCTGGAGGAAACACATCACACCCATTTACTGCTGGCTTTCCAGAGGACAACAGATACTATTTTATCTCAGAGAGCTTGCGGGGGGCGGGGAGGGAGGGGGCTATCTGAGCTGCTGTATAGAGAATTCGTCACTCCTCACCGTTGATTGTATTGTGGTTTAACTTTTTTAGAATTGTGTATGTTTCTGGTTTGTATGTTATAAGACACATTGCAGTACCGGTAGTTAGGTTATGTGCTAAACAAATTCTGTTATAAAGATGGGATATAAGTGTTTTATAAATATGAAGTAGACTTAAATAATTGCAATTATAAATAAATAAATGTAAGTACAGTGGTACCTTGGGTTAAGTACTTAATTCGTTCTGGAGGTCCGTTCTTAACCTGAAGCGTACTTAACCTGAAGCACCACTTTAGCTAATGGGACCTCCTGCTGCTGCTGCGCCGCCAGAGCACAATTTCTGTTCTTAGCGGAGTTCTTAACCTGAAGCGTACTTAACCCGAGGTACCACTGTATGTGTGAATGCATGCATGTGTGTATAATTAAGTTATTAAGCCAGGGGTATTCATGAAAAAATGGACACATTTGAGACGGCTTGGCTCCCGAACAAATCGGCTCCCGAAAGCCGCAAACCCGGAAGTAAGTGTTCCGGTTTGTGAGCGTTTTTTGGAAGCCGAACGTCCAATATGGCTTCCAATGCTTCCGATTGAGGGCAGGAAGCTCCTGCAGCCAATCGGAAGACACGCCTTGGTTTTCAAATCGTTTCGGGAGTTGAACAGACTCCTGGAACTGATTAAGTTCGAGAACCAAGGTGCCACTATACTACTCTGCCACCGTGACGAATGCTTTTCATTTCCCTACAGCTTCCAAAGCACGATGCCCCAACTGAGACTGAAGACATCATCTATGCTGATCTGAAGAGGGAAGCCCCACATACTCAAGAGGAAGCCAAATCTTATGATGGCTCTGAGGACTTAGTCTATGCTGCAGTTTTCCAGCATAACTCAAAGGGAGTCCAGGCTCAGATGGAAGATGAATAACATGGATTTCTAATAATAAGGAGGATTATTTGAGGGCTGAGAGCTAGATTTCCAAGACTCCCTTGATTGGATTGGATTGGATTGGCCAGTGAATGTCCCTGCATTCATTTCTAGCTTTGCTGGCTTTAGAATATGGGTATAGTCAGCCTACATGTCTAAATGCATATTTTGGAGGAGACATTATGACATACTAAAAGGGGATGCCCTACAGGTTTCTCAGTGTGGTGTGAGAGTGACTTTGTATTGGAGTGAGATTTTAAATTACAAACAAGGAATACAAGCAAATTTGGTAAAAGGTACATTTTTTTTTATACCTTTACTAGCAAATTTAGTGCTGGTTCAGCTGTCAGACCTGCCCTTACCTATTTTTTTTCTTTTTAAGGATTTTATCATATAATTTAGCAATTTAAACTTGCATTTACTGCTGTTTCCTTCTTTAAAAGAAGCCACTGATTGTTGCAAAACTGTTCTGGGATTGAGAAATGAGGCAGTTTTGTGATATCATGGGTACCAGCCAACAACATCATCCATAGCTGGCATTGCCTGAAATTGTGCGTAGATGTTGTTGTTGTTCTCTTCTGTTAAATGGAAATCTACATCTTTATTAAAAAATATTACAGCCATGACAGAAAGTTCCCTTTGTCTTCTTCCTTGATACACTACCCTCTTGATGAACCTCAAGTTCAATCTTAACTGTTTGTCTTTTTGATTTTTGGTTTTTTTCATCGCTTCCACCTGTTCCAATAAATTCAGATAGATTGGTTTTAAAGAAGGAACTGTCGCCATTAAAATGACCAGACTCGAGAATTAAAACAACACTCAGCTTGCATCTCATTCTAGTCTTATCTTTTACAAATAAATGGTTTTTTTAAAAAATTGCAAACATGAAAATGTGGAGCCTTGATCTTAAGACTAGAAAAACGAGAAAGAGAGAGAACCTCAAATTGACATATTGGCCCATCCTCAGTCTCCCTGCACAGTTGGCAGCAACAGAGTAAGAACAAGGAGCCTATGAAGGTGAACTAGCCTTTAAGTTCTTTGAAAGGCTTATTTATCTTTCTTTTAGCACAAAGCCAGAATTTTATCATCTGTATTTTCCATAACTGTCAGCAATCTAATCTCAGTAGTGCAGAATGGGTTTTGTGAACATTTGTATTTGAAGAGCCTGCCTTCGTGAGTCAATGGATATCTGATCACAGGAGATATTTCCTGCTGATTATAAGGGAGCACGTCAGAGGCTCATGAGTTACGGACTGGGTGGTAGATAATGCCTGAGCCCAGTTTCCTGTGTCTTTAGATCAAATGTTGGGGGCTCAAGAAAAGCAGAGCAATAACAGAGCAGAAGACATTGAGGTTGGATCTAGCCCTTGGGGACCCAACACTGCCTCATGACTCTTGCTGCCAGCATCCTGTTGCTTTGGTGAGAATCTCAAAGGCCAAGGAGTGCCTAGAACTGGAGAGAAGAACATTTTTCCAGTGGGAGTATGCATGAGAGACTAAGAGATGGGGAGGGAGAGATGTTTAATTTCAGTAATGACAAGTGTCGTGGGGTCTAGTTGGGAAAAACTTACAGATCTACATCAAGTCATTGCTGGACTCTAACTCCCACCAGCCCCTGCCAGCTTGGCCAATGGGCAGGGATGATGGGATTTGTTGTCCAGCAACACCTGAAGGCCACAAGTGCCTTATCTCTGATCTGAGTAAAAAATGAATGATTGTGATAACCCGGCAGCGAAGCATATTGTCCTTCGCTAAGAGCCATCCTAGTGTTACAAATTGATTCTTTAGAGGAACCCAAGGACCAGGAATGGTGTCCAGGAATGGTGGCAGTTCCAGTTCAGCAACACCTGGAGGGACACCTGCCATAGAAGATGAGTGGCCAGGCACTGTTCCAGAACCCCACCTCAGATTAAGCCCTGTCTTCAGGCATGCAGACGGAGAAATAGTTATGTTGAATGTTTGGCAGGGATCTTATTGCCATGGGACCTGTTCAGTAATTGCCCCCCCCCTCTTTCTAGGTTGCTCTCCAGATCAAGAGAAAAATGTGTTCAAAGGTAAGGAAATGCTGGGGCGAAGAATGTTGGGATTATTTTAAGTTGTCCTGTGAAGCTTTGAGACAGGTCTGCATGGAGGAGGGAGGGAGATTTGTCTATTACAATATCTTGCAGGTTCTAAGGGTTGATTTGCAGGACCCCGTTTCCCATTGTGAGGTATGGGGTATTCAGTACTATTGCACATGTAGGAAAACCATGTAGTCACAGCCCCTCGCTCCCTTGAATGGCCTTCTGCATTCAATGGACTTTTCTAAGCTTCCCTCCCCTGGATCAGCTACCCACACAGAGAAAGTGTGGCTTATAATTAATCTGAGCCTTGGAAAACACATAGGGCTTCATGACCCCCCCCCCCCTTGCATATAAACATGAGCAAGGGGATAGTGAGTTTCAGGAGGGGACTCAGAGACTTCATGGGCACCAAGGGAAGACCTCAAGGGTGCCATCATGCTCACAGACAGCATTTTGGTGGCCCTTGGTGGCCATTACATACGGTATTTCATAAGTAATTGATTGTTTCGCGCAGTGTGCATTTTTTCACCTGCCCAGGATATAAATTTAGGAAATACTTTCTTCTTCTTCTTCTTCCCTCCTCCTTTCCCTGTTAATCCAGTGAGATCCTCCTTCCTGCTCCCAAAATCTCATTGATTCCCAGTTGGAGTGTCTTGCCTAGAGGAAATGTCACCATCCTCTGTGAGGCACCCACCACCGAAGGGCTGACTTTCTACCTGAAAAAATATAATCAGACGATAGCCAGTCCGAGACCAGGAGACAAAGGATCGGCTCATTTCCCCATCACTAATGCAAGCTCAAAGGATGGAGGAATGTACACCTGTTTCTATTACAATTCAAGCAAGTCTAGTTCAGAATGCAGTGAACCACTGGAGCTGCTGATAACAGGTACGGTCTTGGCTCAGATTCCTCCTCGGTATCTCAGAATAGCATCCTGGGGCCACTGCAACTTGGTTCATTAGTCTCAGTTAATATTTCCATCTGCTAGGTGAAGGATATGGGCTATGGGCTAGGAAAGTTCTCATGCAGCAATAAAATATCACCAGCCTTGGAATGGACCAGCAGTGCAGAAATACACAAGAATTTCCCAGTGTGTGTTTGTGTGTTTAACACACTGACCCTGTAATGCACATTAGGCAGAGCCAATCCTGTACACTAATTACACAAGGGAGGAGCATGTGTCACCACAATGCCTGTGGAATGATGACCAGCATGGTGTAAACTCACCCAGTCCCAAAGGGGAGACACACCATTCAGAAAATCTGTGAAATGGCAAATATGACTGCAAAATTCATGGAAATATCACCTCCTGCCTCAAAATCAGGAGCTGTCCCAGTGATGACACCACAGGTCAGTCACACAAGGACAACCATACAGGGCTGACAGGCATAGCCAAGGCAGCCCTGTGGTTCTTTCTGCTAGAGCAGCCCCAATTCTTCTCACCTGCAAGTAGTGTGGCATTGTGGCCTGATACCCCACCTCTTCCTTCCCCCTCCCCCCTGCCATTGCCTGAAGGAACCCTTTCCTGCCAGGCCCTCTGGCGGACAGGAGACTTCAGGAATATCCCATCATCTGTATGACGTGAATATGGCCTGCCTGCAAATTGACCAATGACAGGCGGCTCTAGGGGTAACCATTCCTAGGAAGGCTTCACTCTGGTCCACTCCTCAGGAATAAAAAGGTGCCCACCTCTTTCCCGGCACCGCAGTTCTTTCACGGTGCCTCAGCTCACAAAATGAGACTGCTGGTTCAAATACAGAGAGTGAGATTCAGGGGAAAGCTGAATTCAAAAGCGAAAATGTGCAAGATTGCAGTTCCTTGCAGTGGATGGCATTAAATTCTGTGAGTAGCTGATGTGGGGACCTTTTTCCTATTGACAGGGAGGGGTTGGATCTGAGTGACCGCATGCCTGCACTATTGTGTGACCCTGCTTCTTTTTCAGCTATTTTAGATGTGCCGGCCATTTTGTCTTATGCCACACTCCCACAGAAGCCATTTTGTAACTGGCACCCAGGGCACCACCTCAACATTAGAAATGTGCCTACTAGCCCCCCAAAGTTGGCAACCTCTGCGCTATTGTATAGTGCATCCACTTTCACCTACAATCCATCCTGTTATGCTGCTGCTGGCCGTAACTCTGTGGTAATTGGCTACATTCAGCGGCATGCATTTTATGCATTCATCCTCATTATTTTCACATTCTAAGTTGACTTCATCCTTCTCACAGATCTCGAGCTACCGAAGCCAAATATCACCCTTTATCCAAAGAAGCTGATTTACCTGGGAAGTAATGTGTCTATTCAGTGCTCATTCAAAGAGGCAACCCAACGTCCAATCCAGAGGTTCTATCTCCATACTGATGCAGATAAGATGAAACCAGATTCTGTGAAACCAGATGGAGACACGGCCACATTTAACATTAGAGAAGTGCAAGAGCATCATGCAGGCAAATATCGCTGCAGCTACAGAGCACCGTCAGGGGATTTTATCTCCTCCAAGTCCAGCGATGATTTGGAGTTGTTTGTCATAGGTAAGGATTCTGATTCATTGTCTCCCAGACAAATATAGTGATCCAGCTTGCTGGATGTTTGTACTGTAGTCTTAGAGTACCTGGACTATGTAGAGCAGGGTTGGGAGACCTGTACCCCTTCCCCTTGATGTTGCTGGACTACAAGTCCCATCATCCTCTGACCATTGGTTATACTTGCAGAGGCCAATGGGAGCTGGAGTCCAAGGATGTTTGGAGAGTCACATAAGTAAAGGGGGTGAAAAAGGCCTTCTAATTTCTTCTCATGTTTCCTACCAAATTCCTGGTTTACAGCATCATAGCTGCTTCCATTAGTGAACCTCCATCTTGATTCCAGAGAGTGTTGGAGCTTGGGCAGAGTTGGGTAGATGTCTTTTGGGGCTGAGGGACAACATGGAGTGTTTCCCTTTCTGTTATGCACCCTTCTGACACACAAAATTGCATGGTGTAAGCAATCCACAGCAAAGATGGAGAGTCCTTCACTAACCAACTTCTCCCTTCTTACAGACCCCTACTTTCCTAGACCCATTATCTCTCTGGGCCCCACTGAGCTGGTTGCTTTTGGGGGGAATGTCACTTTCCAATGTCAAAGCAAAAGCCTTTCCACGAGGTTCTATATCCAAAAGTCTGGAGAAGAGATGCTTCAGCCATGCTTGGGGACTGATGAGACCACAGCTCAATGCTTCGTCTCCAATGTAGACCAGGCGCATACAGGAGAATATAGCTGCAGGTCCAGCAGGTCAAAACCTTTCATCATCTCAAAGACTAGTGAACTTGTGAGATTGCTAATGACAGGTAAGAGAGTGAACTTTGCATTTGCATACCTCTCTCATGACTCATTATTTATTTGGGGTTTAGGTGCACCATGTCCACTGAGAAATAAGCTTCCATTGAGTTCAATGATGCTTATCCCCAGGTAAGCATTTATAGGGTTACAATCTTAATTTGTATTTCAGTACAGAATAAAATTGGGCCTGTCTTTGTTTCCCTCACATTAGATTTTATTCAGAGGCAGGGATAGCACTAGCATTTGGCATCCTCAGGCAGCTGTCAGAGCCCCAGCAAGGCCCACTGCTGTGTCTACCTTCCCTGGCCACACTTCAAATCATTTTTACGAGGTTCTAATGAGAGCTATGGGGATGGATGCTGCCATTTTAATTTCCCATGATGCCCCAACGTAATGTGGGAAATTAACATGGTGACTCTACTGGGGTACAGTTGCTGCTCACTGCTGCTGCTGCCACCACCAAGTAAAGCTACTGGAAGACCCATGGATATAGGAAGAGGCCAACCAATGGGCACTTTGCTGAGTCCTCCCCCAACCCCTGTTCCACAAACCTGGAGGTGGCCCCATTCAGAGGGAACAAACATTCACTTGGTATTCATGAAGAAAGCTCAGTCATTCCCAAACCGAGTGCCATGAGAAAGCTGCTACTATGGTGTGAGAGATAACTTAAATTATTGAAGGCTGCTTTGAACCTGAGATACCTGCCTTCAAGAAGATGGATACCCAGCTACATTTTTTTTACATAATGTTCTTGATTTTCAGCCTGAGGAGTAATGAGTGAGAGTCTTGTTAAGAATGCAGAAGGGACCATATATTAATCAAGGCAGCCAATATGGTGCTTTTTGGATGCTGAGGGACTCCAGTTCCTATCAGCCTCATCCAGCATAGTCAATGATCAGGGTTGATGGGAGCCGCAATCCAGCAACATCCATAGGGGGCCATTTTGTAATAGTCCTGATAAAGGTAGAATAATGGTGCCCAGAGATTATCCTTTTCACACAAGGAGAGGGATGAGAATCTCTGTCATGACACACAACACATGTCATGTCTTTTCCATAGTCGCACGTGCTACTGTGTCACTTAATAACTGCATTTTAAAATAAAATAATTGTTTTCAACAAGGCTGAGATCTCAAAAAAGATCAGTAGTTTTATTAAAATTTCCCATTTGGCAATTTTGGCACAATAAAGTTCAGAAGAAGATAATGAATGTTTATATGCTAGTTTACATTGGGAGAAAGGACACAAGGCTCTGACACTATATATTTTGTAAAATGCATAAGACTTTTCTTTTCTGAGAGGCCTGCCCAGAAATAAAAGTCATTGATCACTGATTATTCTGGTGATAGTATTATGATGTTTTCATGCAGCAGTGTTTTCTTTGTTTTACTGTATTTTTATTTGTACATCGCTACAATGATCCATGGGATTGGTAATTTACAAATGACCACTTACATAAAACAAAAAATGGATGTCAGCTTTTGTTTCTGACTATTCAGAAAACAAACTCCTACAGGCATCATGTTTCTCTTTGCAAAATGGCCTAGGATTCAGGCCTAAACACCACAAAACTCAACGAGACTTACTCATCCTAAGCATGTGTACAATGTGTACAAAGCATGGGTGGATGTTTTGCGATGCTACATGCACTATTTAATCTGCTTTCTGTTCATAGATCAGAACATAGCCCGACCCAATATCTCCCTTATCCCAGGCTACATTGCACAACTGGGAAGCAAAGTCACCATTCAGTGCTCAGCCCAAGGTCCGAGCAAGAGGTTCTATCTTCATAAGGCTGAAGACAAGAAGAATCTACAAATAGCAGTGACAAATGAGGACAAGAAGAACTTCAGTATCCACAAAATGGACTGGGAGGATGGAGGGAGCTTCTACTGCAGCTACACAGAGCCCTCACAGTTTTTCACCTCTTCAGAGGCCAGTGACTGTGTGGAGCTGTTTGTACTAGGTGAGGATATCAATTAAGTCCCAGTATTCTTTGTGGCGTGCTCTGGTCCATGGGGTCATGAAGAGTCGGACACGACTAAACGACTAAACAACAGCAACAATTCTTTGTGGGAAGAAACAACTGGCATAACCGTGCTTTAAATGCCTAGTACACTTGAGAGCTCAATTTCTAGCTGAAAGTCCTCATACAAACACTTTTGGCTTAACACCAGTTTTCATGAACAAGGAAATGAAAATAGGATACAAGCCACAAGGAAAGCTCAGGAAGAAAACCTTTGGGTTGGGACTGAAATGAAGGCAGAGAATGAAGGGAAGAAATTGTAACAAATGCAGACATCTCAGTCAGTTAAGGAAAGAGAGGGAGGGAGGGAGGGAGGGAGGGAGGAAGGAAGGAAGGGAAAGAAGGAAGGAAAGAAGGAAGGAAGGAAGGAAGGAAGGAAGGAAGGAAGGAAGGAAGGAAGGAAGGAAGGAGAAAGAAATGTTTTCAATAAATAAATAAGAGCAAACTGCCAAATCTTTCTATTGGGAGAAGCTTATAATGTCTATTGAAATATACTCGTCTATCATGGAGTTCTAAAGGACCAGGTGCTCTAACATTGGGGGGGGGGGGGAGAGACCAACAGGCTGACTGAATATATTTTGCTTCCCTAAAGTGATGGACAAGATGGCAGTCAACAACTTCTGGAGGGCACCATCTAGGTTAACCCTGCAGAAGGCTGTTAACATTCACAGCACTGGTGATGGGGGTGGTTCCTTGTTGTCTCATTTCCTCCTTTGCACAGTTCTCATTCTACCCAAGTCTATCAGTTCTCTGACCCACACTCAATGGATCACCCTCAGGGGTAAATGTTACCATCCATTGTCAGAGCAAATATTGGCTTGGAATAGCCTTTGCCGATTAATTTCTTCCTTTGCACAGATCCCAAGTTATCCAAACCCATCATCACCCTGGCTCACACTCAGTGGGTTGTCTGGGGTGGAAATGCCACCATCAATTGCCAAAGCCAGACCTGGGCTGCAAAGTTCCTTTTCGAGAAGACTGGAAAACAAATGCCTCTTCAAGTCATAGAGGTTAATGGGACCATGGGCACATTCTTCATGAAAGATGCTAACTTGGAGGATGGAGGGAGCTATAGCTGCAGGTACAGTGCCAAGGAGACACCTTTTATCATCTCAGAGCCCAGTGACTTGGTGACAATCAAGATAACAGGTACGAGAACTAACTTTGCCCATATCCTACCTAGTCCCAAGCCTTGTTCTTAATTTTGGGTATTATTTGAGTTGTAGCTACAGGATCTGTTCTATGTTTCATAGGAAGGTACAAAGGAAGCTGGATAACTGGACAGACATATCAAGGGCTGTAGCTTAGTGGTAGAACATCTGCTTTGCATGCAGAAGGTCCCAAGTTTAACCCCCAACATCTCCAGGTGTGACTGGGAATGCCTCTGTCCGAAACTCTGGGGAACAGCTGCTGGTCAGTATAGACAATATTGAGCTAGATGGACCAATGGTCTGACAGTATAGGGCAGCTTCCTATGCTCCTAACATGTGCCATGCTCTTTAGGATCCCGTTCCTGCCCTAGGGAACTGAGAGAAACTAAAAAGAAGACTGCCTCCACCAACCTTCTCTGCTTAGAATTCTGCATCATGTTTTGCAGTTACTAGGCTGTGTTGTTGTTGTTGTTGTTGTTGTTGTTTGTAAAGACCCAGGTTGCATAGTTGTGACTCCTAACAGATTGGGGCAGTAGCAATCTCTGTAAAATCTCTGTAATGGGGTGGAGTCACTCTTGTAACACCAGCTTCACTGCAGTCTACCAGGATGGAGTTGGAGTGGGCAAGAGTGCTGGTGAGGTTGGGGTGTGCTGTGCAGGCACATCAGTGGGAGCATGAGATTGGCTCTGTCACCCTGCTCCATCCAGCTAAGCTGCAATGGCATTAGTGTCAGGTGGGCACCTCTGCACCTACTGACTCTGGAGTTTTGTGTGGCAGGAGTGCAGCAGGGATCAACTGACAGTGACAGTCTAGGAATGGGTTGAGTGTTCATGGATTTTAACCAATAACTTCCTTAGAACATTTTGGCTGAGGAGAGAACCAATAATTGCCACAAGTATACCAATCTATTCTGAGGTCCATATACATGAAGGAATGACATAAGCAGGGTAAGTAACTCTTTTTAGAAACAGATGCGATGATGTCACATGAGTGGAGAAAGAGGGAATAACCCCAGAATTCAACTAAGAATAGTGAGTGGCAGGTTTTTTTCACTCTGAAAAGAACAGCAAGTTTCTAGCACAATATTGGTGAGGATAACCTCAAAACATCTAGCCCAATGGCTGTGAAATATCAAAAGACAGAACTGCTTGATTCAGCACAAAGGGCATCAGTGTGGTCTGAATCTGAGCATATGACAACTGTATGGACAATACAGCTAGTGCTGCTAGCTCATCCTCTAGACATGCACATTTTAGGACTGCCCTTTTCTAGAGGATGAGCTAGCAGCAGTGTAATATTTTTGCCGGTGAAATGGTTTAGTTCCTTAGTCATGAGTAGAATAGTGATGCCATATGCATTTTTTCTTTCAGATCCTGATCTACCCAGGCCCAACATTTCTTTTCATCCTAGTACAATGCCACAGCTGGGGGGAAACATCACCATTCAGTGCTCTGTCAATAATTCATACAAGGCATGGTATCTTTATAAGGATGATGGTAAGAAGGAATTACAGGTAGTGGAGACAAGTAGCTCTGATGCTGTGTTCCTCATCAACAATGTGAGTGAAGCTGATGGAGGGAGCTACTACTGCAATTATAGACCCCAATCAGGGCCCTTCTCGGAGGCAAGTATCACCATGGACCTTTACCTAGTAGGTGAGAATCTTCATTCATGATCTTCTAAACTAATGAATTTTGGTGCCCAACATGGCATATTTTAGTATAACTTGCCCCATAAACAAATCAGAATGAATGCTCAGCCAAAACTGGATATGCACACTGGAGAGCCAGTGTGGTGTAGTGGTTAAGAGTGGTAGACTCGTAATCTGGGGAACCGGGTTCGTGTCTCCACTCCTCCACATGCAGCTGCTGGGTGACCTTGGGCTAGTCACACTTCTCTGAAGTCTCTCAGCCCCACGCACCTCACAGAGTGTTTGTTGTGGGGGAGGAAGGGAAAGGTGAATGTTAGCCGCTTTGAGACTCCTTCGGGTAGTGATAAAGCGGGATATCAAATCCAAACTCCTCCTCCTCCTCTTCTTCTTCTTCTTCTTCTTCTTCTTCTTCTTCTTCTTCTCTAAACTCCACATGAGCTTTGTGCAAGCAAATCAAGATAATGGCTCTCCCACTGCCTTCCTCAGTGGGTTCCCTTTATGGCTGCCATTGCCTGGCTGCTGCACTGGTAGACCTTGCTTGTATCCTCACCACTTGGGGGGCAGTGGGGGAGACAGCGAGGAGTGGCTGAAGGTTCCCTCAGAGGTGGCCATCACAAGCTGCTGCTGGCGGTGGCAGTGGTGTGGGGTGTTGGTGGCTCCTCAGGGCTGCCCACCGACTGCATACAGGATGGAGGTGGCGGCTGCCTCAAGACCAGCAGCAAGCCCTCCACCAGCCAAAGCAGCAGCAGCAGGAGGAGGGAAGTGGTATGCAGCAGCCAGGCCTTGGCCCACATTCCAGACTCTGGCAGGCTGCCCTATAGGACATTCACCCTCTGAGTAGCATCGTCTACCTGGTTGGCTTTCCCAGTAGAGGACACCTATGCCCACACAGAGGCACCCTGCCAAGGAAAAGGGTTTGGGGTGGGAAAGACCAGGGTATTGGTTAAGGGTGGAAATGGGGTTGTCACTGTTATTACTAACAACTTTATATTTTAAAAAATACTTTAAATAGATTTTGTTGTGCTTTGTGTGCAAATTGCTTGATTCGGTGGTGTGCTTTCCATTGCGTTTTGCTTATTGTTTATGTGTCTGGTTCAGCTATGTTTGCAACAGTGTGCTTCTGCCTGCCCTTGAACTCAGGCAATGCTGTTTGCTTGCCTGGGTGGAAAACAGAGAGGGGTGTGTGTAGAAACTGCCCCATTGTTCAAAGTTAAAGTGTGTATTCATTGTTCTCTCCACATTGGCCCCCACTGACCAATGGCATGTGGCCCCCAGAATGTTGCTCAGAAGAGTATACAGTCTTTGGGCTGGAAGAGGTTCTCTACCCTTGCTCTAAGGGGGTGGGCCATAGCTTAGTGGTAAGGTATCTGCTTTGCATGCCAACGGTCCCAGGTTCAGTTCCCAGCATTCCCAGAGTCCCTTGCCTGGAACTCTGCCAGAACCACTGCCAGTCAGTGTAGAAAATACTGAGCTAGATGGACCAATGGTCTGATTCAGTATAAACTTCCTATCTTCCTAAGATCCTGCTTCAGCTTGCTACACTGTACCTGAGAACAGTTTCTGCCATGTTGTGCTGGTGGTCATCTCACTTCTGTGGGCTCTTTTTCTGTGGACAGATCCTAATTTATATATACCAACAATTTCCATGAGTCCTAGCAACTTGGTTGCCTTTGGAGAACAAGTCACTGTCAGGTGTGAAACTGGGAAAGAAGCCACGATGTTCTATCTCCATAAGGATGGAGACCCATCACTAAACTGGACCATGGAAAGTGAATTATATCATGGTACATTGTCCATTCACAATGTCAGCTGGGACAACAAAGGGAGCTACAGTTGCAGCTATGTAGCAGAAAAAAGGCCAAAGGTGTTATCACTACAGAGTGGCCCAATAGAACTCCTGATATCAGGTATGGTTTCTGACTTGGCTATCTAACAGTGTGCCTTACTATATTATTTGCTTTAACAGGTTCCTATCCAACTAAGTTGTACTCAGAGTAGGGCCCTTGAAATCAATGGACCGAAGGTGAATCTCTTGATTTCAATGGATCTACTCTGAGTATTACTTAGCTGGCTATCACCCAAATTCTTTGAACCTTATTTAGTTAATTCTGAATTTGACATGAATCATGAAAAATGCTACTGGGTACAAACTAGATATAAACGGGTACCAGTCACTTGGGACTAACTTCTTTATGGAATAGTTCTAGATGTTATGTAACCTAAGCCTGCTTTCAGGGATATGTCTGTGAACCTGAATGAATCTGTGAGGAAACTACTTTTATATTAACACTAGTGGACGTTCAGCCCGTTAAGTTAACGGGCGCTAGAACATATGTGGTCAAACATTTGTAAAAGCAGACTTGTTGTATATATGTATCTGTTTGTTTAGGCCTATAGCCTCTGTCATTTTTTTGGCTCCCACTTACGTCGTTTCCCCCCCTCTCTGATGGGATGGCCTAGAGGCGGGGAAGAAACCATCGCCTCTGCCCATCCCATCAGAGAGGCTCCCGGGGGCTTCCTCCGTGCCTCAGTCCTGCGATGTTGACAGGGGATTTCCTCAGAGCATGTGCAGAGCGCCTGCTTCCTTTTCCCCCGCCCCCGCCCTGACTTGAACCAGGCCCCCGAGATGGGGCTGGAGAGGGGAGCGAGCGCTGGGCGAGAGGAAGCGTTTCCCGCGCCGCTTCCTTGCATCCAAGGAGGCCCGTCTCTGAGGCGACTCAGCAGCCGTGTGGGCGCGGACCCTTCACCACTGCTGGGACGCGAAGCGAGGGAGGGCGGAGGGGAAGGCTCTGCCCCTGCTCTGCCTCATGCGCCGCGTCCTTTTTTTTGCCACGGGTACCTCTGGGTGCTGAAGTCCCATCCCAAGTAGCTGGGCTCGGCAGGCGCAGCCATGGCGGCCTGAGGCGAGTGGGCCTCGCCGTTGTCTTCGCTCGGCGGGAGGAAGCCCCGGCGCTCGCTTTTGCCTCAGTGCCACCTCACAGAAACGGCTCGCCCGGCCCCTCTCCCATGCCCAATCGCCAGGCTCTGGTAGTTATTAACCCACCCGCCCTGCGGCCCCTTCGGGGGCATTGAAGGAAGACCCGCCTCTCGCTCGCTCGCTCGCCCAGGCCCGGGGGTCGAAGCGGCGTTGATGGCCTCGTTTCCCGGCGTGAGCGGCCTCCTCTCGGCAGGCGGCGAGGGGAGGCGGAGAGCAGCGCCCGGGAGAGGGAGCCCCTGAGCGGAGCGCAGAGCGAAAGAGCGGCGGCGACGGAGGCGCGCATGTGCGCGCCTCCGTCGTCCCCTTAGGCCGCCGGACCGGCCGCGACTCCTCGCCGCCGCCGCCACCTCTGCTTTCTCCTCATGGGAGCCCCTGAACGGAGCGCATGGAACAGCGGCGGAAGGAGCAGCAGCAGCAAGCAGCTCAACCGTCTGCTTGCCTGCTTCGCGCGGGCCCTGCGTTCGGCCGGCCCTGATTGGTGCGCGCGTCTCTGCGTCGTCCAATCCCTGCGTCCGTGTGGGACATGCACAGTAGCGCAAACCCACGGACGGACGGAAGGGCACGCAGAGACACTTCAACTTTATTATATAGGATTAATCAGATTCTTGTGTTTATTCTTTTTAAGAGGGATAAGAAGGGATTTTACCAGGAAGGAATCTTTAATAGTAAGGCTCAGATGAGTCAGCCATAAGCTGATGGGTGCGTAATTTAAAAAGGGGGATGTTTGGAACTCTGCTAAAATATGGAACTTGCTAGCACAAGTTAGGAAGGATATCATTAAATAATATATCCTCTCCTGCCTCACTAATCATCCCCACACTTCCAGCAGTGGTCTTGGAGGACCACCTAGGTAGACTCGTGTTCATGAAGCGGCCCCTTAATCCCAGGCACGGCCCTGCTCAGCAGCCCTCCATTTGAAGGCTAAGAATGTATATACACCAAATGCCTCAGCCAAAGCCTACCTACAACTGTAATCAATAAAAGCTAATTTTTAAATCCCAAAACATTGTCTTGTGCAGTTTGCTACACCTAACATTGTCTAGGGCTTTTCTCCCTGGGGCAGGAGTCACTGTGAGTGGGTCTGCAACTTGATTTATTCTTTTCATTTTCAGAGAGCGATCACACCCTGGTGAACATCATTCGCTTTGTCATAGGTGGTCTGGTCACTGTACTCCTTGGCTATATATTGATTTTGGATTGGCGTTTCCAAAGGGAGTGTGTACACTAGGTGAGATAACTTGTTCTTCTCCAACTCAATGTGCCTCCTCTTTAAAAAGGAAACTAGGTAAAGGTAAAGGGACCCCTGACCATTAGGTCTAGTCGTGACCGACTCTGCGGTTGCGCGCTCATCTCGCATTACTGGCCAAGGGAGCCGGCGTACAGCTTCCAGGTCATGTGGCCAGCATGACTAAGCCGCTTCTGGTGAACCAGAGCAGCGCACGGAAACGCCGTTTACCTTCCTGCCAGAGCGGTATCTATTTATCTACTTGCACTTCATGCTTTCGAACTGCTAGGTTGGCAGGAGCTGGGACCGAGCAACGGGAGCTCACCCCATTGAGGAGATTCGAACCGCCGACCTTCTGATCGGCAAGCCCTAGGCTTTGTGGTTTAACCCACAGTGCCACCCGCGTCCCTAAAAAGGAAACTAGGAAACCCAAATTGAGTTTTTTTGGGGTGCTTGGGGATTCTTGATGTTACAGAAGAGGCCACAGCTTGGTGGTATTGAGGTGGTATTAAGGGAAACATTTCTATCTTGTCTTTCAGGTGAGGCCTTCGGAGGTGGTTTCACATGTGTGTTACATTGGCCTTTGCCTGCCTGGTGCCTTCCAGACCAAACTACTGCTCCCATCAGTCCGCCTGTGCTGTCTAAGGCTGCTAGGAGTTGTAGTACAGCAGCACTTGGAGGACCACTGATTCCCGTCTTTTCTTTACATGTTCCCAGATTCAAACAAAAGTTTTTTAAAAAGACAAACAAAAAAAGATTCATTTTCAACTACATGGAAAAAAACATATTTTATATGTGAATGAAAATAACAGTGTTCAAATGTCCCTTGTAAAATATGTTATTATTTGCAGTTATTAGTAAAGTCTTCAAGTGAGAAAATAATGAAATCGTTGAAGTCAACTGTGATGTTCTGGTGTTTATGTAAATAGTATTGTATGTATATGTAATAATATTAGAGTTATATGAGGTAAGTGTGTAGGCAAGCTTAGCTCATTTCTTTTAGCTGCTACTTTGCTAATATTGTTACTATTGTTTTATAGATTATACATGCGATATTGATTTGTTTATCCTATAGTATGACTTGTGCTGTATTTGTGATGTTTAGCTTATTTTTAGTGGCTGTTTCATTAATAGTCTTTTATGGATTCTAATTGCTTTATTGTTTGTTAATTATTTTAATATGATTTATACTGTATTTGGGATGATCTGTTATGTTTTGTTATATGACTGTTATTGTTTGTAAGCCACTTTGAAATTCTTTTGAAAGAAAAGCAGCATGGAAATACAATAAACCATGTCAAATCAATCAAATCAAGAATAATATGCAAATTAATGGCGTTTGTTGTTGGGAGGCGGGTGCTTGGAATGTTGGCAGTGAATGGTGATTGGATAGAAGTTTTGAAAAAGGAGTTTGAATGCTGCTGGGGGACAGTTGAGAGAGGCAGTTGAGTTTCAAGTTGAACTTGGAGTGACAGTTGGTTATGGATGTGGAGAGAGAGTATTTGGAGGGGAGCAGGATTAGTATGACGGAGCAGGGCCAGTATTGTTTTAAATGAGTCAAAATAACCAAATAAAATAAAACAAAACTGAAACCATATGCTTCTCTACACTCTAAGTGATGATAAAACCTTTTAATGTTTCTGTTTTAAATAAATTGTACTGCACACACATGCCTCTTGATTGGCTTCTTAAGAAATGGGAGATATCTAATAGTCCACAGTATCTGTGGTGGCTCTGGGAAGAAAGGCAGTTTAAAAATACCTGTCAAAAATCCAGCTGCACACCTGACAGAGAGCAAGAAGCTGGTACAGGGGACTTGAGGGCAGTCTGTGCCTGGTGCCAGCTGAGGGCATGATCAGTTAGCTACACTGATTAGTGAGCTCTGATCCACAAGTATTACATTTACCTGTATGGATATTCTATCTAAAACTATTTGCTGACTAAGATTCATCTTCAAAACAGTTGATTTAATCTGGATATACTGTCTTGGACATCATCCATTGAAAGGCGTTGTGGTGTTCCCTGCCAGCAATTCATTTCGTTGACTACTTCTGGTTATGCAATAAATAAACCCTGTGTCACAAACAGTAAACAACAGCAATAAGGGCAACACGTAATGACCAATGAATATATCAGGCACTTCAATAAACAAACTCAATCTATATAAAAAAAATAAACAAAGTCATTGAAAACATAAAATATAAGTCTCTAAATGAAATGAGACAACAATGTTCATGAGAAGACGTAGTCAAAGTACTGTAGCAATAACGTCCAAGTAGTTCCAGTAGTAATGTGCACAGCGATCCCGGATAATCAAAACTGTTTCGCAGGAGTCTTCTTCAGCACAACAAATAGGTTTGAAGAGAACTCTGTTTTGTTTTCTGTTTTCGTCCCAGTGTCCCATTGCGCCAAAAGCGGTTTAGTCATTCTGGTCACATGACCTGGAAAGCTGTCTGTGGACAAACACCGGCTCCCTTGGCCTGAAAGTGAGATGAGTGCCGAAACCCCATAGTCGCCTCTGACTGGACTTAATTGTCAGGGTTCCTTTACCTTTACCTGCTAAGTCAAGTTTGGGCTTGGCATGTTCTTTGAACCAGGCTACTGGAAGGCTGATAACTTATTCAAAGTCCCAGGAGCTCACAAACTCATCTGCTGCTTTGTTTTGTGACTGGATACACTAAGATTCAGGTAGGTAGTCGTGTTGGTCTGGCACAGTCTGTATATATATATATATATATATATATATATATATATATAATGGTTTAGCCCACAGCGCCACCCACGTCCCTTAGAGACCAACTAAGTTTGTTCTTGGTATAAGCTTTCGTGTGCATGCACACTTCTTCAGATGCAGACAAAAGTCATCTTCAGGTATATATATTTGTATTATATATACTAGCTGGCCCGGCCACGCGTTGCTGTGGGTTATTTTGTGAAATTGGATAAGTTAGAGTTAGTGCATGGATACTCACAGGTGGAGTAAGTTCATGTTGCATGGTTTGTATGTTGCGTTTCTTCTTTGTTGTAGATGGATTAGTAGGAGGGTGATAGTGTTGTTGTAGGTAGATTTGTTTGGCGGTTGGAGTTTGAATGAGGTAGTTTTTTCATTCAAGTTCAGCTTATCCCGATGACCACATTTGCCTGCCTGGTCTCAGTCTTCCCCCCCTTTTCGCCTGGCTTAGCACAGCTTATCCCGATGAACTTCCGCCTGCCTCCTCTCAGTCTCCCCCCCCTCTGTTTTCGCTTGGCTTCCCACAGCTTATCCCGATGAACTTCCGCTTGCCTGCTCTCAGTCCCCCCCCCCCCCGTTTTTGGCTGGCTTCCCACAGCTTATCCCGATGAACTTCCGCCTGTCTCCTCTCAGTCTCCCCCCCCCATTTTCGGCTGGCTTCCCACAGCTTATCCCGATGAACTTTCACCTGCGTCCTCTCAGTCTTCCCCCTCGTTTTCGCCTGGCTTCCAATAGCTTATCCCGATGAACTTCCACCTGTCTCATCTCAGTCTTCCCCCCTCCCATTTTCACCTGGCTTCCCACAGCTTATCCCGATGAACTTCCGCCTGCCTCCTCTCAGTCTCCCCTCCCTCTGTTTTCGCCTGGCTTCCCACAGCTTATCCCAATGAACTTCCGCCTGCCTCCTCTCAGTCTCCCCCCCTCCGTTTTTGCCTGGCTTCCCACAGCTTATCCTGATGAACTTCTGCCTGCCTCCTCTCAGTCTCCCCTCTCCGTTTTCACCTGGATTTCCACAGCTTATCCCTATGAACTTCCACCTGTCTCCTCTAAGTCTCCCCCCCTCCATTTTCGCCTGGCTTCCCCCAGTTTATCCCGATGAACTTCCGCCTGCCTCCTCTCAGTCTCCCCCCCTCCGTTTTTGCCTGGCTTCCCACAGCTTATCCCGATGAACTTCCGCCTGTCTCATCTCAGTCTTCCCCCCCTCCGTTTTCGCCTGGCTGATTTTATGTTTATTACCATCAGTAGCAGCCGCAGCCAAAATACCCCCCCAGGCTATGGGTTTTGTCCTCCCCCCTGTGATTCCTCCCATCCTGTAGTGACCCATGAGGTATCCAGTCCCCCCTCCCTCTGAGTCATCCCTGTTACTTCCCCCACACTGGGTCAGCCCATGACCTATTCGGGCCCCTCCTCCCCCCACCCCCCACTCGGGATAGTCTGTAAAGTAGAGCCGAGGCCTAGTGAGGCCTACTCTGCAGGCTGTAAAGTAGAGGCAAGGCCTGAGAGGGGGGAGTGTTTTTGGGTTTTTGCCTATGGCTGTGGCTCTGGGTTTGGCCGTTTGTCTTTGTCTGGTAATGGCCGCCTTGGTGGTTTCAGTTGCTTGGTTGATGACGTCATTATTTGGCGCCACCCTTCAGAGCTTTTGCAGGTGACAGCGCACGATCTGCCTTTCTATTGGATGCTGCTGGTGTCTTCAGAGCTTCTGCTGGTGATGTATAATGTCTGCGACAGAATTTTTTGCGGTTTTTCTTTATTTTAGGTATGACAGGTGTGGTTTTTCTGAATTTTTATAACGCCAGATTAGAATGCCATGCTAATGGAAACTCTGTGTCCAAATTTGATGTGATTTGGTCCAGCGGTTACGGAGCAAGGGTGTTTCGGACAAACGCGCAATGGGAACATTTTTTTATATATAGATTTGGATACTCTAAGTCGCTTAAGTAACTTGGTCTGGTAACTAGGTGATTCCTCACATCCTGGAAAAGTATACCTTGGAGGTTTAACATGAGACAGAATCCAGATCCCCCCCCCCCCAGCTTCAAAATCTTAAAGTGAGATTCAATCTCATTCACCATAGCAGTGCTCCGAAGGATCCGATAATCTGCTTGAGGAGGCATCAGAAAATGCATGTTCACATAGTCCAGGCTAAACACTCACAACATTAAAAATATGTCCTTCCTATTTCTTGCATACAGTGACTGCACACTGATAAGAGACATTTTTGTCATGTGGTGCTGGTTGGTTACAAAGGCAAACCGTCCCCTCAGATCAAAGGAAACGATATATGATAGGAAATAGCTATGCTGCAGGGGAGTGTGGTAGTTGAGATGCTGCAGCCTCCAGAGGAGACCTTCCTTCATGGGACATTAGAAAAGGACACACCTGGCTACTGGGCTGAATGGTCTTTCAGCATGAAGTTCTCTTTCAGCATTTTCTTCCTGGGTTAGTATCACTGATGATCACTGCCATGGCTGGGTGGGAGGACCAGAGACCCAGCTTTGGTTCCTGCTGTTCAGATTCCTTTTTATTAATAGAATCCTCTCATTTCCAGAATGGTGGCTGCCTGGTCAGAGACAAGTACTTAGAGTTGAGTATCAGTAGATAAGAGAATATTAATTTGGGAGGGTAGTGGGATGGGACAAAACAGAAGCTCAGTGCCATGCCACCCCTCCCACGGCTGTTTTTCTGACATCTTCATGGCAAGCTGTAGTTGCCACCCCTGACCTTACTGGTTCTGCAGCTCCATCCAGCTTTCCCTCTGGTCGACCTTTATAGGTTTGGCATCTCCGTCGGTTATGGTAAACTTGTATGTGATGGTATGTATTGCGCTAAATGTGTAGGCAAGTATATTAGGTCAATTAGGGGGAAATTGTGTGGTTGAGATGTTGGAAGTGAGTGGCGATTGGATAGGAGTTTTGAAAGAGAGTCGAATACTGGTGGGGTATTATTTTTGTTTGTTATTATGGTATGTATTCTTTACTTTTATATTGTAGACCACCCTGTGATCTTCAGATGAAGGGTGGTATAGAATTTTAATTAATAATCATAATCATAGTAATAATAATTGACCACCCGTGCTAGTGGTAGTAATCATTCAGGAGCTTTGTATATGCAGTGGCAGTGAAAATATAGATGATTTAAAGCACCTAGCAGTAACCCAGCTATGGGCTGTACCCCTTAGATAAAATATGATACAGGAGAGTTGAGTTGAATCAATGGGTGGTGCTGGCCTGAGACATTATGCCACTGTAGACAAACACCCTGGCTCTGCCCCCACCCCCATGGTGATGCCACCCTCCACAGATCTGGGTCCCTGACTTGCTCCCTCCTTGCCCTCACTGTCATGCCTGCACCACATCCAGCCCCCTTCACTGCAACTGTACTCTAATCTGCCACTGCAGCTATGCTGCTGCCACAACACATCAACAAGGGTGCAGTGGCAAGGGTGCAGCAGCAGTGGTGAGGGCAATGGTGCTGTGTTGACAGCACAGGTGGGGCTGGCAGTGGCACAATGGGAGAGGTGGAGCAGGGGTGGGGTGGGATTCAAGTCCCCTACCTGAGGCAAATGGCTTCTCTTTGCCTCCTCATGCTTAGGCTGCCCCTGTATGGCATTCTCAAAGATACCAGCTGAAGCTGCAGGAACACTGACAGTATAGATGACACAGTTTCCTCAAGCCCAGTTGAGATGCGGGTGATTGATTTTCCTAGAAACCACAGCTAGGGAGGAAAGGTTTGTTGTAGTTTTCACAGTGGCCCTGTCCAGGAAAAAGACCTACACACACACACACACACACACACACACACACACACACACCAGTGTTAAAAAAGATGCAGGACCAGAAGGATTTGTTTCTTTTTGTTGTTGTTTCTTCTTCCTCTTTTGTTTGTTTGTTTTGCCAATTTTCTTCCCCCAAAACAAACAGACAGACAGACAGACAGACAGACAGACAGACAGACAGACAGACAGAAATACTTTTTTCTCCCCAGCAAGACAGTTGTCACAGCCCTTGATCCTCCACATTTTCTTTCCTGATGCTATTTTAAAAATTGTAATAGGTGGGAAGAAATCTCATTTAACTTGCTAACCGGTTCTCTGAACTTTGGTTTGCCCAGGTGTGGTGCTGGACTCATCTATTGCAGATGCAGGACAGCGGGAGATTAGGCTGGTGAACGGTACAAGTCATTGCAATGGAATGGTTGAATTTCTCCATAACGGCCAGTGGGGCACCATTTGTGATGATGATTGGGGCATCAAGGAAGCCACAGTTGTGTGCCGACAGCTAAGATGTGGACCTGCAATATCAGCCACACTTGAAGCACAATTTTGGGGGGAAACTGGACCCATCTGGCTGGATGAGGTCCGATGCTCAGGGACAGAATCAGAACTCAGTCAGTGTCCTGCTAGCAACTGGGGAGAGCATGACTGCACACATGAGGAAGATGCTGGTGTTGTCTGCTCAGGTAAGTTGATCACTTCTGTCAAACTCTGTTTTGTTTGCTTTTTAAATTATCATGTACATTAGAGTTGCCAATTGATCAGAAAATGTGTCCTGAATGAATCCTGTGCCTTTTAGGCCAGCTTGATATGCAAGATCTTGTAAGTGAAGCTTTTCATAGGATAGAAAGAAGAATAAGTTACTTAAGCACTGGTACTTTAGGGAAGTTTTTAACCTGTGATATTTTAATGTATTTTTATATCTGTTGGAGGCCGCCCAGAGTGGCTGGGGAGACCCGGCCAGATGGGCGGGGTACAAATAAAAGAATTATTATTATTATTATTATTAAGCATAAGTTACTTAAGTTCAAGATTCCTATAGCAAAAACACAAACAAAAACGGGACAGCTCTTTGCTTCCTGCTCGAGAACAGCTGAAGGCATCTGGCTGGCTGGTTCCGGAAAAGGAATAGTAGATTACAGTCTGAGTTGTTGTGTCCCTTTAACTTATCCATTGTCCTACTTTCAAAATGATCATGCAGAGAAGAACTACAGTACATCTTGTCTCATGTGTTACCTCACTATCTGGAATTTGCTTTCCTCAGGCATGATGTTAGATTCAGATGCTGAAGACTCAAGTCGAGTAGAAATCAGGCTGGTGAACAGCTCAGATCACTGCAGTGGAAGAGTTGAATTGCTGCATAATGGCCAGTGGGGCACAGTATGTGGTCATTACTGGGGCCTTGAGGATGCCAGAGTTGTGTGCCGGCAGTTGGCCTGCGGCGATGCAGAATCAGCCCTACAGGCTGCTGAATTTGGAAGAGGCACTGGCCCTATCTGGTTGGATGTTGTCAGATGCACTGGGGCAGAATCAAATCTCTATCAGTGCCCCAAAATGCCTTGGGGAGAACATGACTGCAACCATGAGGAGGATGCAGGTGTTGTGTGCTCAGGTGAGTTCATAAATTATGGGTTGATCCTACATGTTTGTTGGTTTTCACATTATCAGGATTTATTTATTTCAAATATTTACAGCCTGCTCTTCATGGCTAAGAATGCATCTCAAAGCAGATTACAATTCTGAAAAAGAAAAACCCAACACTAGTCATAATGAAGCATAATAATAGGGAAAGTGAAACCATAGAATACTTTAAAAGATAAAAAAACCGTAATAGGTCAAAACAGAAGAAAAATCCCATTTATATGTGTACATATGTCAGTAAATCATCCAATCGTCTTGAAACAAGGTTGCAGATGCTCATTTTATTATTTCTTTAAAATATATTGTCACACATACTGATTCCAAAATGGTGCTTATTCCAAAATAAACTTGCTTATTGGCAGAAAAAGTAAACTTTGGGCTCCACCAGATGGTCCCTGGTTTTTTCGGGTTGGATTCAACCACATACTGGCAAATTTAGGCTGTGAAATTAAATCTGAGTGGGAGAGGTTGTGCCACAACCTCTTTTGGACTTTTTGCCATAGTAGTTTGAGATGTCATCCATCTTTCCCTCAAGCCAATCAGCATCACTGCTCAATAAACAAGTCATCTGGAAGCACCAGTCAACCCAATCAGGGTTGGAAAACTGCCATTTGCTTGTTTTGTTGTTCTCGCATATCAGGAATGTAGAAGCAGATGTAGAGCATGGAATAGCAGTGGGGGGGGGGTTGAGAGTGGAGAGAAATGCTAACTGTGTGATTCACAACTGATTGCAGAAGGGTTGGCAGATGTATGTCTCTGGTACCTAGCTTCACTGGTGATAAATATGGTTCTTTGGCATATGAAAGACCTTTAAATAGTTTGAATTCTTTTTCTCCCTCTCAGTCCTGCAGGTAGATTAGCATGGAGGAATGGCCCCAACAACAGACTTCAGCCAGGATAGCTCATTGGAACCTCAACAGTCAGTGGCAGGATACTGGGTATTTAAGACAAAGAGTATAGGATGGTCACCACTGCTATGTGGGGCTTGTGAGCAGCTAATGGCATCTAGAGGTTGTGGGTTTTCTTATCCGGGAGATCTTATCCAGCAAGATAGTAGTTATGCCCTTTTAAGCTATCCACTTTTTCTATCCTGATGTTTCTTTCAACATAATTGCACAAAGGAGATGTCCCCCTTAGACCACTCCTCTTACCCACTATCCTGAATTTGCTTTACCCAGGTCTGAATGATACAATAGATATTGCAGATTTAGGCCCCGTGGAATTCAGGCTGGTGGAAGGTCAAAGTCGCTGCAGTGGAAAGGCTGAAATTTTCCTTAAAGGTCAATGGAACAGTGTTTGTGTCGATGACTTGGGTATCGAGGAAGCCAGAGTTATATGCCAACAGCTAGACTGTGGAGATGTAATCTTAACTACAAATGAGAAACGCTATAGAAATGGAATTGACTTTATCAAACTTGGAGGCAGCTTGTGTGCAGGAACAGAATCAGCCATCCATCAGTGCCAAGGACAGGCTTTCACATTCCTGTCCTGGTGTCAACCTGCTGTTCTTGTGTGTTCAGGTAAGTTCATAAACTAAGGCTTGATCTGCACTTTCCCAGTCCCTGGAGGCAGCCAGTGCAAAGCTTTGGCCAGAGCTGTTCCTATTCTCACAACACAGACCATAATTGTTGTCAAAATCATACAAAACCACATGACTTGGAGTCATATAGAAAGGGAAGAGACGGAGGGCACAGAATTGTCCTTTATGGCAGGGGTGCCATCTCACCCTTAGGGTCGTGGCCGTAACGCAGCCATCACACACCCATACCTGCACGTTGTGTGTGTGACGTCACACGCACGGTGCACAATGTTGCATTACGTTTTTGGAGGGGTGCTCCTCCAAAAAAGTGACGGAATGTTGTGCACCATGTGTGTGATGTCACACGTCTCTGCCACCAGCAAGGGACCCTTTTTCATGGGGAGGGGCTCAGATGTGGAGGCAAAGAGACTCCCGTTGGATAAATTGATCTTTAGCTGGCACAAAGAATTTACAGTGGTTGGTGACAGCCTTGTTTGCAAGGGGAAAGGAATCCATAAATGGGGGCATCGCTGCCAGGGGCGTAGCAATGGGGGGTGGGGGGGGCGGGCCGCCCCGGGTTCCACCCCAGAGGGGGGTGACACTTAAAAAAATTTTTTTTTTTGAAATTTTTTTTTTTTAATTTTAACTTCATTGAAAAAAAGAGATAATAGACACACACACACAGCCCCTCACACCTCACAAAGTGGCACCATCAGAGGGGGGTGACATTTTTAATTTTTTAATTTTTATCATTTTTTTATTATTATTTTTTATTTTAACTTTATTAAAAAAAGAGATAATACACACACACACACACACACAACCCCCACACATCACAAAGTGGCACCATCAGAGGGGGGGACACTTATTATTTTTTTTTATTTTTTATTTATTTTAACATTATTAGGGGAAAAAGAGATAATAGACACACACACACAAAACCCCCACACCTCACAAAGTGGCACCATCAGAGGGGGGTGACATTTTTTTTTTACATTATTATTATTATTATTATTATTATTATTTTAACTTTATTGAAAAAAAGAGATAATAGACACACACACAAAACCCCCACACCTCGCAAAGTGGCACCATCAGAGGGGGGTGACACTTTTTATTTATTTTTTAATTAAAGTGGTGGGGGGGTGACAAAAAAAATTCCGCCCTGGGTACCACCTGGGCTTGCTACGCCTCTGATCGCTGCATATTGTATTAGAGGTTGCTATGGGAATTGACAAGAAAAGTTGTAGCCATAACCCAAACACTCCTAACCTACTACAGCAATTGTAAGACCAGACTGATCTTCAAGATTCAGCAGGGAAAGCTTTTCTTTTCTTTTTCTTTTTAATAATTTTATTAGGTATAAAAAAGATACAACAACAAATAAAACAATTCAACAGCAAACAAATTCCCAAATCTATTCACACATCTCAAACCACACTCCCTCCTACATACCTACATCATTAACTTCATAAGCATTCCATACATTCCATACATCCTATTACAATCTTTCCATTCATTCTATTATACATCCCTCTTTCTCACTCCTTCCATCTCCTCCCCCCCAAACCCGATCCATACCTACCTAATCCTAGTCTATTCCCTAGCCTTCCCCCTCCCCCCTTTCCCCAAACACCCCCTTGCCTCCCTCCTTATCCCCCCTACCTCCTTTAAAAAAAGTTATCCTCCTACCATTTCTCCCCATGTACCTGTTCACCTTATCTTTTAACTCTGCGATTTATTTACCCTTTATGTTCTACCTTTCTTTACCTTATTTTCTAAACATCTTTCATCTGTTTATTTCTTACTTACTCTTATATTATGTGTTATTCTATACAAATCATTAATTCTGTCTTAATTCCCTCTTTTCTAAAATAATCTTCAACATATGTCCACTCTTCCCTGATTTTTTGTTTACTTCGATTTCTGACAGCCGCCGTCATTTTTGCCATGTTCATATATTCAATCAATTTTAGTTGCCATTCCTCTACAGATGGAAGCTCTTCTCCTTTCCAATATTGAGCCAGGAGTACTCTTGCTGCTGCACATGCATATAATAATATGTTTTTCCTGTCTTCTGGTATATCCGGTGGTAAAATGCTCAGGAGCAGGGTTTCCAGTGATTTTACGAAGGTGAATTTCAACATTTTCTTAATTTGCTCGTAAATTACGTTCCAATATTGTTTTATTTTTATACACCCCCACCAACAATGATAGTAATCCCCTAGTACCTCTTTACATTTCCAGCACGTTGGTTGGACGTTACTCATCTTTGCTATTTTTTTCGGGGTTAGATGCCACCTATAAAATATTTTTAAGATGTTCTCTTTTATGTTGGTACAAGCTGTGAATTTTATATTATGTTTCCAGACCGAATCCCACTGCGATCTATATATGTTTTTCCCCAGATCTTGTGCCCATCTTATCATTACTTCTTTAACCTCTTCATCTTTGAGTTCCCATTCAAGTAAGTAATTATATGCCTTTGCTAAGATTTTTTCGTTATTATCTACTATTAATTCTTGAAACTTTGATTTTGTCTCTGTAAATCCAATTTCTAAATGCTTTTTAAAAATATTTTTGATTTGCCAATAGTTAAGCCAGCTCATACAATGATTTCTTACTTGGTCATCTTCTTTTAACCTCCATTCTCCTTCCCTCTTTATCACTACATCTTCATAAGTCAGCCATTTCTCCTCATTATTTTTTGTTATAGCCGTCATCTCAAAGGGAGACAGCCACCACGGGGTTCGAGGTTCCAGAATATTTTTATATTCCCACCAAATTCTTAATAGTGGTTTTTTAAAAATATGATCTCTAAATTCTTTGCAATTAATTTTATCTTCTTGTATCAGGTAACCATGCCACCCTATTGTATTCCTAAAGCCTTCGAGCTCTAGTAGTTCCTTATTTTCTAACAAAATCCATTCTTTGATCCAGCTTAAGCCTGCTGCCGCGTGATATAATTTTAGGTCCGGGACCCCCCACCCACCTCTTTCTCTTACATCTGTTAATAATTTATATTTGATTCTTGGCCTCTTTTTCCCCCAGATAAATTTGCTTATATCCTTTCTCCAGATTTCAAAATTCTCTTTTCTTTGCACAATTGGCAACATTTGAAACAAAAATAAAATCTTTGGCAGGATTGACATTTTTATTGTGGCAATTCGTCCTAGCATGGATAAATTTAATTCTTCCCATCGTGCTAAATCTTTTTTAACTTCTTTCCATAATTTATTATAATTATCTTCAAACAGATTTTGATTTTCCTCCGAGATTATGATACCCAAATATTTTACTTTTCTGACTATTTCCCATTTTGTTATCCCTCTTAGATCCTTCAAATCTCTCTCTCTCATATTTTTCGTGATTATTTTAGTTTTCCCTCCATTGATTTTGAATCCTGATATATCACCGAATTGCTCTAGCACATCTGTAAGGTGGGTGATACCTATTTTGGGATCTTCCATCGTTATTATGATATCGTCCGCGAAGGCACGTATTTTATGCTCAGTCTTCCCCACTGTTATCCCTTTTATCCTTTCCTCTCTCTTTATATCTTCTATTAGGCTCTCTATCGCTAATATAAATAGCAGGGGTGACAATGGGCAACCTTGTCTTGTTCCTTTTGTGATCTTAAATTTGTCCAGTATTTCTCCATTTAATATTAAATTGCCCCATTGTATGTTATAGATCGTTTTAATCCCTCTTAAATAATTGCCTTCTATTCCCCTCTCTACTAATAATCTCATTAGGTAGTCCCACTCTACATTATCGAAAGCCTTTTCGGCGTCTAAGAATAAAAACGCGGCTTTCTTACTCGGCTTCCAATCAAGATATTCAATTAGGTTTATTAATATCCTTACATTATTTTGTATCTTTCTCTTGGGGAGAAATCCTTGTTGGTTTCTGCCAATTAATCTATTCAAAATTTCTTTTATTCTACTTGCCATAATCTCCGCATAAATTTTATAATCAACATTCAGCAAAGAAATCGGCCTGAAATTCCCCACTTGTAAAATTTCCTCATCCCCTTTTGGTATCAGCACCACATAAGCCTCTTGCCAGGAATCTGGCATTTTCTCCTGTTCCATAATTTTATTTACTACTTTTTTATATATATTTACCAATTCTATTTTGAAAATTTTATAATATCTTGCCGAGAGCCCGTCTGTTCCTGGTGCTTTGCCTAGTTTTAATTTATTTATGGCTTTATAGATTTCATCTTCTGTAATTGGATTGTTTAAACTCCTTTTTTCTTCCTCCGTTATTCGTGTTTGGGTACGATTTTCAAAATATTTCTCTAATTTTCATAGCAAGGAAGAAAAGAAAGATCTCCTACAAATTTGTGCCTTTCAACCTGCTTTCATAATCACAAGCTGGAACCTGATTAAAACAAAACCACCTCTGTGAACATAAGATTAATTTACCGCATACATTTCATGCGGTGAATATTTATTATGCATGTGCTGACCACTGGCATTTCCCACATCAGAGTAAAGGCTTAGGGGGGCTCCTGGAGGTGGCAAATGCTGCTGGAAGAGGACAGCTCCTCTCCTCCTACTGTCACTCAAATCTGAGCAAGGTCGGTGCAAATGGAGCACCCACCATCAACAGGGAAGGGAAAGTTCCTGTTGTGGATAGTCTCCTTTTGTGAAACTGCTATCTTTCTTTTTTTAAAAAACCCCCACTATGATTACTTATGTATTAAGTGATGTAGTGATGAAAGTTGGTTTTTTTAATACTTTTTATCTATTGTTATGCTGTGAGTAGTGTATAGAATCAAAAGGCTATATTTTTAAGTTTGCTATGGGTATATTTCAATGTCATCTTTTCTGTCTAAAACCTTCTAAACAGCTCACAAAACAATATAACAAACAAAAACCAATAAAATTCCATCAGAGAGGATGGGATGGCTCCTAGCTTCATGCCCTGACTGGTTGCTGCTCCCCTTTACCTCACCCACTTTTTATATCCTGTGGCTACTTTCAGAATGGTTATACACAGGATGAATTTCTGCAATCCCCTTTCCTCACCCACTCACTGTCATTTGCTTGACCCAGGTGTAGCTTCAGACTCAGATGCTGCAAACTCATCCCAAGTGGAAATCAGGCTGGTGGGAGGTTCAAGTCGCTGCAGTGGAAGGGTTGAAGTGCTCCTTCATGGCCAGTGGGGCAAGGTTTGTGGTCATGGCTGGGACATGGAGGATGCCAGAGTTGTCTGCCGGCAGTTGGGCTGCGGAGATGCAAGATCAGCCCTACAGGATGCAGAATTTGGAATAGGTACTGGTCCCAACTGGCTGAATGATGTCCGGTGCACAGGGACAGAATCAACTCTCAGTCAATGCCCAGCAAGGTCTTGGGGGGCACTGAAGTGCCGTGATCTAAATCCTGCTGCGGTTGTATGCTCAAGTAAGTTCATTATCTGCATTACTGTCTAATAAGAAGCCTTGAGAAGAAGTAATTCCTATCATGGAAAAAGTGCAGGTGCTTGCAGCACTGTTGTCATAGACTGACTCATGCCCACCAACTGCCCCAAGCGTAACTGGTGTGGTGGCACTGGGCACAGAGCTTCTGGGGCTGTGCAGCAGGCACCATCCCTATTACGTCCAATAGAAGGTGAGAAGTTGGGGTGGCGGACTTCGGCCTGACAGGGTGCCACTGAAATTTGAGTTGCCAAGGTATGCAGCTGAGTGGGGAAAAGGAGTGGGACTGGCAAGGCAGGGAGTCAGGCTTGTGGCTGGCTGAAGTGAGCCTTGGTGCAAGGGGCAGGACGAAAGCAGCTGTGGGGGGCAGAATTACGGGAGCCTCTCCTGACTGTAGAAGATCTCTCTTGCTGCACTAATTCTCTCTTGGCTGCAATGCATTCCTAGGAATAAATACCTTTAAACTCAGTGCAACTTTCTGTTGAGTAAACATGTTACACATTGCAGTGTGATGGTCTTCCCTGGCACCAATCTCGGCAAGTTTCCCAACAAGCTCTGTAAACAAACTTTGAAAAGGGTCGTTGGGTGGCAAGAGAGCTGGAATGGGCATAAACCCCTGAAATCATTTCTTGCAGACTTGTAGGTATGGAATGGCCCTCAACTTGGTTTTTTGGTTGTCAGCTGAGGACTCAGCTATACAGCTGCAAATAAAACAATTTGAATGTGTTGTAAAGTGCCATATACAAGTGTGACACTAGATGAGCAATAGCAAATTCAATGCATTTTTCAAAACGATTGAAATGGGAGTGTTAAACTGGTTAGTGGGAGTGGGAGTGTGTGAGGGGGATGGACACCCTGGATGCTAAGAGTGGTGAATGCTATCTGCAGTGGGAAGAAATAAGGTAACGATAACTTTCAGATTATTCTAGGCTTCAGTCACAACCTGTTAAATTCTGCCATGTTCCACCCACAACCCACTTTCTTGATCCACACCTGACCCTAAAGAGTCTGCCCTGTTCCCACCTGCCCCAGGGTCCACCTAGGGGAAGTTGGAACTCTTTATTTTAATTTACAGATTTATTAAACGTCCCACAAGAAGAATTTACTGAAGCAGTGTCTAATAAAAGAAGATAAAACAAAACATTAAAGGTTACAAACCCAGTAAATGGAGACTGTGTGTGATATTCAGCTAGGTTTTACTCAGAGTAGATCCACTGACATTAAGATGACTGAGGTAGGCCCATTATTTTCAATGGGTCATCTCTGAGTAAAACTTTATTTATATTACCCTATAAAACCATTCCTAAAATTATACAGTTATTATTCTGTAAAATGACAGGGTCACATGCATTGTGGGTAGCCATTTAAGTAAAAATCTTGAAAAGGTGCCTAAGTATCACATTGCTAGGTGCTTTCCTGATTTCAGCTGACGTCTTATTCCAGAGGGCTGGAGCTGCAGTACGAAAAGCACGGTCTCCACACATTGTAAGCCCACATTTGGAGCCTGCTGTGCCCCCCATCTGAGGAGTGCAGTTGCCAGGCAGGGAGATAGGTTACACTCATAGGTCAACTGGTCCCAAACTGCTAGTGGCTTTATATGCTAATGTCCCAGTTTTCATCTAAGGAATGTTGGAGGGTAAGCTGGCTGGATGCAGCTCCTGACAAGTCTTCAACCTTCCACTGCAGTTTGTCTTCTGACAAGTCATTGTTCTCACTGTGGACTATGGTAAAATTATGCAATTAATTGCATATGTTAGGTCGCCACAATATTTTCCCACGTCATTCATTTTAGTGCAAAGGAAATACAATGGAATTGGGGAGCAAATGCCACCAATTGCATCTTTTGGGGCCTCAAAGCAACAACATAGAATATCAATTGCATTTGCTGGATTGATTTCCATTCTGGACATGGGATGAATCAACAAATACCTGCAATGGCTGCTTCTGTTTCTATTTTCATTACTACTGACTAAAATCCCTATGCGATCTTCCCCTCCACCTGCTTCAATCTTAAGATACTTTACCTCTACTAGCAGCAAGACAGGCAGACATTTCTGTAGGTTTCCTCCCTGGATGTGTTACTATAAGTCTTTTTTGTTCCATCAGAGCTCCGTCTCTTAAATGGCCCAAGTCGCTGCTCTGGACGGATTGAAGTGTTTCACAACCAGCTGTGGGGGTCCGTTTGTGGCTGGGATTTACAGGATGCCAACGTTGTGTGCAGAGAAATGGGCTGTGGAAATGCCTTAAGAGTGCGAAGTGAAGCTTGGTTTGGCCAAGCATCTGGTCCCATTTGGCTGGGGAGAGTTAATTGTACCGGAAAAGAAGCATCCTTCCATGAATGCCCCAGAGGTCCCTGGGGAGAGCACAATTGCAGCCACAACCAGGATGCAAGTGTGGAGTGCTCAGGTAAGGTTCTCTCTTAGGAGTCACTCAACAAAAACCTCTGTAGGGGGAAGTTTTGAAAATCCCAACTACCAAGTTCAGATTATTATTGTAGTATATCTAGTTCTCTCCTTCACGGATCACTGCCTTGTCATGGTGAAGGGGCTTGAATAACTCAGAGAAGCTATGAGCTATGCCATGCAGGGCCACCCAAGATGGACAGGTCATAGTGGAGAGTTTTGACTAAACGTGATCCTCCTGGAGCAGGAACTGGCAAGCCACTCCAGTATCCCTGCCAAGAAAACTCAATGGACAAGGAGAACAGGCATATAAAAGTTATGATGCTGGAAGATGAGTCCCTCAGGTTGGAAGGCATCCAACATGCTACTGAGGAAGAGTGGAGGACAAGTACAAGTAGATTCAGAGCTGATGAAGCAGCTGGGCCAAAGCCAAAAGGTTTGGTTGCGGATATGCCTGGAAGTGAAAGGAAAGTTGTGGATATGCCTGGAAGTGAAAGGAAAGTCCAATGCTGTAAAGAAAAATATTGAATAGGAACCTGGAATGTAAGAACCATGAACCTTGGTAAGCTGGATGTGGTCAAAAATGAGATGGCAAGAATAAATATTGACATTCTGGGCATCAGTGAACTAAAATGGACGCGAATGAGCGAATTCAGTTCAGATGACCATCGTATCTACTACTGTATGCAAGACTCCCATAAAAGAAATAGAATGGCCCTCATAATCAACAAAAGAGTGGTGAAAGCTGTACTGGGATCCAATCTCATAAATGATAGAATGATCTCGATACGAATCCAAGGCAGACCTTTTAACATCACAGTATTCCAAGTGTATGCACCAACTACTGGTGCTGAAGAAACTGAAATTGACCAATTCTATGAAGACTTACAACACCTTCTAGAAATGACACCAAAGAAGGATGTTCTTCTCATTATAGGGGATTGGAATGCTAAAGTAGGGAGTCAAGAGATAAAAGGAACAATGGGCAAATTTGACTCTTTTCCAACAACACAAGAGACGACTCTACACATGGACATCACCAGATGGGCAGCATCAAAATCAGATTGATTATATTCTCTGCAGCCAAAGATGGAGAAGCTCTATACAGTCAGCAAAAACAAGACCTGGAGCTGACTGTGGCTCAGATCATCAGCTACTTATATCAAAATTCAAGCTTAAACTGAAGAAAGTAGGAAAAACAACTGGGCCAGTAAGATACAATCTAAATCAAATCCACACAGTGGAAGTGAGGAACAGGTTTAAGGATTTAGATTTGGTGGACAGTGTGCCTGAAGGACTATGGATGGAGGCACGTAACATTATACAGGACGCAGCAATGAAAAACCATCCCAATGAAAAGGAAATGCAAGAAAGCAAAGTGGCTGTCCAACGAGGCCTTACAAATAGTGGGAGAGAGAAGGCTAGCAAAATGCGAGGGAGATAGTGAAAGATACAGGAAATTGAATGCAGATTTCTGAAGAATAGAAAGGAGAGACAAGAGGGCCTTCTTAAATGAGCAATGCAAAGAAATAGAGGAAAACAATAGAATGGGGCAAACCAGAGATCTCTTCAAGAAAACTGAAGACATGAAAGGAACATTTCATGGAAAGATTACCACAATAAAGGACAAACATGGTAAGGACCTAACAGAAGCAGAAGAAATCAAGAAGAGGTGGCAAGAATACACAGAGGAATTATACCAGAAAATATGGATGTCTCGGACACCCCAGCTAGTGGGGTTGCTGACCTTGAGCCAGACATCCTGGAGAGTGAAGTCAAATGGACCTTAGAAAGCACTGCTAATAACAAGGCCAATGGAAGTGATGATATTCCAGCTGAACTATTTAAAATTTTAAAAGATGATGCTGTTAAGGTGCTACACTCAATATGCCAGCAAGTTTGGAAAACTCAGCAGTGGCCAGAGGATTGGAGAAGATCCGTCTACATCCCAATCCCAAAGAAGGGCAGTGCCAAAGAATGCTCCAACTACCACACAATTGCTCTCATTTTACACGCTAGCAAGGTTATGCTTAAAATTCTACAAGGCAGGCTTAAGCATTATGTGGACTGAGAACTCCCAGAAGTGCAAGCTGGATTTACAAGCGGAAGAGGAACCAGAGACCAAATTTCAAACATGCGCTGGATTATGGAGAAAGCTAGAGAGTTCCAGAAAAACATCTACTTCTGCTTCATTGACTATGCAAAAGCCTTTGACTGTGTCTACCACAGCAAACCATGGCAAGTTCTTAAAGAAATGGGAGTGCCTGATCACCTCATCTGTCTCCTGAGAAATCTCTATGTGGGACAAGAAGCTACAATTAGAACTGGATATGGAACAGCTGATTGGTTCAAAATTGGGAAAGGAGTACGACAAGGCTTTATATTATCTCCCTGTTTATTTAACTTATATGCAGAATTCATCATGCGAAAGGCTGGGCTGGATGAATCCCAAGCCGGAATTAAGATTGCCGGAAGAAATATCAACAACCTCAGATATGCTGATGACACAGTCTTGATGGCAGAAAGTGAGGAGGAATTAAAGAACCTTTTAATGAGGGTGAAAGAGGAGAGTGTATTATGCCAAGCAAAATCCATAAAATTTATAAAACAAAGGATAATCTTTGTTCAAAATGCCAAAAAGAAGTGGGGACCTTCATGCATATGTGGTAGCATTGTGGGAAAGTTCAAAAGTTCTGAATTCAGGTTATGGAGGAATTTATTTATTTTTTGGTGAAATATAATATAAAGAAAAACCCGGAATTATTTTTATTGGGAATAATCGATGATGAAATAAATAAACAAGATGAGAAGTTATTTCTATATGCTATTGCCGCGGCCAGAATCCTGATTGCAACTTATTGGAAGAAAAAAGAGGTACCGGATGTTAAAGAATGGCAGGAGAAACTATTTAGCTATTTAGACCTAGCTAAATTAACAGATGCAATCAGAGGACGCAGCAACCAAAAATTTCAACAAAGTTGGGAAAAAATCGGAGAGTATTTGTAAAAACAATGCCTCACCATGAAGTCTTGGATCCATTTCTAAATATTCTGTACTTGTAGGGATTATGGCTGGATTGGCGCTGGCAAACCACGTCGATCCTGCCAAGGTTAGAAATGCAGCGCTGGCAAACCACGCTGTCACTGTAACGTCAGGATGGTAGACACGAGTTAGCAGCACAACAGAACAAAGGAGTGGTGGATTAGATTAATCCGTGTTAAACTCTAGAAAGAAATGATGAATTAATACAAATATGAAGACAAACAAAGGTTTATTAACTACAACAATATGGGTGTCAGTGTCACTTACCTTTTTCTTTATTCTTGTTGAAACATATTTGGACTAATGGAGAGAGTTACAAGGGAAGTCAATTAGAACTATAATGAATCATACTGAAATTATATTTATATACATTAACATATATGATCATTACTAATATTTGTATTTGTAATAAATGAAACTACTAAAAAAGTAACTTTGATTATGTAAATTTTTTTTAACTTGATTGTATGTTGGTATGTATGTTGATTGTTGTATGTTTGTTGTATGTATTTTGTATGTATTTTGTGTGTGGTTGGTGGAAGTGTATGTGATAAAAATTCAATAAAAAATAAATTTTAAAAAAAGAACAAAGGAGTGGTGGAAAAGTACTGGAGAGTCACAAGATGAGCACGGGAGGGGTGCATGAGGGGAGCATGTGATGGGAGCATGGAGAGTGAGCACGTACGCAATGGAGATGTCATGTGGGGAAGTTTTGGGATGTCACTGTTTGTAAGCATTTCCTTATATGGTGCTATGTACCACCATTGAGTTGTATGTGCCCTTATTTGGTTCCTCGAGCTGCTCCTGTGGGGCTAATCATTAACCAATGTGTGAGATTGCTAATAAAAGGGAGCCCTCGGGTGTGACTCGTGGTGGCCTTCCCGTTCATACCATCCTGTCATCGCATCATGTCTTTGCCGGTGCAACATGTACTGGAAACAATTAGTTAATAGGATGTGAAAGGTGAAAATAAGATAAAATATAGCTATAAGAGGTATCACAGTAGCAAAAAAGGATTGGTAAACAATCCGAGAGGACGACAAGCGGAAGTCGGTGGGTGGGTGAGGAGAAAGAAGAGGGAAATGATTTATTAAAAATATATAAGATAGTAGAGATGAATAAGTGTGTGAAGAATTGATGGAATAGTGAAAATAAGGTTAAAGGATAAGTTAAATGTATATGATTGGATTATATTTCTTTTTCTTTTTTTCAGTTAAATTTGTTTTTTATTTAATGTTGTATTTGATTTATCTTTGATGTAGTTTATGGATTTATATTTTTAAGTACGGTAGATTTCAATAAAGTTTTTTAAACTTAAAAAGAAAGAAAGAAAGAAAGAAAGAAAGAGGAGAATGCTAAATATCGTCTGAAGCCCAACATCAAAAAAACTAAGATCATGGCCACTGGTCCCATCACCTCCTGGCAAATAGAAGGGGAAGAAATGGAGGCAGTGAGAGATTTTACTTTCTTGGGCTCCATGATCACTGCAGATGGTAACAGCAGTCACAAAATTAAAAGACGCCTGCTTATTGGGAGAAAAGCAATGACAAACCTAGACAGCATCTTAAAAAGCAGAGACATCACCTTGCCGACAAAGGTCTGTATAGTTAAAGCTATGGTTTTCCCAGTAGTGATGTATGGAAGTGAGAGCTGGACCATAAAGAAGGCTGATCGTTGAAGAATTGATGTTTTTGAATTACGGTGCTGGAGGAGACTCTTGAGGGTCCCATGGACTGCAAGCTTTCTGGTCTATCCTCTATAATAATATCCTATTGTCCCTGCTTTCCGTGTGTCACGGAAGTGGGTTCTGCGCATGTCACACGGGAACGCAGGGATTGGAGCGTGGACAGCAACAGACAGCAAAGGAGACCAATAGGCGATGCCGCTTCCGCCTCTTCCTCCCCACCCCCGCAGCCCGCTCAGCAGCCTCCCCCGCGGGGGAAGGGGCGCGTAGCGCCCCTTCCTCCGACGCTTGCCTGGACCGGCTTGAGGCGCTGATCCCACCACGGCTTGAGGCGCCGATCCCACCGCCGGCTCTGCTGGAGGCTCGCACACCAGCCTCCCTCTGGCTTTCCCTTGCCTGGAGACTCGCACACCAGCCTCGGCAAAGGGTCTCCTTCCCACGCGGGGCGGCGTGCAGGCTGCCGGGACGGGCGCGCAGCTCTCGCCCGCCGGCCTCCTGCGTCCTTCGCCGCCTCCGCCTCCTCCTCCTGCCACCGCCTCGGCAGCCCAGGCGCGGCGCTCCAGCACTGAAGGCGGGGCGTGCGGGGCGGCGTGCAGGCTGCCGGGACGGGCGCGCAGCTCTCGCCCGCCCCCGCTTTGCCGCGGATGCTGCCGCCGCCGCCCTCCGGAGCTACAGCCCGGGGGGCCCCGGGGGAGAGAGAGAGAGGAGCGAAGCCGTCCCCCCCCGGGGCGCAGGGCGGAGAGAAGGCGCAGAATCGCGGTGGCCCAATGCGGCCAAGACGGAGCCCTGCCAGAGCCGCCGCCAACGGAATTGGAACAGCCGCAACGGCGGGGGCTTCCTGGCGGAGTCCGCCACTCTCCCCGTGACACCTCCTAGCTCTCGGGCTGCCCAAGGCTGTGCTGCGAAGCTGCCGCTCCCCAGGGCCGGCCGGAGCTCTCAGTCCCGAGGCCAGGAGCAGCCAAGGGCGCCTTGAGGGCGGAACGTCCGTGGGAAGCCGAGCGCGGAGGTGAAAGGGCTCCCCCGGGGCTGAGGCACTCCGTCGGCACCTTTCCCCTTCAGGCCTCCTCCTCCTTCGCCCGGCCTGAGGCCTCTCCGCAAAGGGGTGGAGGAGGAGGAGGAGGAACGCCCCCGCCCACCCGCCCTCCTGCCCGGCTCTTCTCCTGCGCTCCTGCCCGGCTCTTCTCCTGCGCGGCCGGAGCCGGCAAGGGAGCTGGGCGCGCGCGACGGTGCCGGCCTCCGAGGGGGCGTCCGGGGTTGGGGGGCTCCCCGGTTTCCCCGCGCTCAGCCTCCTCCCTCCGCGGCAGCAGGAGCGCAGCCGCCTCTTCCTGCCCGGCTCCAAGATGGCCGGCCCGGCGTCGGCGCCCTGCGTGGTCCGAGCGGGGGGGGGGAGTGAGGAACCGCGGCTGTGCCCCCCGCCCCACAAGGCGCGCGCGTCTGCTGCCGGGCTAGCGCCCGTTATCTCAACGGGCTTTAATTCACTAGTGACTGTAATAAAGACTTTCTTTCTTTCTTTCATGGACTGCAAGAAGATCAAACCTATCCATTCTGAAGGAAATCAGCCCTGAGTGCTCACTGGAAGGACAGATCCTGAAGCTGAGGCTCCAATACTTTGGCCACCTCATGAGAAGAGAAGACTTACTGGAAAAGACCCTGAGTTGGGGAAGATTGAGGGCACAAGAAGAAGGGGACGACATGGGACAAGATGGTTGGACAGTGTTCTCGAAACTACCAACATGAATCTAACCAAACTGCGGGAAGACAGGAGTGCCTGGCGTGCTCTGGTCCATGGGGTCACGAAGAGTCGGACACGACTAAATGACTAAAGAATAACACATGCACACTCTTTCACACAGTCGTTCTTGTAGATAGTGTTGGTGCATAAGTGTTAAGGGTAATCTGTGAAGAACCCCATACGTTTGAGCATGTGTCCTGGGTCTTTAATTTATGTGATGCCTTTTTGTTCAATCTTCATGGGACCGTTCTTCACAAGGTTACTTCACACTTTATTGAAAACCCCTGGACAACATGGAGGCTTCATGAGAGTGAATCACCCTTAGATATGTTAGATATCTTCCTTTGCCTCCTTTCTTTTGCCTTGTGTCCCACCTGAAGGAAACATCTTCTGTCACTGAACCATATTACGGAGGTTCACATGTTACATCAAATGAGTGTAAACAATACATAATAGTAGAACTGTAAAAACCAGCAAGTGTGCACTCTTTCACACAAACACTTGCACACATGTAGAGACAGTTTTACCTATGATTCCCTCCTGGGTTTGGGTGAACTCCCTGTTTTGACTTTGGGAGTGAAGGGGTCCTCCAGGGCTACAGGGGAGGGTGCCTGGGAAAGAGAGAAGGGGAGGGAGTGAAGCCCAGACAGTAAAATGACTGGTGGGCTGAGAGCATCAGTGACATCTCTGGACGCTTCACCTCAGGCAAATTTTCTGGCTAAGCACCCAGACTTCATCCTTTTGTGCATTAATTAGATTTAAGCATGTTGGTTATATGAGGCTGATTACCACACAAAAACAACAGATGTGCCTTTTTAAAATTCTAGAACCACCAGAGACCAGATTGGTGAACGGCTCAAGCTTTTGTTCTGGAAGGGTTGAGGTGCTCCACAACAAGCAGTGGATGACAATGCGTTCTGATTTCTGGAATCTGAATCATGCCCAAGTGGTGTGCAGGGAAGTTGGATGTGGATCTGCATTGTCAGCCCAGAAAGGACCTCACTTCGGAAGAGGACATGGCCCCTTCTTTTGGGAAGATAGGGAGTGTCTTGGGAATGAAGCTGCTCTCAGATACTGTCCAAAACATTACAAGAACTATGTAGGAGGTGCTCAAGACAATTGGGAAGATGGTGTTGTGTGCTCAGGTAATGGGTGTGAATGCATTAAAGGGTCCCATACTGTGGACATAGAAATCGGGTATAAGTTAAATCAGTCTGTCTCTTTTTTTGGCAGCATATTGGTATTGGTAGTCATGAGAAGGGAGAAGAGATACAGTCCACAATGCATCTTTCCTTTTCCCCACATCTCTCTACACCTTCGTGCTTATGTCTGACACAAAATCTAATCTTGTAGCTCTTATATTTTCAAAGGGTGGATATTTGAAATTTAGAGGGGTTTTTTAATGCAGTGGTGAGGAACAATTGACGCACGGGCCATATGCATTGCAAAGGAGAGTTTCCTTATACAGGCCACATCATAGGTTTTTGCTTGGAGGGAAACCTGCTATTGGAATGAATGGTTTTTCCTCTAGACTAAAAACTGTGTTTGAAAGATTAGGGGAAGGATACTGCACTGTGATTCCTGTGCTGAAAATGGCTCCCACCGACTACAATAGGCCTTGAATAAAAGCCTCTCGTTTGGTGTAATAGCAGTCCCCCCCTCCAGCAAAGCTAAATGTCCCACAGGGGGCAATTTTTGGGTTGGGCTGCAGTTGAGGAATGGAGGCACCCTCCTGTCCCCATGTACTGCAGCTTGGAGCTTGAGTGACTATAGAAAACCCTCAGCAGAGAAGGTTAAACCGAATGGTTTGTGTGTCAACTGAATTGACATATAAGAAGAACAGCAGGCACTGTTTCTAGAGTTCCTGCTTGTGGGGTTTTATATTCCAGGCTATATGTCTCAGGTTTGAGATCAGAGACTGCGTCTTGTCGCTTTGCCAGCAGTACGTGAGGGGGAAACAACTTGACTCAATCTCCCCTCTTGTTGTCTGCCTCTTGGTCTAAGTCCTATGACATGCAATAATAAGAGAGGCTTTGAGCATGCTCAGAGTGCATTTCCTGGGCCCTGGATATTTTGTTGCTATTGGCAAAACAGGAAATTCTGCCTCCCACTGCCATTGCCACCACTATGCACCCACTGACACCCACCTTTTCCACAGCACTTCTACTGCCCACTTATAATAAAATAATAATAATTTATTATTTCTACCCCACCCATCTGGCTGGGTTTCCCCAACCACTCTGGGCGGCTCCCAACAGAATATTAAAAACACAATAAAACATCAAACATTAAAAAGTTCCCTAACAGGGTTGCCTTCAGATGTCTTCTAAAAGTCAGATAGTTGTTTATTTCCTTGACATCTGATAGGAGGGTGTTCTGCAGGGCGGGTGCCACTACCAAGAAGGCCTTCTGCCTGGTTCCCTGTAACCTCACTTCTCGCAGTGAGGGAACTGCCAAAAGGCCCTCAGAGCTGGACCTTCATGCCTGCTGTTGCCTACCTGCTGGCACCCAGCGGCAGCACTGATCGTGCAAATGGGGGGTGCATAGCTGTGCAGTGAGAACGCATTGGAGGAGGAGGAGGCTGACAATAGCAGGAGGCAGATCACCCACCTCTCCCAGTTATCTGGATCCTTTCACCCTGAGGCAACTGCCTCATCTTGCCTCATAGGCGGACCGACCCTGATCTCCAACAACACAAAATAAATCAATTTTACATTACAGAATAAGAATTTGAGATTCCTATTGTACAAAATTTGGCTACCAAACAAGCACCTAACCACATCCCCTCTCTTTATAGATACAGTGGTACCTCAGATGTCGAATGGAATCCATTCTGGAAGTCCGTTCGAGTTCCAAAACATTCGGAAACCAAGACACAGCTTCTGATTGGCTTCAAGAAGCTCATGCAGTCAATCAGAAGCCGCAGAATTCACATGGGACGTTAAGGATCTAAAGAACGTTCGAAAACTGTAACAATCACTTCTGGTTTTCAATCGTTCAGGAGTTAAAACATTCCACTCCCAAGGCGTTTGAAAACCAAGGTACATCTGTATTAAATAATTCATGGAAAGGGTGGTGTTTATATAGGAGGATAATGGGGGGGGCAGGGTAGGTGGCTTAATTCTCAACCCCTCTATTTCATTCATTAGTTCCCAAATTACAGACAAGGTTATATGACAGCTGTGCCTTTTTAAATTAAAAAAAACCCTCTTTTCCCCCATCAGAGATCCGCCTAGTGAATGGCCCAAGTCGCTGCTCTGGGCGGATTGAGGTGTTTCACAACCAGCAGTGGGGGACTGTGTGTGATGCTGGCTGGGATTTACAGGATGCCCATGTTGTGTGCAGAGAACTGAGTTGCGGAAATGCCTTCAAAGCATTTGGTGGAGCCTCGTTTGGCCAAGGATCGGGTCCCATCTGGATGGAGGGAGTCAACTGTATGGGAGAAGAAGCATCTCTGTCCAAATGCCCAAGAAGGTCATGGGCAGAGCACAGATGTGATCACAGCCAGGATGCAAGTGTGGAGTGTTCAGGTAATGTTGTAGGAGAGGTTTTGTTTAGTGTACCCTGTGCAGGGCCAAAGGCCCAAAGCAAGTATTTCTAGATGAAAGCTGGATGGATTCACTATTCTGATGGCAGGAAATCATTGAGAGAAAGAATGGCAGAAATGTTTGGCAGGTACTCAGGTAGAAAATGCTAGTTCTAAAACTGACATTAGTTCCTCGTAAACAGGAGCCTAGAGCTGGAGCATTTATCCATCCATTCTTCCTTATGCTTAAATCTCCATATATCCCTTAAGCTTTTCTTCTAAATTGAAAAAGGTAACAGGTAGTCTCCCTTTCTTTGAGTCCGATTTCCTTATTTTCCTATAAATATCCATGGAGACTACCCCATTTGTTATCACCCCATCAGAATTATTTTCTGATCCATATAATTAAACAGTTTTTCCTCTAATAATTTGTAGTATTCCAATTTTCTTTCATTCAGTGCATATATTCCTACAATTTTTCCCTCTTCAACTTTAAAAATTTGCTACAGGTCGTATTTGTCATTTGCATAAATTACTACTCCTCTTTGTGTGTGTGTGTGTGTGTGTGTGTGTGTGTGTGATGTTATAAATTCTTTTCCTAATCTTTTGTTTATTAATATTCTTCTGTGTTTTTTACAAAATTGTTTCCTGAAGACAAATTATATCCAAATTTTGTTTTATTACGTGTTCTATTTTATTTCTTTTTAATTTATTATTTAGTCCATTAACATTCCATGTCAAATTTTTCGAATCCATTCTTCCAATCATACATATATATATATATATATATATATATATATATATATATATAACTTCATGAGTCTTTTTGTTTCTCCTCTTCCGATTCATCTCTATCTTTCAGGCCTGTTTCTCCCTCAGTTGTTTTGACTCCAAGTTGTTTTTTATATTCCCTCCAAAACTGACTTATCCTTACATCTATGCTTTTCCCCTTTGTATGAAAATGAGATCCCTTCCGGAAATTCCCACCTGTACAGTATATTGTTTTCTCTCAACGCATCTGTCAGGAACTTATAGTTACTTCTCTTCTTTAGCAATCTGATCGGAATCTCCTTCAAGATTATGATGTTTGTATTGCCAATATGCAATCTTTTTTCATAGTTCATCTGTAATAGTCTATCTTTCATCTCTCTCAAATTGAATATCACCAGACAGTCCCATGGTAGTTTTTTAGCTTTTGCATAACTTGATTTGATACTGAAGGCTTTATCTAATGAAAAGTTGACTTCCTCTTCTTGAATTTCTTACCAGCCTGCTATTTCTTTTATTATTTTGGCTCTCCTCCTATATATCCTTCTCCACACTTTCTGGGATCCTTCAAAATCTCAAAATTGATTCCTTCTGCTGCATTTCCAGCACTGCAATCAAATCCCATACAGCTTCCTGCATCATACTTAATCCTACTGCATCTTACTTAGACCTCTCATGAGGTCTTTCAGCTTCTTTTACCTCTGTTTGTTTTCTTAGTTGTTTCTTCCAGGACTTGTGTCTTTACTTTTAAAAGTTTTTGTTGACAATTATTTGATTTGTCCAGTTAGGTCCACCACTAATTTTGTATTCTGTTCTATCTTGTTTTCCATTCTTTCCAATTTCTCCTCCAGATTCTTTGCATTATCTTTTATATCTTTCCTTAATTCAGAATACATTTCTGAAATTTCCATTTTGGGCTCTGGTTCTTGGGTGGAACCTCTTCTCATCTGGGCTGGAGTTGTTCTTTGTCCCACTAGGGGGGATAAAAGGGGAAATGAAAGGGAGGGTGTAGCTTTCTCTTTGGCCGTTTCTATGTGCCTAATCCAAAATGGAGAGTCTGAATAAAAATCACACAAAGAGAGGGGGCCCCCAAAACCCCACAAATATTATACCCATATGAAACGGGAGTATTCAGCTTCTTCCACGCCCAATCTCTCGCCCTTTGAGGAACTTTATTTCCAGTTAAATCTCTATCCTTAACCTGTATTTCAAATAATCAAGACTGCAATAAAAAGAAAGAGGAAGGGGAAGGCAAAACAAAAACACACACATTTATTTATGTATCCAAGTTGCCGGTTGTAATCCAACAATAGTCTCGAAGTTAAAGCAGTCAATCTTCTCCCCTCCAGAACTCGTAACAATGTTCTAAAGTTGGTTAAGACCCAAATTGAAACAGTTTTGTAATGCTTTCTTAAACAAAAAGTGATACTGTATCTGGCTTCCTGCCGGGAGGACCATACGACCATGGACTCAAGTAGATCTATAGTCTACTCGGGGGCAGGGTCTGACTACCCTGTAAATCTTCAACCCTGTATGTTAAGTTATTAATGAAAGTTATTTGCCAAAGAAAGAAAAAAGAGATGAAGTATATCTGTCAGAGACACGCCCAGCAGAGAGGAATCTCCAGAGGAAGAGGAATTGGCTGCACCTGAGTCTCCAACTTCAGAGGATGAGGAATTGGCTGCACCTGAGTCACCAAGAAGTAGGAGGCAGAGCAAGTGATTAGAGCAGAGACAGGCCAGCAGGAGGTGGGGGACGTGGTGTACATCTGGCCTTGGGAGGGGTCAGAAGACAGTCGAGTCAACTGACTCAGACAGTGAAGGATGAGTTGTGGAGGCTTGGACTGCCGTAAGCCTGTTATTGAGAAATAAACCTCAGCTACTTAAACTGCCAGCATTCCGTGTCTTGTGTGGGAGAAGCGCTAAAGCTGACAATATCTGTACTTCCTGCATTTGTAGAAAATCCCCATGCAGAGCAAAGCTCACCACAGCCAGGATGGACCTCCTCTTTACATCCCATCTTGTCGCCAAATTTAGTCCAAATCTTTATTTTCCAATTAAATTCCTTTTGCTTTAAATTTATTGTAGAGCTTGCCGCTTAACTGCTCAGAACCTGAGGCTTCTCACCGTGGAGTAGTGAATGGATCCTAGCGCTTGTGGCTCGATCTCACCTCCTTCCTCACTCTTGCAGAATGGATCAGGACCAAGATAGCTCACTAAGAGCACAGTCAGATTCACAGCGCCCAAAACTGCCTTTGTGTTTCCCCTAAATCCCTCGCAACGATCCAGTCTGTCCCAGAGAACTAGACTCGCACTCCAACACCATTCATGGCAAACTGGAAGTCCCTTAGGCATTCAGTTCTTATGCGTTCCACATAGTCCTTAACGAAAATTGTCAGCCTTTTCCTCTAGAACTTCTCACAAAGAAGTATATAACACTAAAGATTATACACATGTTAAAAGCTGTTCCCAAACCCATGTACTGTTCCTATTGCTTTCAAAACAGCACTAGTATAACCTCATTCATTGAATTCATATACCACCCTATACCCAGAGGTCTCAGTTTGAATGTCTCCCATCTAACAGAGAACAGAAGAAAGGACAGATGAAGAACTGGCATAATAAATAACATTGCTTTTATACTTTCCAGGACAAGTCAGATTGGTGAATGGCTCCAGTCCTTGTTCTAGGAGAATTGAGGTGCTGCACAACCAGCAGTGGGGGTCCCTGTGTGGAAACTCCTGGGATATGTGAACAGTCCAAAGTCTATGTAGGGCACTTGGCTATGGATTTGCTTTGTCTGACACAAAAGGAACTCACTTTGGAAGTGGAGTTGGTCACATCTGGCACATTCATATAAGATGTCTCAAACAAGTTGTTCTTCAAGGTTGTGTCCAAGGATTCCAAGAAGATGACTGCAGGAATGGAGAATATGCCCATATTTTATGGGTACCATAAAATAGTCATAGAAACTGACTACACCAAGAAACCCGATTGATATGACATTGTATCAAAAAGAGCTACTTTTTTATCATTCTTAAGACAAAAATCTAAGAAAGTGTAATTATAGTGTGGATGGGGGACTTTGGATAAAGAATGATGCTTCATGTTTTGTGAGAAATGGTGCTTCAGAGTCCCTTCATTCCAGCCCTAAAGTGAACCCAATTAAATTATTTTGAATTATCTGGTAAATTGCAGTCTTATGAGAAGGTTAAAATGTTGAGATGATCGTTGAGCTGTATGCTCAAAGCAGCTCACAACCACAAATAGAGTAAAATATAACAGCATTTCAAGGTAAAGCATTCATGGTTCCCCCACATCTCTCCCTCCCCCCCTTTCCCCCCAACCGCATGATGACAATGACAATAGTGTTCTCATACCAAACATAAACAAATTGTAAAAAAGGCTCCTACATGATGAAATCAAGGAACCTCAATAGAAAAATCATGTAAATGCAATCCAGTAGCTCAACATGTAAAACAGGAATTGTGAATAACCGTTATAGGAATTGATTATAATCAGCTTTAATATTTAGAAAATATTTATATATTTAATATATATATTTATATATTTAATATATAAATTAATAGGGGCTAGGTAATGTATATGTAACAAATCTTTATAAGGGGTTTGGAAATGTTTACCCCTGGTTAAAATTTCATGTTTGTGTATAGTGGGAAACGTGAGGAACAGACAAAAATACTAGCTGGAAATGCCAGCATGGCCACCTGCCACTTGTTATGCCTCAGCCTAAATGGAAGCCAGGAAGAATGAGGAACTGGAAGATGGAGAAACAAAATTTCCTTTAATCTTTACAGACTCCCAAACCATCAGACTGGTGAATGGAACAAGTCCCTGCTCCGGAAGAGTTGAGGTGCTCCACAACCAGCAGTGGTTGTCCATATGTGATGAGGGATGGGATCTGAGCAGCGCCAACGTTGTCTGCCGAGAAATTGGCTGTAGCCCTCCCTTGTCAGCCCCAAGAGGAGCTCATTTTGGAAGAGGACATGGTCCTGCCTGGTTGACTGGTGTCCATTGTCAGGGAACAGAAGCTACGTTCAAGGAGTGCACCCCAAACAACTGGCAAACAAAAGACTGCAGCCATGGAGAAGGTGCTGCCGTTGTGTGCTCAGGTAATAGAAATGCTACAGGCTTAGACACTGGCTGAAATTTGAATCATGACTGTTATGGCCAAAAGCTTAATTCTCTTGAGCTCAGATCATCCTGGGAAGGGGGCAGAGGGTGAGCCTTCCTCTTCTTGTTACTCTTTTCTGGGTCTCATCTAGAACACCATTCACCACATTAAATAGGTTCCTGCAGTGTTTCTTCTAGGCTTTGTTCTGCCTCCTGCATCATTTTTGTCCTTTCTATTCGCTTTTGGTTGGGATGGGGGTGGGGAGCTGAAAGGACACCATACCTGTTTAATGCAGTGGCTGAATTTGAAATAACTAGCTATTTTAATATCCAGAATACCTAATTACTATGGACATTTTACATATTCAGTGGCTATTTCTGCCCACAACTCTTCTGGGGGAGGGTGTACAAGGGGAAGCAGTGCCCTTCCAGGGACTCTGGGTTGCCCTGGGAGTCTCGCCACACTTGCTGCTACAATGGTAAAAACTGGTGAAGAAACGAAGGAGGGGGGTAGAAATTCCTCTGCTGTGCTGAAATTTGGAATATATCCAAATGATGTTGGTAGCCATAGCAAGGACGAAATTACTGCACTTACCACCAAAATTCTGGAAATTGGGGTCTCTGTGTGTCAAAATGAATATTTAGCTTAGTACGAGGTTATTTTTAAAATGAAAATGATACCGCCATAGTGAGAATCAACAGACAAATATCTCTCATTGTCAGAGAAGTGCCCAGTTCCAGGCATGACTTCCAACAAACAAAACACTTCAATAGATTCTGTTTTGATGAGCTTTGATAACTAGGGGCAATAAAAAGGGAGGATGAGGAATCTTGGAAGTAGAGATATAAATCTGTCTTTAAACGTTCCACACCCAACAGATATCAGATTGGTGGATGGTCCAAATATTTGCTCTGGGAGATTTAAGCTGTTCTACAACCGGGATTGGATCACCCTTTGTGGAGATAATAGGGATTTGAACATTATCCAAGTCATGTGCAGGCAACTTGGCTGTGGACCCATCCTGTCAGTGAGTGGAGTACTTGGTATACCTGTATACAGTTTTGCGCCAGAAAATAATTTCACCTGCAAGGGAACAGAAGCTTCTCTCAACTACTGCCAAGGAAGATATGTCCCTAGAAAGATATGCATGTCTTACTATGCTCGTGTTGAATGCTCAGGTAATATTAATTTCCTCGTTTGTTTGTTTGTTTTTATTCCATTTAAAACTCACTTCCTATGAAATGTCTCAAATCATTATAGCAATCAAAACAATTAAAATGTTTATGTATAACGTCACAGGAGGAAGTTCCAAAGGGTGGGTTCCACCAGGCTGCAGGCTGGGTTCCTATGGACCTCCTGATCAGATGCTGTCTGCAGGAGACCGTCTACCAGAGAGTGCAGTGATTGGGTGGGCATGTAAAGGGTGAGATGATATTGCCTCACATGTGCCCTCTTGACCACTTCAGTTGGTGGAATTAGCACTACTACAGGTGCCACATAATACCTATTCTGCATCTGTAAGTACTCAATTGTTTAGTGTGGCACTGCCTCCCTGCCTATTGAAATCCAATTGGTTCCTTCACTGTAATCTTTCCAGTGTGTGGGAATGATGAAAGAACGAGACCCTAAGACAGGATGAAGTTAAGCAGGGAGGCGACCTCGATCTCTCTCAGCATCCTCCTTTTATTGAGTTTTACAACATGAATAAACATTACCCTATTAGCATAATAGGGTCCCAACAGGGGACAAACTTTTCAAACTTTTCCACCCCAAATATGGCATAGGAAATTACCTCACTCCTCACCCACGACCCCACCATTTGGTGTGTGCTTCCTCTCACGTACCTTCCTCGTGCTCACCCCTGAATTGAACCTAATGTTTGCACCTTTTGTCACACCTCATTGTTTCCTTCTGGGCTGCGATAGCCTCTTCGTCTCCTCAGGGGAACGTGGTTTGCCAACACGTCGCCCTCCATCCAGCACGGAGTTACTGTGGCCTGCCAGCAGCGTGATGTTTCTTCGGGTGTGACATAATGTGTGCTTTATACAGGACATGTGGGCTTATTGATCTGTCCCAATGATTTAGATGTATTTGGACTTATTAAAATCGTCCCAACATCCCCAGATTTTTAATTTTATTAATTTTTAGAGTACCCAATTGAACTTTATATATTTTAGAGTAGCCAATTGAAAGGGTGAGCAGAGTTCGTACTTTCAAAGTGATCTATGAATGAAAGAGAGCTTTGTTCTGTGAATGAAACCTAGATGTTTATGAATGGTGAAGAACTTATGAATGGTGAAGAATTGTTTTATGAATGAAAAGACATTTGCCTCTTTTACGGGCTGGGTGGACTTAGAAAAAATACCCTTTGTATATAAATATGCTCTATTCCCTTCTCCCCATTAGACTCAGTGCAACATTCTATTTTAGTGCAAACTTTGCAACAATAACTTAGCATAAACAATTGTAACAACCTGGATAATTGCCGTAAAAAAATACTTAGTCTCTCAATGTAACTGAGGGCTCTCTTTAACTGAAAGTCTGTTACTTTTCTTAACTGGAAACTGTTCAAAATAACCTGTTCCTCTCAGCGGAGAGGCTTGACTTTTAAAAGCACAGTTCTTGTCCGCACTTTCTTGTCTCCGCTCACTGTCTCTTTAGCGAGGGTGATGGCGAGCGTAGTGATGCTCAATGTTTTGTAGAGAGTTTATGTTCAAGCAGCTGAAAGCTGCAATCAGCAAATTCTCTGCAGTTGGAGTGATTCGCTGCTTTTTCAACAAATCCTCAGACTGATTTGCCAAAGCTTTGATTTGACCCCAAGTTATTCTATGATGTTTTTTTGGTGCGCGGTCTCTATCGTGACGTTGAGACCTTAGGTGAAGAGATGCGATATCAGGAAGTCCCTCTGGAGTGCTGGGGTCTGAGTGCGAACTCTGCGGAGATCGCATTCCCTCATCCTGCTCCCGAAGGACTTCAAAGTCAGAATCGCCATTGGGACCACAAAGAACAGGTCCCCTGTAGCACATTCTCTGCAACATCGCTGGGTCTGACGTCTGGAAGGCTAGAACCATCCTCGGATTCTCCTGCATTTTCTCCTGGTTGTGGCGCTGCTGCTGCTGGAACCAAGCCATGCCACGGTTTTATGCACCTCGCAGGGAGCCAATGGGGGCCTGTGGGATCAAGCAAAACAGAACCGTGACCCCTTCCCAGGCCAGTAATGGCACTGGTCCCCGCCAGGTTGGAATCTGGCAATAATCTATAGGAAACCTGAGAATAAGGAAAACTTTGTTTTTTGCCAAATTGATCTTCAACTGCTGAAGATGATTTTTTAATTATGATTTTTGATATTTAAGTGATTATTGTCTCTAGAACTTTCCTGTTCTCTAGGTATCCAGATGAAATCCCATAGGATTCCCTGCTTTTGATTTATGTTTAAGTGGGAGCATTACCCATCCTGATGACCTTCGGAAGTCCCCTATCTGAAAAAGTCTGGATACAATGATTAATTACAAATTTAGTAGCCTCTCCATACCGTGGAGTGACTCTCCCAAAAAATGACTATGTGTATCCATGGACACGTGAAGTCTGGGCTACGGGGCAAAAGAATTGTACAAAGTAACACCCATTTGCCAAATTTTACCAGTATTTGCATTCAGACCTCTGGGATTTATTCCTGCAGAGGGACAAGGTGCCACTTGAGAGCGCTCTAGGTATCGCTGAACAATCACCCTTGCATGCTCCAAAGGGATTTTAAATTGCCTAGCAATTAATTTTGCATTTTGATGGCACATGGAGTAGCTCTCCCAAGCGTAGCAGTAAAAATCTATTTTTCGTAGCAGCATTGACTACTGAATTACCTTCTGACAAATAACCAGGGAAAGATTGATGGGATCTAATATGCTATGAAAATCTGACACGTCCGTGCCTGAATAATTCTTTTAATATATATATATTAAAAAATGGTGATAAAAGGTTGTCAACTAGATTAGGGGTTACATAAGCACCAGGAAGTGAAGTAACCACATGATACATCTACTAACTATCTGATATGAAATTAATATCCTGTTTGGAGATCATTTAAAAAACCAGAATTGCAACAGCTAATTCTAAACGTTGTACAAATTTCTATGGAAGAGTCAACCTTTTTTAATCATTTATCCCCCCCTCCATACATGATAAAGTACCAAACCTAGGACCTCCATTTGAAAACAAAGTGATGGCTCCTCTTTAAAGGTTGTTAAGATATTTCTCCCTAGCTTTAAATAGAAACTCAGCATATATCTGAGCCAAAGTTGTTATTGTTGTGTTTGAGCTGAGAGCTAGCTGAGAGCTTAATTGTGATGACCTGGGAGTCAGACTCAGACGCTGAACCTGAGGGATCCCAGCCTGCACATGATTCACTGCCTCCAGAACCAGCAGAGCCAGGGCTGGGGCCTGAGTCTCAAGGGGACTCACCTGTGCTGGATCCTCAGGTGCAGGCATCGGCTGAGGTTGATCTGGCTTCTAATGGGATGGAGGACTTATTGCCTGCAGGTGCTCCACTCCCCACCCAGTCAGGGGAAGCTGAGGTTGCCTCTGGGTCCGGTAACCCTCCAGCTTCTCCTGAGCTGCAAAGGCTAAGGGCAGAGAGGCGAAGGGAACTAAGTTCCCGCAGGAGGAGTGCTCGCCTCCAAGCCAGGAGAGGCGAGGCACCTGAGGATCGGAGCCGCCCTTTGCCTCGGGGCAGATAAAAGCCAGCCAGTCCCAGACCCAAGTTGCAGGAGCAACATCGG